>JAIFZK010000003.1:24422500-24500000 GCA_027481765.1 Tenualosa thibaudeaui
TTTTGTCTGACTCTTTTTCCTTCCTTCCTTCCTTCCTTCCTTCCTCCTTTCATTCCCCCTCCCCAGTATCGTCAGAAGTGGAGCGGGGACGGCTAGCTGGGCTCACTGCCTGGCCTGTAGCCTGTAGCCTCCTGCAAATTACAACTTAGTACTTGAAGAGTTAAGACTGTGTTTCTTTGCCCCTATTGTTGGAGCGTGTGGGCTAGCGGGTGGGGCCACGGAATCTGCTAGAAAGCCTTTAATCCCGGGGCTGTCAGGCCCAAGCGCTGCTTGACGTCCTATTGATGTGTTGCAGAATAAAACACTGGGCCCCCCTCTCTAAGCCGCCGCCTGGGCCCCATTCACAGCTGAAGGAGAGCACATTCTTCAACCGCCTTAAAGGGGAACTCGCAAGCCCAACACAAAACAGCCCAGCAAGAGAATGGGACAAAGTGTTTGTGTGTGTGTGTCTGTGTGTGTGTGTGTGTGTGTGTTTGGGGGCTGGGGGGGGGCTACTACACAAATGGCCAATTGCCATCTGCATGTTTGTCCTGCCACACAGAAAAAAGGGCCAAATATATATTAATATATATAAATTATTTTATGAATAAAAGGAACAAGGAGTTGAAAAGAAAGCAAAGCAAAGCAGAATAATTATTTTTACTCACATTTTTCCCCTCCTCATTCGGAGTGAGATAAACTCCAAAACAGCTGCAGAGTTAACACCTTTAAAAAATATTTGTCTTTGAAAGAAATTTCATCTGTTTATTTATTTATTTATTTATTTAGGACTTTGGAAAGTATATTAGGTATATTTTCCATCCACTCAGGAGAAAAGTTGCTTTTGAATTTGTGCAACATCTCTGCTGCGTGTGTCGTACATACATTTTGTTTGCACATTTTTTTTCACTCGTGGTTCATTACCATGACAAAGAAAGTCTCTCTTTAAGCAGGAGAGAAAACGAATGAAAGGAAGACAGAAAGAGTGAGAGAAAGAAGGAAAGACTAAACGCTTCTCCGTGTCCTTCAGTGAATTTTGCCCGTGATGCAGCAGGTCCAGGGAGACAGTTGCGTGATTACACTGCCCCACGTTCTTACATTTGTCTGATTAGGAGGAAGTGATGCGGGAGGGTTGCGGCGGCGAGGTGGGTCTCAGCGCAGAGCCAAAGGTAGATCCTGGCAGGACAAACCGCCATAGAGCCAGACAATGAGTGGCGGCTGTAATAGCGCTATGCTTATTACCGGGCCGCTCGGCAGGCACGTGTGCCATGGATATATATGAAGCTCAGGAAATTGAAAGCGTAGCGTAGCGGAGTGTGTGTGTGAGAGAGAGGGGGTGCTCTGAAAGGCTTCGTGCTAAATGGACAAAAGCCTGCAAAGGCTCGGAACCAAAATGGAGATTTAGTGGAGAGACCTGCTGGCCTGCACCGACCGGCCGGCCGTCTGGTCGCTCGTCTCCATGAATCTAATCTGAGGGGTGAAGAGGCCGCCCCCCCCCACACACACACACACATTTTTTTTAATGGACATCTGATACTGTATTTATTTACTTACTTTTGAGACAGAGTGCATGTGTAAGTGGAAACCTTCGTAATTAGTAGCCTGTCATTAAAAAGTGTAAGTATTGGTCTCATCGCACAATTTACTGAAAAGTTACTAGTTTCATAAATAGTGCTGAGTTCATTTTTTACACATCAAGAGGATGAGAAGGGAAGATAAGTCTCCATCACAGAACTGACTTGAATGTGTGCTGTAGCCTGTCAACACAGATTAGAGAATGGCGACATTACCACAGGGTGCAGACTCATGTCACACACACACACACATCCAGGCACAGAGAGAGAAGAGGGAGAATGATGGCTTTTTACATCATAACAGTTATTGACAGGACTTGAGTGTTTGTGTCATTGTGTGTGTGTGTGCCTCTGTATTCTCTGTGTGTGTGAGGCAGAGAGAGTGTGTATATGTATGTGTGTGTGTGTGTATATATGTGTGACAGAGCATGTGTGTGTGTGTGTGTGTGTGTGTGTGTGTCAGAGGGGAAGTTGACCGGCGGAGGCCCCTGATGCTGCAGGTTGTCCGATGCATATTCATGAGCCGAGCATTCAAATGCACGCCCATGATTAGAGGGCCCCTCCCCCGACCACCAACCCCCCGCCCCTTGATTAGAATACTGTCCGCGCTGCGGCTGCTCGTTTATGCAAATACAGTGAGAGATAAGGGGGAGTAATTAAACAACACAAATGCAGAGCCTCTTTGTCATACAGAAAATGGCGAGGAAAGCATGCCATTTCCATGTGCAGTTGGTGAGGAGGACAGCAAATATGACAACTGAAGCAATCTCTCTGAAATGGCACCAAACAGTAATTTATGACATTAAACGCACATGTATAATAAGGCTAAATCTTCTTCTATAATTTCACCAAAATAATTAAAAATTAATTGATTCTGTTGCCTGTCAAGAATCTGATATGGCATTTGCATTTTTGCTATAGGCCTAATTGTCATGTAGACAAGAAAAAAAAAAACACAAATGGTCAAAATATAGGCCTATTTAATTGCAGAATATGTATGAGAATTCCAGTTGTACATTTTTACATGGGCAACATTTTAGCTCAATTTCTAATTCTGTTTCTGATTCCATTTTAATTTCAACAAATATGAATAAACACATTAAATATCCGCATATTTCAGCATTTTCCTTCCATTTTCTTTATAGTTTAAGTGGTTGAAAAAAAGAAACGGGTATTGAGTAAAATAGCCAGTTTTCTGTGTTCATTTTCACGACGTCCCTTATTCAACCGACCAAACGAACGATAGATTTTCTCGGAGTCCTGCAATAGTTTTTTTGTGAGCCTTGGTCTACCGTAGCGCACGGAATTTCAGAGAGCAATTTTCACAAGTGCAGGATAGTGTGTGAGGCTGAATTCCCGCCGCAGGCAAATATCACGTGCCATCTTGTGGTGTCGAAGTCTTATTCTTATGCTCGATTTTAGGAGAGTTGTTTGGGCTATAGGCCTTTGATATTACAGTCGCGTTATTGAAAATCAAACGAAGTAAGACATGGCCGAATAAATCTTTAGTCTACACTTTACATACTTTGTACCACTCGGACATTTCCTTTGAGGCTGGAAACGCCATATTTTCTAAAGCCTCCATTCTGGCACGGATCCAAAATTAGAATATCGTTCTGGCGCATTTTGAAGTTGAAAAGAAATTAATCTGACCCTGGTAATTGCATTAAAAGTGGCTTTTCTCGCAGACAAAAATATAATTTAGCTGTGGTGGGATTAGTTTTACAAAACAAAAAACATGTCTCTGACGCGGGAATGGGGGAGGTTGCGCCTTTGGGCAACTCGCGCCGAGCAACTTGTCCCGGACCCCGCATTCAACTTCGATAATGTGTCGATGTGCGCTTCATTTTATGCGTAAAATTAATTTGTCATTTCACAGACATTTGCTCCAATTCGAATACAGACTATCTGTAGGGTAGGAATATAACCTAAACAAATGGATTAGTCGCTACATGATCCTTCACAACAAGCAAGATTGTAGATTAACGGAAATAACTGAGACACATCATTTGAAACGACCATCCAAACCAATTTTGCTTCCTCCATAGTGTAAAAGTCTGTAATTCGGCTACATCGTGTAATTTAGGATGAATATATGTTTAAAACCTAACTTTAAAACTAAAATTATGTTAAAATCATGCTTTACACCTTGTGAAATTTGATGAACAGGTAAGGTAGCCTATCAATTTCCAAACACAGCATTCATGGCATTGGCAATAGATCCCCCCCTCGCCCCCTCCCCTGCAAACTAGTTTATAGACTAAACGCTGAACTTTGTACTTTATATTATATTGCTATTCATTTATTATTTGTACATTATATAATGTCTATTTTAAGACCCTGTCTCTTCAACAACACAGTGTTTTGAGAGAATGAAATGAAGAATAAAAGAATTTGGCTCCAGCGTGGCATGTAGGTCTCCAAGGGAAACAACTGTATCTAACCTCTCGGCATTCAGACCACGTTACTCGGAGTAGCCAAACCGAGTCGTCAGTTATTAAAACTGTCTTTTAACGCAATTAAATGATTTGGCACATCTTCACTCTCAATTCGCTATTAGCACAAAACATGCCACGATTCCATTTCACTTGTAGACTACTAGACGAGAAAATGGCTTTTAGCTGAACAATCACTTGTCACATATGGCACGCTGCCAGCTATGAGGAGATTTTCAGTGGTGTGAGTGCGCCCTCTAGCGTTCAAAGGAAGAGCATGGATCTAGGATCCAGAAAGAATGTTCAAGAATCAACCAACTTGATAGGCCTAAACATAGGCCTAAACCACGTCCAACTAACCAGCCCAACTGATTTATCAAGGAAAACAAAATGCAAAAAAGACAAAGACTGTATTACTGCTGATTCTGAAATTGGCTGGAAATTCAGACACTACTATGATCCGACCTTATGAATAATCACACAGTGTCATTCAGAATAATAATAATAAAAAAACAAGACCAACAGGCTTTCAGGGTCTGAGGACTAAATGGGATGTTTACAGCTGTTCTCCAAAGCTAGGTAACACTTTATATTAGCACACACACATTCACCATTAACTACCTGCTTATTTACATGCACATTATTAATTCAATTCAATTTTATTTATACAGCGCCTTTTACAATAGTATTGTCTTGTGGCGCTTCAAAGAAGGAGCACCCAAGAGCAACAGGGGCAAGGAAAAACTCCCTTATGTTCAGTTAATCTAGGAAGAAACCTTGGGCAGATCCACAACTCAAGGGGCTGACCCAACTGCCAGGGGTCATGCAGAAAAATGTACAATCAGCTAATTCACTTACTATCTACAAACAAACAGTAAATCATACTTTATTTTGGATAATAGTCTGTTATAACTAGAGTAAGCTCATGTAGAATAAGGTATTAATAAGTGAATTGTAATGTTATCAATTGGCATGTTACTAAGCAGCTAGTTAATGTTGAAAATGTGTGTGCTAATATAAAGTGTTACTATGTGCGTGTGTAACTCCTTGTACGTCATGTGTTTCAAGCTGAGTTATAGATGCATAATAAAGCCCCTAATGAGTGAGAAATACCGTATTAGCGAGTATCAACCAAAACACACAACATTCATAGACTGCACTCATTTCATTGCTCATCAGAGTTGGTTCATGGCTGTCTATCATCTTTCATTACTGGTAAAATCAGTAGTTTAGTAAACATGACAGTCATCTCTAGCAGTAAATCTGTCAGACCAAGAGTTGGTTTCTCCATAATACATCTACTCATAAAGACGCTCATCACAGTGTACATTTCTCTCATTGACCCCCACTGCACACTAGTTTGTGTACAGGTTATAGTCACAGGACACAGAGAACATAACAGCCATTTTCTTATACTCCTTCCCATCATCCTAATGTTTATGTTCCTGTTGGATGTCGTAGGTCCAGCTGATCTGCATGCTGTGTCGCTTGTTAGCAGAAACCGACCGCTACCCTCAGAATGAGGTCAAAGTGGGTAAGGGGTTTGCACAGTGTCCACTGTGCACATACACCCAGGGCACAGAAGTGCAATGCAAATGCTTCAGTGAATTAAAGACAGAGTTTTATCTTGAGGTGTAAGATTCTGATGATCCTTAATGAGTGATGCACTGCAAAACCTCATGTCTTAACCGTTGCCTTATACATAATTATTATAAATCTAAGTATAGGCTATTGTGCTAACAGTAACAACAAGCAAATGTGGTCATCAGTGTTTTAAGCTAAATTGTTTTTTTCACGACTTGGCATGAATTTATTTAAAAATGTATGCCTTTGAGGTCTTTCAATTGATGTTTTTGAGGCTCCAAGGCTTGGGGCTGGGGTTAACACAGCACTAACACATTCTGTTGATATTTCTAATTATTTTAAACAAATAAACAAACAAACAAACAAAAAAACAATTGATAAGTGCTCCCTCTTTGTGGTCCTCTTTGTCTGAAGTTTGGATCATCTTTGTCTCTGCATAATCGTTGTCTGAGTCTGCAGTGTTGCAGACTGGAAGAAAACACAGTCGTTTCTGGTTATATGCTGACCACTATGGATGACTGTCCAAATACTCTTCATATACTATTTATTTCCCTACAGATTTATTTACACACAGAGACAACTTGAGCAGAGTCACACAGACACTCATCCACATGCATACACATGTGGAGAAGCAAATGCTGAAGTTCACTGGGAGGAACAAAAGAGCAAGATGATTAGAAACATGAGAAACTTGTTTGTTTTAAAAAACATCTAACTTCCTGAAGTGCATTTTAAATGCCCCCCCCCCCCCCCCAAAAAAAAACAAAAAACAAAAACAAAAACACACAAACACACAAACACACAAACACACAAACACACAAACTGCACTACTGCACTTCTACCACACTCCTGCACTAATATCTTCTGGCAATTTCCTTTTAGCAAGTCATGCTCTTTGTAAGGTTTTTAATTGTGTTGTAGCTTGAATGTTAATCCTCTTTTTGTGAGTCACTTTGGAGCAAAGGGAATCAAATAAAGGGGATGACAATAAGACATGCTGCTTGGACCCCTAATACAGGCTTTGCAGAGGTCAGCTCAGTGTCAGCCTGGTAATACAACCAGCCCCTCGTTCTCCACTTCATTTCATACAGAGGGTCTGGACTCTCACTGCTCACTTACTCGCTGGAGGTGAATGGGTGAATGTGAGGCATACACTGTAAAGCACTTTGAGTACTCCTAGTAGAAAAGTGCTATATAAGTGCAGTCCATTTACCATTTACAAAAAAGTAGTGATAATTCACATCTATTCATGGCTTTTTGGTTGATAAGAAATGGAGGACACATTTGCATAGGTCCAACCAAGACGTCTACAGGACACAGGTTCAGCAGAACCACACAGGACAAAATGCTCTTTCCTTACACTTAAAGGAGAAATCTGGTGTGATTAAATCCCTGTTGTTGGAGATCGCAGAGTGCTGTCTGTAGGAAAATGAATGAGAAAAATATTATTACAATATAGACCGAATAACAAAACAGGCAGCTAACATTAACTGAATGGGGTATAGGTAAATTAAACTGAAAGTGAGTTTCTGTGCCAGTTCACTATCCAGTCTGTTTTGTATCAAACCGACAGAACTCAATGACCATGAACAACAGGGCTGTGGATTGATTCACTCCGTATTTCTACTTTACAAGATACTTTAATTGCACTTTTTCACATGTGATGGCTCTCAAACAAATGTCACCTTAGGTTCCGCAGAGTGTATTGGTTATTATTCTTAACAGAGCACTGCAGATTACCCACAACGCCCTTGACTTCAGACCCACCTACTGTTAATATACTACATTTATGCATTTAACACATATTTTATCCAAGGCAACTTACATTTGTCAATGGTCAGTTATGGTCAGTGGTCTCCCTTTCAGCATCTTAGGGTTAAGTGGCTTACTGATGAATATAACAGTGGCAACTTCAAGATTCGAACACACAATGTTCTGACTACTAGCATGCTTGCCAGGTTCCTTGTCCACTAGCCATCGCTCCCAAGTACCATCACAACAAACTACCATCACTCCCAAGTACCATCACAACAAACTATCATCGCTCCAAAGTACCGTGAGATCTGTGGAACTATCTGTGGAACTAGTGGTGTGTGTGAGCCAGTTAGCCAATGCAGCTGCCCAGCTGTTAGTTTAGTTAGTGCTCCATGAGTAAGTGTGTCAACATTGCCCTCTAGTGGCTGACATGAGAGGATGCAGTCTGCTGGTCAAGAGCATGAGGGGACCTTCAATGATGCCTTTCCATTCATACGTTTACATTTATATTTATGCATTTAGCATAAATATAATATAATATAATAATAATATAGCATCCAAAGCAACTTACAACTCATCAAGTGTTCAGGGCCAGTCTCTCCTAGAGCAACTAGAGCCACTGCTGTGCTTAAGGAAGGGCACAGCACATTCCCTGGCTGGGATTTGAACCCACAACTTTTCAGGCTACGTGCACACTATCCAGGTTCCTTAACCACTACGCTACCACAGCGCACACAATAGCTTGGTGTGCCTTCTGGAGAATACTCCTCTGTGAACACCTCAGATTCATGCTACAACATACAAGACACTTTTTAATGGTTGTGTGTAATATGAGGAGAAGGCCGCATATAGAACTTAGAGCATAAACCTACATTTAACTACACTATCAGTATAGGCTACTGTTTGATGTTAGACTAATACCTAGTTAAACTAGTCTTCACAATCTGTAACTGCAAGATTGATGATATCCAGTGTAAGGTGGTATGTGATGTAGATAGACCTCACTCACCATAACTATAACCTACCATAGATCTAATTCACTATTGAACTAGCTCACTATAACCATCAATAGATTTAATTCACTACAGGACTAACTCACTATAACTATAGCCTGTGATACATCTAATTCACTAAGAACTAACTCACCATAACCATCAATAGAGCTAATTCACTGTAAAACTAACTCACCATAACATATGATAGATCTAATTCACTGTAGAGCTAACCATAACTATAACCTACCATAGATCTAATTCACCATTGATCAAATTGACCATAAGCTGTGAAGTGTAGTAGGCCTTTGTGTTCTTTGTGCAGATAGGTTACAGGTACCAAAAAATGTGTTGATGCAGAAAATAACTTTTTGCCTGAGTGCATTATGGAGTCTGCACCTGAAGGTCAATTTTTGGACCTCGTCTTCGCTTGGATTAGGAATTGGCAGTATGTGTTTTCCTAAAGATAACATAAGCTTTCTGAGATAGTTGTTGTTCAGCCCAGAGGAAAACACTATGTGGTACACCATCTTTAAAAACAGATATTGTGTACTTGTACAATCTCACAGTGGTGTGCTGAATGAAGACCAGTGGCTTGTTGAATGAAACTGTTACTGAATATATTTGAATTAGCAGCCCAGTGGCGTGATGTGATTGGATCAGAGTTCTGGGGGCAGAAAGCTCAAATAAATATTATAGTTAAACGTGTACATGTACACACAAATGCATGTCATACACACATTCCTCTTGTTCTCTCACTTTCACACACACACACACACACACACACACACACAAACACACACACATGCTATGTAAAGGACTACAAATGAGAAACAGATTCACCCTCCACAAACACAAACATGCTCTAAGAGAAACTTCACAGGAGAACACACTCCCACACACACACACAAAGGTTTAAGGTTTGTTCAAGCGTGTTCCTGATGTGATGGTGAGTATGTAGCCACAGTATGACTGGTATGACTCCTTGTGTGTGTGTATGTGTGTGTGTGTGTGTGTGTGTGTGTGTGTGTGTGTGTGTGTGTATTTGAGCCAAGCATTACCCCCTTTATTCTCCTCAGTGTTGCATGACCAAAGCAGAGGCCATCAATTTGGTGAATTGTGCACAACTTTATACCTCTTTATATCTTATTGCACTGACATTTGAATTGCTGAGCATATCGATGTTGTCTGCTATTTATTTATTTATTCACTTCTTTATTTCTCTAATTTTAAACTTTCAGATTTTTTTCTCTATGTGGCCCCATTAATGATCTCTTTTTTTCCTAATGCCTGTTACCTTTGGCCTCGTCTGTTTTGAGTCCCTTGAGCTCTTTGCTTCACCTGCTCACTCCTCTTTCTTTGAACATCATACTGACAGCAGTTAAAATAGGCAACTTACAGACAACAAACAGACAACACATAACATTGGCAACTTGGCACCAAAAACCCCACGCCACCTTATACGTGTAGCAACACCATAGTATTTTTGTTATCCTTTTCTCACAGTGATTGTCAGCTGCCAATCAGTTTGAACACATCCTCTTTTGTGAAAACATGACTGCTGACACTAGTGGTAATTCTGTCAAACCAAGTGCTTTGCTTCACCGTTAGGCCTACACATCTCAGAGTTGAGATGATCAAACATAAACATACCATGTTACAAGTGAACACATAACATAGGCATTGGCACTAATAATCCACTCCAATTTGTGCACGTAGCACCACAGCTGTATTTCTACTCACATCACCTATGTGCATAGACAGAAACAACAAAATAGTAAATAATAGTGAAGATGGATAGATCATTTAATGTATGAGAAACATATCTATATAGTAGTATATATATCTATATATCTATATAGTAGTATATATATATATATATCTACATAGTAGCATATATATCTATATATCTATATAGTATAAGCTGCAACTGATAAAAAAATCAACATATTACTAGTGTTTTTCCTTTATATTGATCAGCAGTGTCTATCATCTTGCATTTAATGGGAAGACTATCTTTTGTGTAAACTTGACTGCCTACACTAGCAGCAATTCTGTCCAACCAAGAACTTGCGTTGCCATAACATATCTCTTCATAAAGTGTATTGTCACAGTTTAGATTTGTGTTAGCGATGCCTACAGTGCAGTAGTTTGAGTACAGGTTATATTTATTGGGAAACGAGAACATAACGGGCATTTTCGTATATCCTGTGTTCCTGTTCTCCTGCCACCGGTCGTGAGTGAAAATGCCAAAGCAAAGTGGGAAGAGAGAAGCTTAAGAATACTTTACCTCAGAGTGTCAACATAAACATAACATTAACAACACTTTAAAGTGTTTAGGACTGTTGTCTTTTGGTGTCATTTGGTTTTTGTAATGTCTGCATCCCAAAAAGTGTCAACTTGACATTTATTTTGGTCATGTGACACATGCCGACTGCCCGCTTCCCTCAGTGCTGTTCCGAGAGGCTGGTATCATTGGGTAGTCACATGACCTAGGTGAAATATATAAGACTGGCGTCTGTGTAGAGGTGATTCCAAACAGCCTGGTGCACCTGTAGCTGGGACTTCTTGTGACGGGGTGTGACGTGAGTACGCAAGCTCACTGCTTTGGCAATTTTGAGTTTTGGTTATTTTGGTAATTTCTTTGTGCCTAAACCATGTTTTTTTTTTTTTTTTTTTTTTTTACAATGTACATTACACACACTTGCACACAGACTTAAGACTGTTGTAATTGCTTAATGGTATATTTATTTGTGTGAGACTGAATTTACTCTTGAGGATTTTAGAATGCTCACATATTGCCCTGAACTTGTGCCTCCTCCTGTGCAGGTCCTGTGCTTATCATGCGTCTGGTGTTCATCTACACACTGTTGCTCTCTGTGAGCTTTGGTATGTCTGCTGAGTAATCATAAATTACACACACACACACACACACACACACACACACACACACACACACACACATACACACACACACACACACACATACACGCAAGTAAGTAAATTCAATTTCTAAATCACAGCTTTCACTGATCAAGGTGCTATACAGAAAGTGACTAAGAGATGAAAGACACACACAAAGACATGTAATACATTATACATTCACATAATAATGACACAACAAAACAATGATAACCACACAACCTCCTCACTATGTGTGTGTGCTTGTGTGCTGTGCCCTCTTTCAGGTGAAGCACTGAAATGTAACATGTGCACCAATCCAGAAGGTTCCGACTGTGTTCCCTCCACACAGACATGCCCGTCCTACATGACCGTGTGTGGCAGCGTGCTCTTCTCCGACCCACTGGCCATCACTCGCGGCTGCATGAGCTCGTCCATCTGCCAGAACTACATACACATGCCAAACGTGACAGCCATTTGTTGCAGTTTCGACCTTTGCAACTAAACACCTGAACGCACCTGCCGCACTCATTGTGGCAAATAAACACCACGTGCTGTGGCTGTGGCAACCTCTTCTGTCTTCTGTCAGTGAACTCACCACCCATCTAGTCCTTGAGCCAGAGGACAGTAAGGCAAGGAGTGATTTGTGGAATGGAACACCATCCTAGAGTTGGGAAATAAATGATGGCATTGCATTGGCTTTTTGTGTTTTATCAACCTTTTTACACCTATTGTGAGAGATATATCAGGCCTGCTGGTGAATGAGGTTATAAAAAGTTAACTAGTGGATATCCTCATAACACTAACCCAGCTGAGATTGATGTAATACTTTTTTTTACTGAAATTAGATGCTTTGTTTGTACAACTGAACCATTACTAATTTCACCTTTTCTGTTCTGTTCTGGAGAATATTAATATGAACCAATTTCAACTCCATAGTTGTACATTAAAAATCAAACCAGTACAATACAGTGACTTTAGAAAACTCTAGAGTAGTGATTCCCTACCAGGAGTATGTGTACCCTTAGGGGTATGCAAGCTCACTGCAGGGGGTATGTGGAAATATTTAATAATTATTTATTTCAGATGATAATATTAATGTATTTAAGATAATAAATATTCTCAGCCATGTTATATTAAGCCCATCAACAAAATGGTACGTGTGCGCTACAACCGGTTCCCCTGGGGAGACAATAACCTGTGGCACTCCACGCCAAATGATTTTCATTTAATAATCAGTTGTGTTATGTTCTAATTTTAGAGAATCATCAACATGTATGAGTGAGGGGTATGACAAAAAGGCTCAGGGGGAACACAAGACAAAAAAGGTTGGGAAACACTAGTCTAGAGGTGTTTCAATCAAAGAAATTATATAAGTCAGTCACATCTAGACGGTGTGGGCCTTTAGAAATGATACGGGTCAGTCACATCTAGACGGTGTGGACCTTTAGAAATGATACGGGTCAGTCACATCTAGAGGGTGTGGGCCTTTAGAAATGATACGGGTCAGTCACATCTAGACGGTGTGGGCCTTTAGAAATGATACGGGTCAGTCACATCTAGAGGGTGTGGGCCTTTAGAAATGATACGGGTCAGTCACATCTAGACGGTGTGGGCCTTTAGAAATGATACGGGTCAGTCACATCTAGAGGGTGTGGGCCTTTAGAAATTCTATGGGGCAGTCACATCTAGAGGGTGTGGACCTTTAGAAATGATACAGGTCAGTCACATCTAGACGGTGTGGGCCTTTAGAAATGATACGGGTCAGTCACATCTAGACGGTGTGGACCTTTAGAAATTATATGGGTCAGTCACATCTAGAGGGTGTGGGCCTTTAGAAATGATACGGGTCAGTCACATCTAGACGGTGTGGGCCTTTAGAAATGATACGGGTCAGTCACATCTAGACGGTGTGGGCCTTTAGAAATGATACGGGTCAGTCACATCTAGACGGTGTGGGCCTTTAGAAATGATATAGGTCAGTCACATCTAGATGGTGTGGGCCTTTAGAAATGGTACAGGTCAGTCACATCTAGACGGTGTGGGCCTTTAGAAATGCTACGGGTCAGGCAGTTTAACTGTTGTTTCCACAGCGGTGCATATGCTTCATTCCTACAATTGCCTTAAAGTTGCAGTAACTACTGGTGTGTGTGCTTATTGCACCTGAACTCAGCTCCTTATCAACCTAGTACCAATAGTGGATTACATGTTTTCCTTCCCATTACTTGCTCAATAATTTGTGCACAGTATTTCCAAACCTCTGTCCTGCTGTCCTGTGCATAACAGAAATGGTGAAGAGTCTAAAATTGTTAGGCCTACAAAACAGTGGGTCTACATGACCAAGGTTATTATAAGGCACAGAGTTGATCACATTGTTTCCAAATCTGTCTGGAATCCGACTGACAAAATGTAAACAACAGCAGGCCCCAGTGTGAAGTGACAGCTCTAAAAAGAAAAGCCTTTTCACATCTTCAGGAAATCAAAATGCAGTTATTTACACATATTGTAGGTTTGTGACCCTTGGTATCGTAAAATTATTAAAAAAAAATAATAAATGAAGAAATTTATTTCACAAAGGAACAAAGACAAACATTACAAGAACTGAAAACTGAAATTAGTTAAAGTGAAACTTCCTGAAATTAGTTAAAGTGAAACTTGCTGAAATCTGCAGTTAAGGAATTGTTGTGGTAGAGAATGTTGAGTATATCAAATAATGTCACAGACAGCTTTAAGTTCCATTTTATAGAAAGCTATGCTAACTCCAAAGTCAGTCTCCCCATATCCCTGTTGTTTGAGGCTTCTATTGTGTTAATAGGATGAAGACCCAGATGATTTGGTGCAACATAAGTGACAGTGATGTAATGTAAACGCAGGAAACCACCTTATTTTTCACTGGTTACAGTGGAAATGGGTGCCTTTCTGAAACTTCTCCGAGCAAACTTAGTAGGCATTAAAAGCCCATTGTGTAATGTAGGACGGCAGAGGAAAAGGAGTTTTGGTGTGGTTGTGCTATTCAGGGACAATGTTACCAAACACTTATAAATGATCACACAAACAAAATGGTGAGTTACTGGAGAAACTTATGTGGGTAGGTAAGAGAGAACACAGGCAAAATGCAACCACATCAGTGAGTTTGGCGTGCCGTGTTGAAGCCATTGTTTATCGTAGAGTGAGGAAACACAAGGAAAAGTAGTTTCAACCAACCATGAATGAAAGAATAAATAATTAACACAATTTATAAAAATAAACGTCAGTCATAAAAAGTCAGTAATGAAAATATGACTTGTTATCAATCTTTTAACATGAGGATCGATCCTTATTAAACAACCCATCAGGATTGAAATATTGATATTTTGGTCTTGATCTGCCCATCTCTAGCTTCAAGCTGGTGCCACAACAAGGCAATCATCATTGGCTACGCCAGCGCAATGTAGATATAAATGGCGAATACAAAGCCTACCTGAACACTGCAATATTTTGATGGAGGTAATTATTAATTAATGAGGTCATATTTGTGAATGAAAAAAATATATTTTTCTTAATAGACAACCTGTAAATGACACAATGTGGCTTTAAGTTTAAAGCTGCCATTGGCAAGATTGGGCAAAAAATCTAAAACTTTTTTAGAAAAAATCTAAAACTAAAAAATTACATCTTTCAGGTCCTTCCCACCTACCTTCAAAAAGGTCTCCAAGTAAATGTGAAGGAGCAGAACAAACACATTGGCTCATGCACATGAAGAAGACAGAGAGATAACAGAGGGGGAAAGAACAATGCAAATATTTTACCTAGAAACATGACATTTCTGTTTGATTGGAAACAGCTAACATTAGTCAACCTTTAGATAAAATTTACATTATTTTGTTTCTGAAGATATAGTTTATGGCATGATCATCTTTGGTGGCGTTCTCAACGTCATTTACTATAAAAAGCAAAAAAAATAAATTTCATGACCCTTGATCTTGAGGGCAAACCCTCTTTTTTTTACAAACAAACCCCACTACTTTTTTAAAAACAAAAATAATTTTATATGAATTTATGTCTGTGAAAAAAACTAAGAAATCAAAGAAACCTTGTAGGCAGCTGGTCACATTAGATCACGCAGTGGTGCCCCCCAGGCAGTGTGTGTGTGTGTGAGACACAGTCTGTGTGAACCACAAAGTGGTGACTAGGGGGAACTCGGGCAACAAAAATCTCAAACTGCACAGGATGTTTGTTATGTTTGTATTAAGCAGCAGTCAGTAAAGGGCGATGGCGTTCAGAAGATCCACTCGGCATTCAGACATGTAACACATTAAGGCCCCATTTACTCTGAATATCTGAATAGTTGGATATCTAGAGTGGTTGGGTTTGCTGTCCTGAGAGAGAGGGATTATATTATGGTGTGATTATAGTCTTTCTAACACTAAACCCTATTCTCCCAATCAAATCCTCAAATGCCTGAACATTTTTTTTGCAAAACCATAGACTACTTTCACCTGGGTAGATGCATTCTGTAAAACTTATTAACACATTTTGCATTGTGATGCACTTCTTAAGTATATTTTTAACCAAACAAGGCAGAAGGTGAACACAATTAAAGCACAGATGTCACCATTTAAACACTACAACTCAAAATTGGTAACACTTGTGTCTAATGATGTGACAACCAGTTCAGAGTTGAAACAGGCTGCAAGTTTTTTCTCTATTCTTTATTTTTATTGAAATATTCTCTGATTGATCTCTCATTTTCTAATTGTAGATTTTCCCTATTTATTTCTATTGTATGAATAATGCATTCACAATACTGTATTGCAGTGAATACAAACATTTATTCAATATGTATTTCATGATTTTTTTATGTGATCAAGGTTCAAGGTTTGGATCAAGGGTTTGCATCAAGGTTTTCGTTTTGAATATTTCTTTGTCAAATTTCACATTTACTGCATTACAAATATTGAACGTTCCCTTGGAAGTATTATTTCCTGAGTGTTCAGAGTTATTCATTTTTTGATGTAGTGTCTAATGACTGCTATGTAGGATTCTAGTTTTGAGTGGCCTGTGTGTAAAATGGCAGAAAGTGTTTTTATTTTTGAACACAGTTTCGACTGTTTTGAGGCGATTATTCAATTTTGCAAGATGAATCTACTCTGGTTTTGTGAATCTACTCTGAAATTTAGGATTTGTGTAAACTGTTTTGAAAAAATAATGGGAGGTTTTGGGAAATGTGTTTTAGCAATTATAAAAAACTGTACTAGAAAATCCCAACACTGAATGCAAAGCTTTGAAAACTGTGTAGAATGAAATGTCTGCATTAGAATAGTTGGTTAATACAGCCGTTTGCCTCACAGTGAAAGTACCATTCATAGGACGTTTTTTGGTCATGGGACACATGACTGGGTGACCACTGACTGCCCGCTTCCTTCAGTGTTGCTCCTCAAAGTGAAAGTACCATTCATAGGATGGTTTTTGGTCATGGGACACATGACTGGGCGACCACTGACTGCCCGCTTCCTTCAGTGTTGCTCCTCAAAGTGCTGTTCTGAGAGGCTGGTATAAAAGGGTAGTCACATGACCGAGGTGAAATGTATAAGATTATTAGACAGGTTTCTGTGTGGAAGTGATATTTGTGAATGAAAACTTCCAAACACAGTCTGTTGCACCTGTAGCTGGGACTTCCTGTGACATGGCGTGACTATGCAAGCTCAGTGCCTTCGTGATTTTGAGTTTTGATTATTTTGGTAATTGCTTTATGTCTAAACCATGTTTTTTTTTTTACAGTGGTGGTATTTCTCATAATGTACATTACACACACACTTGCATACAGACTTAAGATGTTTAGGTATTAAAGCTCTATGTTTTGGTGACATACTGTCTGTTGGAAAAAGAACAAGAACATTTCATACAAAATAGACCAAATGGCAAACCAGCAAACTGTCCTGAACTTGTAAATTAACTCCTCTCCAGTAAATTAAGTGTTAACTCTCCTTTGCTGTGTGTGTTTGGTGACTGGGCAGTTCTGTGGTTGAGGGGACTGAGGGATTTTTGGAATGGAATACCACCCTGAGTTAGAAAATTAATGATAACATTGCATTGGTGGTAGCTTTTTGGGTGTTATCACCCTTTTTTAGACCTAAGGTAGTAGAAATCCCCAATAAAATTCCCCAGCTGATTATTTGCTGGGGAGTATAGCTGAGAGTATACTTTTTTGTATTCTGAAAATTTTCTGATGTCTTTGTTCATACAAAAGAGCCATTTTCTACTGAAAGGTGTGATCATTTTACACACGGTTAAGGAAGGCTTGCAACACACCCCTCATATATATATATATATATATATATATATATATATATATATATATATATATATTTATTTATATATTTATTTTTTTTATATATATATATATATTTATTTATTTTTTTTTCTTTCAATGAAAATCTGCTAACTGCTAAGGAGAATATTAATTTGAATACTAACTATTTTTGGGATTTGGGACGATTGTGGGATGCACTACCTATTTTACCAACATCAGTGTACATTGTAAATTAATGCATTACAATACAGTGAAAAAATATAGAGGACTATAATTGTAGAAAAGAAGAAAAGGTGGGTCGTGTCTCAATCCATGTTAAATAACATCTAGAGGGTGTACAGTAGGTCTTATTTATATTTCCTCTCTTGGGGTTTTTTCCCAAAGTTTCAGACTCAGTGTCTGACTCTCTACTTGGAGAACAACTACAACCTACTACCTAACTACTTTTTATTTCTACTGTCATTGTTGAATCATCACAGGTCGACATCTGGCATGTTATGGTAATATCATCAGTTTTGTAAGTTTGTTTCCTGTTATCAGCAGTAAAACTGACAAAATCCTCCACATACGAAAGTCCACACATCTCATCATAAAGGCTTCGGTCAGCATCTCTATTATCAAAGACTCCCATTGCAAATGAGTTAGGGAAGAGGACTTTGGCAAAGGGAACAGACCACATGACAGCTATTGTTTTGTCTTCTTTTTGCTGCAGTCTGTAAGTGAAGACTCCAGAAGTTCCAATTGGAAAATTTTTAAACGAAGCAATTTTTCTCTCTTGAGGATGGATATGTGATGCCAAATTTATATTTAACTCTCCACTGTGGGTATACAGTCTGCAACAAGACAAAGGAAACGCCTTAATGAATGCAAGTATGGAGAAAAATGACAAACCCAGGCTTCCTACAGAATTCCACACAGATCTTTCATAAGGAGTGTGTGTAGAACAATTGTCAACACTGTGAAGGAAAAGATGTGCCTCACCTTGGTTGATGCAGACTGTATTGGCTAGTATTCTTAATTTTAATAAAGCAAGAATGATTTCCCATGGTAACTGTGGCCTGTAAAAGGACAAACATGAATAAACCTTGTGTTGCATGAGTGTGGTAAAGCACTAGAAAACACTGCAAAGACAAGAATGTGCATTCTGCTCCTGCTACATATGTAATCTAATTCTGCTTACGAATACTGAATTGTGCACTCACTTTACTAAATTCTACCCTATTTATTCTACACCTGCCCTTGTTGATTTTTCCCAAAGTTGGAGCACAATTTTTGATTAATTATTAAACAACAATTAGGTCCGGTCAAATTATTTAGCTATTTCTGATTGGATGAGACGCATTCAGTCACTAGGAGTGAGGATATGCCACGATATACCATGGGTGACTCCTCATAGCTAATAATCACTCCACATTTTCCACTGAGAGAGCTTCCAAGCCTTGAGTGGGAGTGAGGTTGTTCATGGATATCCTCACGTGTGTGGTTATCTATGGCAGTCAACCTTTGGCTTCGGATATCCACAGTTGTGTTATATTGCTCAAATAATCTTGAATTTTGTAAGAGGATAGCTTGACTTATATAATGACCATTAAGTGTAGACCTTGCATAATTAGCTGTAATAATAATAATAATAATATAGCATATATTGTATATATACATTGTATATATCCATTGCAAATGATATGTGCTTACCTAGCTAGACACAGAGTGCAGTTGCTCTCAGTCTCGATGTACTGCCTGGATGACTGGTGTCTGTATGTGGTCTGAGAGGATGTGGATACACCAAGGGACTCTTAGCCTATCAAACTGAGGCACATGATTTCTGAGAAGCCAAAATGTTTACAAGTAATGGGCAGTAACAATATAAGTACAATATTACAATATAACTAACTTTTTTAATCTATCTAGATTATTTGAGTAGGCTTAAAGGGCTTAGTGCGCATGAGCACTGATCTCTAAAGAATATGCTTCAGCGTTATGTTGCAGATGCTCAATCCAGTTATCTTCAGATCAGTGCCCTTGTGCAGTGCTGCGTGACCTTGAATTTGAACCTTGAACAGTTCCTGGTGCCGCACACAGACAACAACATATTCACACAAGCGCAAAGAATAAAGAAATCACAACAATTACAAGGCAAAACTCCAATGACAGGATATACGAGTATACAAGTCAGATGGGCAGCACAAGATAAAGGCCTAGAATGGCCTAATGCATGTTTAATCAAGCCTGGAGGATATTGTAATTTAGGAGGAGAGATCCAAGCATACACACACGCAAACACAAACACACATACACATGAAGAGAGAGAGACATCCCAAACTTTTTTAATGGCTATACAGAAAGTGAATAAAGACAACTGAACTCACTAATGTGACCTATTGACAGTATTCTGGCGCAGAGCACTGTGGGTGAATGGGGCAGGGTAGGGCAGCAGCAGGCTGCAGAGGCTTAGGTCCATCACTAAATTACCAGCAGCAAAAACAATGCGTTGTTTGACTCATTGACTCTGCCTGATTAATTGCAATTCATAGTTCCCACATGACATCACATCTTTACATTTACGGGGACTCATCGCCATCTTGGTGGGGTGGTGATGAACACAACACATTGGATGGTGAACACAGAACCATATTTCCATGAGGCTTTGTCACTTTTTAATTTACTCAATCATGGTAGTGTATTGTTGGATTAAGGGTTGTGCTAACAGATGTCTCATTTGTTTACATCCGCTAACCCTAGCCTACCAAGATGGCGGACTTCTGGGAAACAGGTGATATATGGGAACTATTTATAGTCTTTCCCATGACAATGGAAGATGGCGGATCACTCTAATCATACATTTTCATGTGAAGAACAGCACTAGCCATGTCTCTGATGTTACCAAGAGGTGACGGATAGCATGGCTAGCAGCAGTCAGGAGACCTAACATACCATTGACCACACTCCCCCATATCCGGAGGTGTGCTCAAAGCATTTTCACAAAGGTAAGTGGGAAGGTAAGAGAGAACACAGGCAAAACGCAACTACATCAGTGAGTTTGGCGTGCCGTGTTGAAGCCATCGTTTATCGCAGAGTGAGGAAACACAAGGAAAAGTAGTTTCAAACAACCATTAATGAAAGAATAAATAATTAACACAATGCTGAAATGTATAAAAATAAACTTAAAGAAGTCAGTAATGAAAATATAACTTGTTATCAATCTTTTAACATGAGGATCGATCCTTATTAAACAACCCATCAGGATTGAAATATTGATATTTTGGTCTTGATCTGCCCATCTCTAGCTTCAAGCTGGTGCCACAACAAGGCAATCATCATTGGCTACGCCAGTGCAATGTAGATATAAATGGCGAATACAAAGCCTACCTGAACACTGCAATATTTTGATGGAGGTAATTATTAATTAATGAGGTCATATTTGTGAATGATAAAAATATATTTTTGTTAATAGACAACCTGAAAATGACACAATGTGGCTTTAAGTTTAAAGCTGCAATTGGCAAGATTGGGCAAAAAATCTAAAACTTGGCCAGAATTGCATGAAAAATTACAGCTTTCAGGTCCTTCCCACCTACCTCCAAAAAGGTCTCCAAGCTTACCTAGCTAGACACAGAGTGCAGTTGCTCTCAGTCTCGATGTACTGCCTGGATGACTGGTGTCTGTATGTGGTCTGAGAGGATGTGGATACACCAAGGGACTCTTAGCCTATCAAACTGAGGCACATGATTTCTGAGAAGCCAAAATGTTTACAAGTAATGGGCAGTAACAATATAAGTACAATATTACAATATAACTAACTTTTTTAATCTATCTAGATTATTTGAGTAGGCTTAAAGGGCTTAGTGCGCATGAGCACTGATCTCTAAAGAATATGCTTCAGCGTTATGTTGCAGATGCTCAATCCAGTTATCTTCAGATCAGTGCCCTTGTGCAGTGCTGCGTGACCTTGAATTTGAACCTTGAACAGTTCCTGGTGCCGCACACAGACAACAACATATTCACACAAGCGCAAAGAATAAAGAAATCACAACAATTACAAGGCAAAACTCCAATGACAGGATATACGAGTATACAAGTCAGATGGGCAGCACAAGATAAAGGCCTAGAATGGCCTAATGCATGTTTAATCAAGCCTGGAGGATATTGTAATTTAGGAGGAGAGATCCAAGCATACATTACATTAGTAACAAATTACAACATTAGTCAACCTTTAGATAAAACTTACATGACTTTGTTTCTGAAGATATAGTTTATGCCATGATCATCTTTGGTGGCGTTTTCAACGTCATTTCAGTAGACTGATGTTAGCCATCTACTGAAGTTCAATGCAATAAAATTACTGGCTAATTTCACTATGAATGCACTAAAAGTGTCAGATTTTCACCTTTCCCTCTTTGTATAGGCCTAGTGAGTGAGTTGAGACGGAGGCGGTGATTTTTGAGTGTTCTGTTAGGGCATTCTTTTGGAGATCTTGGTCAGAACAGAGGATAGACGTTTGAGTAATGTCATACATTAAAGCTGTAAAACTGATGCTTAAAAAATTTGTAGAAAATGGTTTGTCAGTCAGAAAAGAGTCACATCACCCTAATGAGATTAACCCTGAAGGCTCCCAGTATGGCCGCTGGCAACATCTGTTAAGGAGACAGTACTTCTCTATTGTACCTAATTTCATATGGCATGTCGACTCCTACTATAAATTGAGTGCATATAGAATCTGCATATTTACAAAAAAAGAATTGTGTGTTATTGGGGGATACTATGCAGAGGCCATAGAGAGGTTTGGTGGCTAGCCGATACTGATATGCTGAATGCGGTCATTCACGAAACCTTGCTCTATCTCTATCTGTTGCCCGGCTTATCAGATGTTTAACAACTCCCCAGCCTTTAGCAGTCATTATACACGTAAAACATCTAGACAGCTGGTTAGTTCAAAGGCGAGGATCAGTGAGCTAGAAAGCCACTTCCACACATTAGATAAGATCATTAACTTAGTGTCAGCAGCAATGCTGCCCCTCTAGCAAGTGTGGATGCACCAGAAAGTTAGAGCTTTAGAGCTAATCATAGTAAAGAAACAGCCCTAGTCAATGGAAAGGGCCAACAACTTCAATGACCTCCTTACTTCATCTGATAATGGATATATATCAATATTAATCTTACTGGATCTTAGTGCTACCTATTGACCATGGCATCCTACTACACAGGCTTGAACATGATAGGCATCAAAGACTCTGCTTTAGCCTGGTTCAGATTTTAGCAAAATAGCAGTGAGCTGTGCTGTAGAATCTCTTGTAGCAATATTGTAACAATTGAGCCATACTGACTACTTGCCTGTTAGTTAGCTAGCTAATGCTTTTACAATGTTCAACCTAAGTAAACAGCAATGAAGAAAATAACAAAACCAAATGTTTTTTTTTTTTAATAAGTGGAGACGACACGTAAAAAGTGAATTACTTAATCAACAAAATCAGTGTAAGCAAACACACAGCCTATGGTTAGCCTAAATATTAGTTAGCCCAGAAATGGACAAATTAGCAAATGCCAATTTTGCAAGGTGCGAGTGAGAATGATTTATAACTTAATAATGAAATCTAATTTTTCTAAAATTTTGTAGGGGTCCTCAGTAGCTGTGTATAAACTGACCCATATCATTTCCGAAAGCCTTGTATTTGTTGAGCCACAATTGCTGGAGCAGCCTATACTGTTGCGTTGTATAGACTATTAGCTTGCATGAGCAATGTGTTTTCCTCATAACATATGTTCAGCAATTACTTTGAAACAAATGATGGCACCTGTGTTTGCACCCGGGTGCCATCAGTCCAAAGTTTGGGATTTATAACTTGGTATTTTGTAAAACGAGACGAGAAATGTTGACTGTTAAATCTGAAAACATAGGTTTTGTATCCAGAAAATATATCTGTGGCAATGTACAATGCATCTACCAGCCACCACATTAGCAAGTTAGCAGCCAACTACCAATGAATCACTGCTTGTTTATGAGCTAACAATGCCTGCTTGTGTTAGTGTCAGGAAACAGACAGGGTGGACCACGTTTGCAGCGAGTTGCAAAAGTCTTTATTTAAGGTTTAGGGGAATTGGAGTGTGGGTGTGCTCTGTGAGAGCGCCCTCTCGTGGTCGGGCAGGCGGTGAGTCAGAAGCCGGGGCAGGAGAGCAGGCGAGAGTCGTAGGCAGGCTGCGGGTCAGACACCAGGAGAGGCAGACGGAGAACAAGTCGTGGCCAGGCAACGGGTCAATATCACGGGCAGAGAGGCAGAGGCGTAGGTCACAGGCAGTCCGAGTTCGGCAACAGGCAGATGATCTTTAAGAACAGAGAACAAACAGGGACAAAATGGAAAACAGAACGGAGAACAGAACCCTTGTGGGAAAAACAAACGCGGGTAAACAATCAGAGGAACAACAAGACAGAGAGAGTCAGAATTTGTATGCTTGCCTTCAGCAGTAACCGTGTGCAGGTTCGCTAATTCACCGACGGGGAGTGAAGGAAACAGAGGGAATAAATAACCAGGGCAATCGGGGGAAGACAAGACAGAGGTGGGGGCAATCAGTGAGGGCAGGTGAAAGGGATCCAGTGATTAACGGGGAATGAGGAAGTGAGATAGAATGATTGAAACCAATGAAGCCCGTTAGTGAAGCAGACAGGGAGAGAACGTGAGGAAACAGAGGTAGACAAAACAGGGTGGTGACAGTTAGACAAGGAGATGATTCCACAGTTTCTTCTGCCAAATAAACCGCTCCAGGTTCAGGATGGACACTTGGAGAGGGTTCAGGATTATTGGTATGCTGTGCTGTCAGAGATGAATTAACAGATGGAAGACAAGAGTCACTGTTACTGGGGAACCCTCATTACTGGCCAGTGTGCATCTGTCCATGCAAAACTAATGTACTATCTGTGTTCCATGTTTGTGGTTTGTGGTCATTTCCTGGTTGAAGAATATGTGGTCTTGTCTCAGGAGAACTTTCTGCAGCATGTGCTGGAGATAAGTTAGGATGGGTTTGGGAAGGCATTTCTTCCTTTGTTCCAGACACGCCTTCATCCTAACTTAATATGCAAACTCAACTTTGGTCGTACATTTGCTCAACTGTGTTTGAACCCTCTACCTCAATCTGTGAAGAATTTCAGTCCAGAAACTAAACAGTTCATGTTTGTTCTTCGATGTTCCATTAGTGAAAAAAAATGCTTTCTGCTATAACCCTTATTTCCACCACAGTGATTTTTATCAATGCTCAAATGTTTCTACACCTTTAATAGCCTTCGCCTGCTTGTACTTTTCCATCCAAATTCTACCCTCCTCTCTTTCTTTTCTGCACTCCTGTTCCCAGACCAGGTTGAAGTTCTCAAAAGGCCACTGTCAGGGAAAAAATCCCTTAATGCTACTACAAGGACCACACGACAGTCGAGCTTCCCTTTCCGCGGTGCTTTGGCTGCCAAAGGGGAGAGTGTAGTCAGGGCAGTCCCTTCCCACAGTCTCCTAACTTCAGAGCCTCAGACCACACTTTTATTGGAGACAGATACAGTTGCACAGAAATTATTGCATAATCAGCTAGTCATACAGGAACTGTCTCATCAGTCTTAGTGACAATTCCTCATTACACATTCAGTTCTTCTTGAGTATCCTTTCACCCAAAACAACATCGCATTTGATAACATACATTGGTTATATGGTTGTACATAATGATAACTCTTATTTATTTCCAACAGCCACTGTAGCTATTCTGTCTCCTGATTTAGGAATGTATTTTGCCAAGTCACTGTCACTCATCAGATAAATCAATCTGTAGATAATAGAACACAGGGGGCAAAAAGTTATAATGGCATTTAAACATTTACATTTACATTTAGGCATTTAGCAGACGCTTTTATCCAAAGTGACTTACAAAAGAGGATAACATTCAAGCTACGACACAATGAAAGAACAAACAAGGGGTGCATATTGCTAACATAGAAGATGCATCATTTTAAGTTGAAAGTGCAATAGTGCAGAGAAATTAAAATGTTAAGTGCATTCTCAAAGTTTACGCCAGGAAATATTCTTGAAAGAGCTGGGTCTTCACGAGTTTCTTGAAGGTGGAGAGGGTATCAGTTGATCTGGTAGCATTTGGGAGTTCATTCCATCAGCGCGGAACCAGATAAGAGAAGAGTCTGGATTGACCTGCACAAGGTGTTGGCCGTGCTAGAAAACGTTCCTTAGAGGAATGAAGCGGTCGTCGGGTGACATAGGGCTTCAGGAGAGAATTCAGGTAGATGGGAGCAGAGCCATCATTCACCCTGAAGGCCATCATAAGTGCTTTGAATTTAATGCGAGCAGCCAAGGGTAACCAGTGAAGTTAAATGAACAGAGGTGTGACGTGTGCTCTTTTTGGCTGGTTAAAGACCAGACGTGCAGTTGCATTCTGGATCATCTGTAGCGGTCTCACTGCACAGGCTGGTAGGCCTGATAGGAGGACATTGCAGTAGTCAAGCCGAGAGATAACCAGGGTCTGTACCAGGAGCTGGGTTGCATGTTGGGTTAGGTACGGCCTGATCTTCCTTATGTTATGAATAGGGAAAAACGGCACGACCGAGCCACAGAGGCAACGTGATCTGCAAAGGTCAGTTGGTCATCGATCATGACACCTAGGTTTCTTGCCATTTTGGTGGGAGAAACAGACAGGGAGTCGGTCTTGATGCTGATATCTTGATGTATGGCTCGTTTGGCTGGAAGGACCAGCAGTTCAGTTTTTGAGAGATTTAGTTGGAGGTGGTGTCCTGCGGATATATCAGAGAGACAGTCCGATATCCGTGTTGACACCGTGGAGCCATCAGGCAGAAAGGACAGATAGAGCTGGATATCATCAGCATAGCAGTGGTACAAGAAGCCATGGGAGTGAATAACTGAGCCCAGTGAGGTGATGTACAGGGCGAAGAGAAGGGGCCCCAGCACAGATCCTTGGGGTATTCCTGTGGTGAATTGGTGAAGTGCCGATGTCTGTCCTAGCCATGAGACACTGAACGACCGTCCAGTAAGACAGGACTTGAACCAGGAGTGTGCTGTGCCATCAATGCCCATGTTAGTCAGCTTGTCCAGTAGGACGCAGTGGTTGACCGTGTCAAATGCTGCTGATAGGTCCAGCAGGATGAGCACTGAGGATTGACCTGCCGCTCTGGCCTCTTTTAGTGCTTCCGTCACAGACAGAAGCACTGTTTCAGTGGAGTGGCCACTTTTGAAACCGGATTGGTTGGAGTTGAGGAAGCTGTTCTGGGTAAGAAATCCTGTGACCTGTTTAAAGACAGCTCGTTCAATAGCTTTGGAAAGGAAGGAAAGAAGAGAAACAGGCCGGTAGTTCTCCACTTGAGTGGGAGCAAGGGATGGTTTTTTGAGCAGTGGTGTTACCTGGGCTTGTTTGAAGGCAGTGGGAAATGTACCCCTAGTTAGTGAAGCATTGACCACATGTGTGGTTGCTGTCATAATGATGGGGGTTATGGCCTGAAGAAGGGTTGTTGGGATAGGGTCTAGAAGACAAGAGGTGGGCCGGCTGTCTGTGAGAAGCTTAGACACCTCTGCTTTGGAGAGGGGGGTGAAACAAATCACAGTTGTGAACTGCAGAGCCTCAGGGTTCTGCAGCTTTCAACAACTTAACAAGGTCTTAAAGAGTCTTAAATTTATGACCAAAATGACACCATTTCTGGCAAACAAAGCCATGCACATATGGGAGGAATTATAAGCCAGACAAGAGCCGCCTAGTGCTTCCTCTGAATTCTTCATTTAGCTACACAACTGCATCAGGGATCTATCTGAAGGCTTAGGTATCCACCGACTCCTGGCTTTTCGGAGCAATCAGTGAACAGAGGTATGGCTAAAAGCAATGACATTAAACTCAAGCGGTGCATTCTGATGTATAACATACCTCATGACCAAGCAGTAGCAATTAGTTGAAGCAGAAAATGTCCACCAGGAAACAAACGTTTTCTAGTGGGCAGGTTCTAGATGCTTTGCACAAAGTGGAACAATGTGAAAGCATTTGGTGCATCCGGCTATTATTAAAATCGCTCATTGCATACACACACATACACACACATGCACACACACTCACCCTCCCTCCAGACAGAGGCATGTGAGCTCTGGGAAAGCCCATAGAGAAGTTGCCCATGATACTCACCCACAGTACCCAACACAGAATCAACTCTACAGATGAGGAAAAATGGGAAGTCACCCACGCTCTCTCAGAGTGTACAAGGCAAGGGTTTAGCACAGCATCCACAGTAGATACACACTGGCCACAGAAATAATGGAAATTCTTTGAGTTTGAACTGAAGACAAAATGTCCTGATATGCACTGTCTAGAAGTCATCCACTGAAGCCAGCATACAGCCCAACTCTCCCATGTGGCCACCGTGTTAAATACAACACAGATCTAAGACAGCAACATACAGAAGTCATACCAGAAATCCATATAAAACCTTTAAAATGGCTGTGTGAAAGACAAGTTGTCTTGAACACACCATCATGTTTACAATGTCACTCCACCTCCAATAAGGTTGGCACTAAGTGGTTTGCATAGTATCTTCAGTGGATAACTATAGTTGTATATGTATATATATACACAGACCATAAGGTCGTTTACATCAACATTTACGCTAGAAGCTGTTTCTTAATAGCTTGGTGCATCATCGTTTCACTTACTGCAAAGCGTCTAGAATCCCCCAACTGACCTGACTGTGCTGGAGTGAGATGTGATATTGAGCAGGAGAAGTAGGCAGCACTAGCCTGGCTAGTGCTGGCTAGCCTGGCACACATAGCATCTTTAAATACTGTGAAAAACAAATGGTAGGTACCTTGGGTATAGACCCATACCTAGGCCAGGCCTACATTCAAGCACCAGGTTTGGAGTTCAGTGGAAAATACATAGGTCTGAATATTAAATGATTAAGTTAAATGATTACAGTGCAAGATACATTGTGAGATCAACATTAACATCAACCCCAACCCTGCCCCCTCACTCTGCTTCACAAACCCACTCTGCTTCACAAATCCTTAATCAGTTTGACATCTCGTTCACAGCCACTTCCTGGTTCGTGTGCACGCTCCCCTGAGTATTAATTGGTTTCACCTGGTCTCCACTATACTTAAGCAGCACTCCCAGGTCTCTTGTCGTCTGGCCTCATCAATCCTCCCCTGGATCAGTTCCGAGTCAGCCGTGTTGTTCCTTGGCTCCTGCAAAGTCTTTGTGCCTTGCGCTCTTCGTCCCTGGACTCTCTTATTTTGGTATTGTTCAATCCCCCGTAACACTGTGTGCTTTAGTTTGTACTTTGTGCATTTATGTTACCTTCTTGTGTTTTAGTTCTACCTTAAACTTCTGGGCGTTATAGTTACACCTTTAGTCCTCAGCTATCTTTAGCTGACGTTGACCTTGGTTTGCATTTTATTTGGCTTATCTGTAAATAAAACCCCTTGCTTATACAAGTCTAGTTGTGTTTAGTCTGTGCCTGACAGATACAGTGTTTCTTTAAAAGAAGTGCTGCATTGATTGTGTTGGGCATGTGAGTCCAAATAGTTCATTTCATTTTAGCTTACTTTCAGACAGTGTAGCTGAGTTTCAATGTTCTCCCTGCAAACTAAGCCCTGAGTCCTCTCAGACTAAACTAACTAATGCTGTTTTGTGAATGAATTTGCATGGCTGTGAGTGCTTGCTGTTTGCATGATTGGGACACCACCTGCGATAAACCATTCAATTAACAACACTAAAGTCACATTTCATCCATGCTTCCGTCCCCATTTCTTGGTAATAGTTTATTTTTCTGCAGCCACCAGTAGATTAGACAGCCATTATCAGTATTATATTGTACTACTCATTAACATTAACATGTTGTTGTCTTCATTTACTTATGGATGGAGGTGAGCTTACAGTTACTTTTAAAGTTACATCATGTGAATCATTCATGCAGCATTTAATGACAATTAATGTAGATGGATCTATATACTCATAATCTGAGTTATCACCATGATGTCTGGAAAACTCTGATTTGTTGTTGTAATACATATCCTCATAAAGACCTTTATCACAGGTCCTGTCTGCGTGAAAGACTCCCATTGCAAACAAGTTATAGTAGATGTCATGGTTAAAGGGAGCAGAGAACGTGATGGCAATTTTATTTGCTTTCTTCTCATTTTCTTCCCACAGGTCATAAGTCAAGACTCCAACAGCTCCACATGCTGTTCTGCTAGTTTTCACAAACACACCGCTGCCTTCTCCATTGGGAAGGATTGCTGTAGGCAACTGGTCCTTGTATTGTCCACTGTACATATACACTCTGGCCCAAGAAACAAAGGAAACATTTCTATTGTTTAAAAAACAGTCAAAGGCTCATGAGGTGGGTTTTTTGCAAAAAGAGGATTTCTGTCATGTGACAAACATTTGTTTGTGTTAATGCAAAAAAGTCAAAGGGGCGTGAAGTTAAATAACTTTATGTTCTGTTTAACATTACAGTTTTTGCCCACTGCTTACATACTAAAAAAACGGAAAAAAACAGAAAACGGACAAATGTACAAGTACAAGTGTACAAGTTTGGTGTCTTAAAAACACACACATTGGTGTCTTCTACTCACACTATTCTGACTTGCTTTCCTACATTGACATGTTTAACACTTTTAGATAATTACTTCACTCAACATTCAGACCTTTTTTACTACAGAGAAAGACAGGTTAGCATTTGGGTCTGGATTACAATGTTGGACAATATTGGAGAGAGAGTGAAAGAGGTGTTAGAATTAGAGGAGCAGAAGAAGTGAAGAAATACTGTTAGGAGGGATGAGGACCATGAAGTGGAGACAGGGTGTGATGGATGAACCATGAAATCTTATGACTAGACCTAAAGATGACAAGGTCAAAGCTATTTATTTCTGTTATCTACTGGCAAAAAAGTTGGTTACTTCCATTGTGCTTTTGAACCACCCCTTCTTCTTCTACTGTATATACTGAAATAAACATCCATAATTTGGATATTTGAGTACCTGTGTACATGCATGATGCCAGGGTCCATATATTACAAAGTTATAAGCTACTGAAAAACTGACATGTCCTGCAGACCAGAATGGAAAATAACGAATTACATTTACTCACGTTACTGTAATTGAGTAGTTTTTATGAGTACTTTGTAATTTTTAAGTAGTTTTTCAAATAGGTATTTTTACTTTTACTCGAGTATATTTTAAGCCAAATATTTTACTTCTTTACATTTGAAGCCTCCCACGTAAAATAATAGTGATATATAATAATAATATCGAAAAAAAAATGCAGGGGGAAAATGGGCCTGAACTGAAGGGAAACTGCAATGTGCGCGCCAATTCCATTGTTTCACACAATCTGGATGAAGGCGTTGGAACAAGATGGCTAGTGAGGAGCCAGATATGGAGATCATGGAGGATGAAAGACCAGTAGAAGATGCATTAAATTCTGGAGAGGAAAGCCATAGTAACCCTTGGCCAAACCTCCGTGAGCTACTCGCGCTCAAATGCAAAAAAGGCAACAACATAACCATGCAATGTAAAATGTGCCTGCCCGGCCGAACCGATCTTTCAGCGTAAAAGACCTCAACATCGACTCTACGAAAGCATGTGGCCGTAAGTAGGCTACAAATATAGGCCTATATGTTTTGCCTGTTATACCTGAACGGTATATTTATTGTTGTTGGGTTAACACCTTACACTGTTAAGCACAATTTGGCTTTATGATATCAATTATTTTCCATCCTGATCACTAACGTTTCGGGTGAGGTAGCCGAAGGTAGGGGAAACTCACGAAATTAGAGGGCAGTCAGAAATAATGAGAATGCAGGACTTTAGTTTGCAATTAGTGTCTTAATAAATCATCTCAATTTATGTTGGCTATAGGATAACTTGTGCTGGATTTGGGTTATGACTCGTCCTTTTTTACATCAAATAATTGAAAGTAACTAAGTACCTTTTACTCAAAGTACATTTGAAATTAAGTAATTTTTTACTTTTATTCGAGTACATTTTCAGATGGGTACTTTTACTTTTACTTGAGTAGGATTTAAGCAAAGTAAAGAGACTTTTACTTCATTGCAATTTTTCAGTACTTTTTCCACCTCTGCTGCAGACAGGCTAAAAAGCTAAATGTGTTTTCCATTTTTACTGTCAGTGTGCAGTTTGCTTTGTGTGCTATACAATTTTTAAAAGTATGTGAACAGCTTAGCAAAAAGTGAGTGCTTTTGCAAGTTATTTACAATGTTTTACTCGTTTGGTGGAAGGTTTTGTGGTTTATGTGTAGAGTTTTGCAAACATAGCCAATAGTAACAAAACCTGTCCCTAAGCCATCAGAAAAAAAACTGTAAGCTAAATACACTACAGACAGCACCTATAAACACTGATAAACAAATAGTATAGCTCACAAACAATGCTTACCTTGGGGTGTGCAGTATGTATTTGCTTTCATTCTTAATCCTAATACTGCACTTGACGTTGCCCATGATGTTTGCTGCAAAAGGACAAACATAAATAGAGATAAATCACAGATGGACTCTGGATTAGGGCCTGGGGCTTGTGACCAAAGACTGGACGGTTTGACCAGGAAGAAAAAAGTGGGTGGGGGAAGTGGCTGAGCATTTCCATCCCGTCTATCCCGTTCTCTTCATAAAACTCCTGTCTGTCTTGCACAGGGGCCATGGCTTATGAAGCAGTAGCCTCTTTGGTGGCATAAAAAATAATTTACTTTGATGTTAGAAATAGACTACCGGTTAGTCAACGACAATTATGGTTAAATGTTGTTGTCAACGAACGTGACAGAAACTAGACGAGATGCAGCATAAATGCTGGTCATGTGACAATAACTATGATTAAATATATAATGTGATATTGTTTGCGAATAAAAATAAGACAAGTTTACAATGTCTTTTTGTTGACGAAAACACAACAAGATCCCCACTCACGCCATTATTTAGTCCTTTGAACCTTTGATTTGACACACCCGTTCTTCTCTGTTACATTACTCACTAAGTTACAGGCATATGCATGAAATGTGAAACTGCACAACCTCACCTTTCCAACGGTGCTACTCGCTAGTTTCCGTGGTGGACGGTTCACAAGATACACACAAAAAATCAATTATATACATTACTTTTATTAATAGTCAAACGAACCAGTAAAAGTTATACAAGCAAGTGATTTTTATTAAGAATTCTAACTACACAACCACGTAAAAAACATACCATATACTTGAATTAAATCAAGCAAATATCAAATACTTTTTTAACAGTTTATGAAGAAATGATTCTAGATGAACAAACATTTACAGAAATATTATGTCCCTAACTCACATGCTTTGTAAGCGTCACTCTTGAGTTTCTGAACCCACCTGTGTATGCTTGTTGGATGTGTTAACGCTGTAGATTTATTTACTTATTTACTTACACACATGCTTTCTCTCCACTTAACAACAGACTCCTTTCTCCTCCTCTCCTATTTCTGCTACCACTGCATTATTGCCTCCATCTTTGTTCAGCAAGGACCTGCAGTTTCAACAAATGCATAATGTAAGATCACTATCAGTTCTAAAAAATATTTTAAAAAATGTGTATATGTACACAAATATGCGTCATATGTACGCATGAATTTCCTGTACTTACTGATGCCTCTCTATTCGGTGATCGATGAGCACTTCTGTTTACCATCCTCCTGTTATTCTTCATGGAGCGAATAACTTCGGTAACACTACATGCAGTCTCACCAACAGCCTGAAATATGTTTGATGGTAGAAGTGATAGTCAACCTTATATTCACTGTCGGAAAAAATGACCAAAGACCACAGTGTTGGATCACAACAGCAGTCTTGGTAATGCTTTTCTGTCAGCTATGTTGCACAAACAAGATCATACTCTAATTTTAATGAATATGGATGGATCGATAACTCCAGGTGAAACAATTACATCATGGATGTGACTGAATCTAAGAAACCAACAGATACTTCCCCAAAATAGCTAAAAACCATTAATGTGATCGATTATCATTTAATCCCAGTGATAATTACTGAGCAAAACATATGTCAAAAGGCATTACACACAAAAGCACATCTACCCATGTTCATTTTGGACGCAGTGAAAGAACGGAACGGTAATTTCTACCATTTAGTGTTCATGTATGTTCGTCCATTCTCCGCCCCCTAAAATAGTTGTAAGCGTAGTTTTCCGTCTCCCGTTCGCAAGCAACGCAACAGTTACTCAACGACTTGGAAGTACTCTCAGTGGAAAATGCCGAGTGATTATTAGCTGTGAAAACTCGGCCATGGTATATCGTGGGATATTATCACTCCTAGTGACGCACAGAATACGTCTCATCCAATCAGAAAATGTTAAATAGTTTGACAACTGGCTACAGTATCAGGCTTGGTTATCCAGCTGTTCTAAGTTAGCCAAAGCAAACGGGTTGTTTGAAACATTTAGTATTGTTATGATTACGGATTACTGCAATACTTTCAATTCATAAATAGTTGCATATAACAACAGTAAAATAGATGCCACTTACCAGATCACGTAGCATGCCCAGGAAGAGACCATTTCCCTTCTAATGACAGTTGACATTAGGCCAGTAGTTCTTCCACTGATTATGGGCAGAGACAGAATTTTGTATGACTGGACCATGGACGTTTCAGAGACCGTCTGCCGCTTCCCATTTAATTTCTGCCGCCAAACAGTACTGACATGAATTATGTATTCGTCCTGTAGTATCGGACCGCTTCCTGTCAGCCGCGTTTGCACCGAACACTGGCAACAGCCCATCGAACCACAATAGGGCCGAGGGAGAAACAAAGTAGCTTATTCATAGGCCGACCAACTACTGCGTGTAGGTATCGGTTCATTTAAAAGAAACAGTGTGTCTGTCGCATTTGTTTTGTCCACTGGCGGTAACCCATCAAACCACAATCGGGTCGAGGGGAAAACAAAGTAATCCGCCTTTCTATTGCATGCCAGCCTCGGCCCATTCAAGAAATTCTGGTATTTAACCGACACGACTCTCAGCCGACAGTGCCAGCATTCAGTTAGACTCGGGCCGACTGTGCTTTTTTGTGCGACTTTCTATTTGGGCACCAAATATTGACCCTAAAGCATTGCAGTGCAGTGCAGTGAGAAAAACATACACATTTGGATACTTTTCATTTTAAGATCCTAAATAATCTTTGAAGGGAAATAATTACTGTATGGCGAAATGAGGGCAGCCTCAGGAACGACTAAGTTCGAGCGAACGACCGATATTGAGTAACGGGATGGAGGAGCGCCGCTTTCCAGACACAATCGTGAGTGCGTCTTTGTCTGTGTCACAGTTGCATCGTACCTTACTGCCATCTTTTAGCAAAGAGTCAGGTAACATTTATAGAAACGCACCCCTGTCTAGTATATTCTATGTAATGATGTGTCATGAACGTGGTTTGACGCAGGTTTCCGTCGCTGCATTTTTGCAAAGTCTGCAAAATACCAAATTGTTCACGTTATAAGTAAAATATTCCAGGATCGAGTGTGAGCATTATTTCAGCTTGTAGAAGATCCGTGACATTAGGACGAAGCAATTGTTTACTATTCTTGTCGACTAAATTTATAGTAAATGAAATAAACTACGTCGACGTGTCGTTCAAACTTCGGTATTGTGCAGAAATTTTGAAGACATTTAAGACAAGCACTTACCACGACATTGGCGCAGCAGTTCAAAATGAAGAATCAGATAGTTAGTTTCGGTTACAAAGAGGTCAGCCTCATGGGGTTTTAACATGGGGTTTCTATTTCGATTTCTGTCAGTAAACAGTCTTGGGTGCAATTATTTGTGCAAATGCTGGCACTCTGGGCCCTTTATCTTGCTAAGCAACAAGATCTGGGAATTGTCTTACTGAAAACTCCTCACATAGCACCTTCAGGAATACTATAGTTACAGATTTAATTCACAGCTAAAATAACCAACAATTCTTCAAACCTATATACACAGACCAACACTTTTTAAAAAAATAATATACACTTCTCACAGGAAGTTAACCAATTCCAAGTGGTGGTTACTATTCAAGGCTAAAGTGTATCCTAATGCCCATCCTCAGTCCTGATCTTAAAATGCCAATACCCTTGCAGATCTGTCTACAGAGATCCAGACTTAGACCAAACCGGTGGAGGAGGGTGAGGCTACAGTGTGCATGCTGGTATTTCTACCATTTGATGCCAACATTCTGCCATTGCCCAGATTCTGCCATTATTCCTCAGTCAACCAAGGGCATTATACTAGACTCCTGAGTGGGCAATGAGTGGAGTGCAGTGGGGGTAGAAAAAAAATGATGCATTTACCTTAAATTAGTCCCCCGACCCACCACAACATATACAGTGTGGGAAAGTATGGGGATTAGGGAAAGTGTGAATATCTCAACTCCCACCACAGACAGTGACATTAATTTAACTTGTCTTTCCCGCCAAACAACATCACAGTATCTACTAGGATTTCTGCAGACTTAAACACATTGCACCCTCTGTTTGCTGATTGCTAATGGAGAAATACCTGACTGTGCTGGAGTGAAATGTGATATTGAGCAGACGAATTAGGCAGCACTAGCCTGGCTAGTTTCTTCACACATAGCATCTTTAAATACTGTGAAAAACAAATGGTAGGTACCTTGGGTATAGACCCATACCTAGGCCTACATTCAAGCACCAGGTTTGGAGTTCAGTGGAAAATACATAGGTCTGAATATTAAATGATTAAGTTAAATGATTACAGTGCAAGATACATTGTGAGATCAACATTGATGCCTTTAGTTACAAATCAGATCTGACATGATCTGACACTTATGAATGGGAAGGAAGTCACCTTCAAAAGACTGTAAAGGAAAAAGTTGTTGGATTCAGATATTGACATTACAGTGTTAATTGGTGTATATTGTTTAGGTATGGCATTCAGATACAGTTTTTCTCTAAAAGAAGTGCTGCATTGATTGTGTTGGGTATGTGAGTCCAGATAGTGGATTTCATTTAAGTTTACTTTCAGACAGTGTGGCTGAGTTTCAATGTTCTCCCTGCAAACTAAGCCCTAAACTCTCACAGACTAAACTAAGAATGGCAATTGCATGGCTGTGAGTGTTCATCTTGCTGTTTGCATGATTGGGACACCACCTGCGATAAACCATTCAACTATCAACACTAAAGTCACATTGCATCCACGCTTCCGTCCCCATTTCTTGGTAATAGTTTATTTTTCTGCAACCACCAGTAGATTAGACAGCCATTATCAGCATTATATTGTACTACTCATTAACATGCAAGACTGGGCTAGCATGCAAGTAGCCTGAAAAGTTGTGGGTTCGAATCCAAGCCGCCGCTGTTGTGCCCTTGAGCAAGGCACTTAACCCCAAGTTGCTCTAGGGGAGACTGGCCCTGAACACTTGATAGTTGACGAGTTGTAACTCGCTTTGGATAAAAGCGTCTGCTAAATGCATAAATGTAAATGTACTTACTAAGATGGAGGTGAGCGTACAGTTACTGTCAGAGTTGCTACATGTGAATTATTCATGCAGCTTTTAATGACAATTAACTTAGATGGATCTTTGTACTCATAATGTGAGGTACGTGAAAACTCAGACTGACCCAAATGCAGATTAAGACAAATTTATTTACAAAAAGTTCAATAATCCCAAAAAGGGAAAACGCTCAGAAGATCAAACACAAAAAGGTAATCCATACAACGGGTAGGCAAAAATTCCAACAAAAAGGCAATAATCCAAATCAGTAAATCGCAGTCAAAACTCAAAATTGTCCACAGAACCAGGAGAGCAGAAAACTTCAGAAAACTCGGAGGAGGCAAAAACACGGGAGGGAAATCGGGTAAACACGGGAGCATAAATACACTGGCAGAGAGCACGAAACTTACAGACAGGAACACGGTCAGACAATCAGACAAAGAGCCACGAACGGACTGATGAATATATAGGGAAGGGAGCAAAGTAACAAACAAGGGGCAGGTGAAACTCATTAGGGGAAAACAGAATCATGGGACACAGGTGTGGAACAATGAGGGCAGAAAGGGGCGGGTCAAGCGAACAAAACATAAGCACATGGGGAACATAGGAAAAACAAAACAAGGAAGCTGCAATACAGTGTGAGTCCAGCGGGGGCCGATGTCCCGGTGGACAGAATCATAACATAAACTGAGTTATCACCATGATGTCTGGAAAACTCTGATTTGTTGTTGTAATACATATCCTCATAAAGACCTTCATCACAGATCCTGTCTGTGTGAAAGACTCCCATTGCAAAGATGTTATAGTAGATGTCATGGTTATAGGGAGCAGAGAACATGATGGCAATTTTATTTGCTTTCTTCTCATTTTCTTCCAACAGGTCATTAGCAATGACTCCAACAGCTCCACATGGTGTTCCACTAGTTTTCCCAAACACAGCCCTGTCTTCTCCATTGGGAGAGATTTGTGAAGGCAACTCCCTGTATTGTCCACTGCCTTCTCCATTGGGAAGGATTGCTGTAGGCAACTGGTCCTTGTATTGTCCACTGTACATATACACTCTGGCCCAAGAAACAAAGGAAACATTTCCATTGTTTAAAAAACAGTCAAAGGCTCAGGAAGTAAATTCATTCATTCACATTTTCACATTTTTTACGACAGAAAAATACAGGTAAGCATTTGGGTCTGGATGTAGGGCAGTATTGGACAGAGAGTGAAAGAGGTGTTAGAGGAGCAGAAGAGGTGAAGAAATACTGTTAGGAGGGATGAGGACCATGAAGTGGAGACAGGGTGTGATGGATGAACTATGAAACCTTATGACTAGACCTAAAGATGACAAGTGAAATTTGATGTTAGGAACAGTACTGGAAAACTCTGTATTTGCACTGTCTTTGTACATCTGGCCCTAAATCTCTCTCTCTCTCTCTCTCTCTCTCTGTGTGTGTGTGTGTGTGTGTGTGTGCAAGTGCTGTTTTTGTTTTTGCTTTGCTTCAACCTCAAATACATCAAAAGAAAAAATGACAACAAAGATGATCCAAATGAATCACAAACATAAACACATCAAGTTTTCATGTTTCTAAGACCAATATTTATTTCAACAGAACTTTAATGGTCCCAGGGAGATCTTTTCACACATCTCTCAATATTCAGCAAAACACAGACACAATAAATGGCATGTAAATAAGCCACATCCTCTCCCCCTCCCACAAACACATCACAACAGAGTATTTTACAGACATATCACTTCTAGTCAAATGACAGTCTGGTTTGGGGTTATCAGCTTCAACATAAGTGCAGCAAGGGGACAAAGGGTCTCTTCTTTTTACTTCTTTTGTCCTCGGTATCTGTTCAGACCTGAACCAGGTCGATTGACTGCCTCTACATCCATGCTATCTTCTACATCTACCATGAACGTTGGCTCACAACAGTTTGACATCTTGCAATGAAGGGTAATATCATCATTCTTGTAACTTCTTTTAATGTTTTCAGCTCGATATCTCTTAAATGACCTTGCATTATCACCCTTGCTGTAATACATCTCGTTATAAAGGTTGAAATCACAGGCTCTGTTATCATCATAGATTCCCATTGCATACATGTTAAAGTAGAAGTGATAGTTAAAGGGAACAGACCACATGATGGCAACTTTCTTAACTTTTCTATTTTCACGCCACAATTCGTAGGTGAAGACTCCCACAGATCCACATGTTGTACCAGCAATCTTTGCAAACCAAGCACTACCATCTTGAGAGGGAGAGATTTCTTCTGGCAAATGTTCCAAACGTTGTCCACTGTAAATATAGTCTCTGTCCCAAGAAATGAAGGAAAGATGAATGTAGACAAAACAAGATCAACACACCCTCAAACTTAGTATGATTTAGGGTCCTTGCCTTGTATTTCACCTGTTTCATGGATGAAAAAGAAAATATTAAGACAATTAATAAAAAAAGAATGAAATGAAAATGTAATTCCTGTCTTTTGGACCTGAGCAGATATAATAATGAGACACCCCCAACCTCACGTATGTATGGCTGTATGGCCTGAATGATGCACAGTATGTTGACTTTGCTCCTAAGAATCATAGCTGAGCAGTTGTAGTCTGAGGTAAACAGCAGGGTAGACACATCATCACTGACCAAGAATTCTCACATGGACTGCAACATGTGCCTGTAAAATGACAGCAGCGGTCTGCTCTAGGCCCAAAACCAGGGTCGACATTTGCCCCAGGCCAGTTCAGATTACATTTTCACCCCCACTCACACCCTCCAAAATGAAACATTGAATCAGCCAAGCTACAGTTTTTGTTCATTGAACATTGCACAAGAGCACAAATGAGTAAATGCATAGATTAGCGCATATCTAGTGTGAGAGCAGGGACCCTTCGAAAACTCTGTCCCTTGACTCGTTTAGGGCTACTGTGCTCATCAATGCTGCTGCATGAACACAACATGGCCGGCAACACACACAAACATTTAGACAATGTTTTAGACAGTTTACATGTCACGTGAACATCATCCATTTCAAGACATTTAGACTTGTGCAAGTTTACAGCGCACAGTGATGGCAGTGCTATTGGGTAGCATTGCTATCAGTGGGTGTACTTGGGTAAGAGGTGCAGGCCTAAATTTGTGTCATTTGTGTCTCGTCTGTCTTGATAGATGGCTCAGCCTATCTGTCACCTTTTGGCTCAGCTGCAGGGCTGTAGTCTCCAGCACTGCCCAGCTGCATGTAGAGGTTAGCAAGGTTGAATCAGGATGACCGGCAAACAGGCGACAGAATGAGTCGAGGCAAATAGATAAAAAATACAGACAAATGAAAATAGAAAAAGTAATCAAAAACCTGTAATTTTTAAAACAATAATATGTTGAGAAAATTCAATAATGCCGTTTCTGTTTTTAATAATCAAATAATCATTTGCCTAAAATAGAATAATGAATGAATGCAAAAGTACATTTAGATATACTGGTATTGGATTTGATTTTGGAGCAAAAATTGATGATTGTAGATCTGCTGCAGTAAATGGTTGTGGTAAGTTAGTTTAACATTCAACATAACGTTAACGTTAACGTTCAACATTTATTCTCAGATGATTTGTTACAGGGGATGCAACCCTCTTTCCTTTTTGAAAGATAAAACAGGTGACAAATTTTGTGCCTTTCCCCCCAGATTTCATGGCATATTGTGATAAGGCTACAAATCTATTGTGCTCATTCAAGCAACCTAAAAATAATCAAGGACATTTGCTACCACATCTAAAAATAGTCCATCAGCATGTCAGTTCAAGATGATCTCATAGTAGGTTGCAAAGTTCCTTGATTATTACGCCAGAATGAGAGTATAGTTCTATGTTATATCAACCTAGAAAATTGTCACGTTCTTCTGCTGGTTATAGTACACTGCAGCTGTAGAAGAGTCAAGTTTTAAAGGAGCCATATGTAAAATCGCTCCCTCTAGCAGTTCACGCTGGCATTGCAGCCTCGATCAAAATGAGCTTCTAATAGGTTGCCATGTTAAGAATCATAGGCTACTAAACTCCATGAAAATATTTTGTCATGTCATGTTTAATAATACAATGATAACAAATGTTTTTATAACTATCCTTTCTGACCTAACAAGGATATGACAAGACTAGATCATGCTGCTGACACTAGACCACCAGCCAAAGCATGCTTACTGCAGCAGTTTATTTCAAACTGTCTGGCTTGCATTCCATCAAAATTAGTAAACAGGCTATAAGAGTAGGCTACCCATCTTAAGCAGTCTAATGTGAGCCACATCGTGTTCCATGGCAGGCTACTTTGCATCATTCCATCAGTTGTTTAGCTCTACATGCACAGTATCGCCTAGGCTACTCCAAATATTCCAAGCTGAAATACTGACAACTTTTGGGAAGCACAAGGTTCGTATAGCCTAGCCTAAACTCCTCATTCTGATTAGCATAGCCTATTCCAAATTTCTGGTTTCTAAAACCCCAAACATTTACAACAAAGCACAATTAAAAAGCATAATTAAATGGATAGACTGTGTGGCACCTCAGATCATTATTTTTTTCATGTCTGCATAAATTTAGTATCTGCAGGGCTAAAATAGGTAGTGCATTTTTTATTGTCACATTCAGCATTGCCAGACTTAATGCCAAGCAATTATTTACTAACCCCTAGGTGGTGCACCATTCCAAAAATCAGAGTTACCTACTGCCCTCAGATGGTACAGACCAACCCTCTGACTCATCTACATACTACTACAACTTATATTAAGTGACTGGCCTGAAAGAAAACAAATGCTTACTTTGGGTTGCGCAAAGTGTATCGGCTCTTATTCCTAATTTCAATGAAGCACTGTCGATTGCCCATGATGTCTGACTACCTATAAAAGAAGAGAATGAACATAGATAAAGGTAGGGTAGATGCAAAGCTTTCTGAACTGTAGTTGCTAGTGAACTCATTAAAGCATTTTTGTTTTGTTTTGTTTTGTTTTGTTTTGTTTTTATCATATCTGCTGGCTGTCTGTCTGCTCTTGGTCCAAAATATGCAAGTGTTGCTATAAACAACTTTTACCTGTAAGAGTAGAGAATGAACATATAGGTATGGAGATAAAATAATCTCAAAAAGTTTATTTTTGAGAGTGATGGGGTCAAAAATATCAACTCATAAGAATATGCCTTGAATTTAAAATTATGAACCGTTGGCAGGCTGGCATCTAACAGACAAGGATTTGGAGAGAAAACTTCCATCAGCAACAAATTAATTTATGGTTGAAGCAGTGAAGTGGGCAATGGGTATTCTCAGTGAGTAGGCTAATCTAGCAAATTCAATAGGTTTCCCTACTCAATGTAGACAATAAAATAATCGCTAAAGCATTAGAGCATAGATTAGAAGAGGTCACCACCTGGATCAAACTGGCTTCAGTAAAGATAGAATCTCATCCCCCAATGCCTCCAACTTACTTTCAGTGAATCCGATACAGCCTACCCTTTCCTGGTTTAAATCACTAGACTCAACAATCATTAGATTTTACTGGAAAAACAAGACGCTGAGAATCAAACTGACCACCCTCCAGAAAATACTAGGTGGACTAGAGGCCCCACACTTCCACTGGCCAACCAGCTTCAATACAAATACAAATGGTTACATCCCACTCCTTCAGAAAACACCTGGTTAGACTGTGTAGAACAAACCATTTGCAAGGACATCTGGATCTCAGACCTTTCTGTAGCCAGTCAATCAAAAAACATCCATTCTTCAAAGCACCAACAATAACATCCAGTCTGGCAGCCTGGTGGACTTTTTATCACATCACTGGTTCACCTCCATCAAAACTCACCCCTGTCTGGAACAATCCTGATTTCACTGTTAACAAAAAAACACTCAACTTCCTCACATGGATAGGCAAGGGCATCACTCAACTTCACCAAATCATTCATGACAAAAGACTGGTCTGTTTTGCTTTTTTTGGTCCAGAAACATGGCATCAAGTAAATATTTCTAATATTAGCTACAGATTAAACCTAGATATCACTAATATTGCAACTGATTAACATACCCTCCCAAAACATCCTGTCATGTCTTTGCCTTAAACTCTAAGAGGCTTTGTTCTATACATAATGACAGGAAAAGGCAAGTTGCTTTAGAAAGACTGAAATGGTTGTTTGTGGCTGGTGTAGTGAGATAAAACTGTTTGCAAAGCAAAATGCACCTGACCACAGACACTCACACTTCCCTTGAAACCACCATCATTTAGTAGGTGTTTGTGCATCTGGTCACGTACATTTTCAACCTGAATGTCTGCATATGAACGTACATTTTTTCATCAACTGCAGTACCTAATATGTCTGACTGTCTACTGGATTAACTACCATGGCACTGCTGGCTAAAGTGTCTGCCCCATGACCCAGTAACCCAGGCTTAATTCAGATCCAAGGTCATTTCTCCCATCTCTCATTTACATCACCCGCAACCTGTCACTCTCTGCTGTCTCGTATGATTAAAGGTGCAGAAGCCCAAAAACTAAAACAAAATAAATCAATCAGTTCAACTAGTTACAATTCATTAATAACTTGCCCAAAATTAACACACGCAAGATAAATTATTATACAAATGCTAGTGGTTTAAATGCTTAAAGGGTTTAAATTTAAAACAAATGAAAAACCAGAACGGCAACAAAAATCTGCAGTAATCATCTTACGATGATGATTTGGCAAAAATCACAAGCATACTGTGGTCAGTATGTTTAAATATTTATATTTATATGTATTTTGATTGATGTGGCCAACCCTGAGATTGCAATTATTCATTCCACTTTTCCCCTTGGTTGGAATTATGTGTACAAACGTTGGCCTTTCAGCATTTGACCACCACTTCAGGTTGTATAAAGCAACAAGATGTGAGAACTGGGATTTACCTCATGGTGTCAGCTGTCCTTCATACAGTTTAATACACCTTCATACAACATCAACTGTGTTAATTACTTATTTCCCTTAAGTTCTTAATGAAATTAATTACCCTTTCTTCAAGCTTGTCTACCACTTTTTAGTGTACACTTTGATGTATGAAAACATATTGAATATAAATGTTTAAGGTCAAGTACAAAGATTCATTGTATTTTACATATTTATCATCATCATCAGTAGTCTACTTGTGAAATGTTCAGTCAGAGAGTTTCACCTGGATGGGCTCAGTGTTGTGTGTGTCAGTGAAAACACTGAGGAGCAGGACTCATATAGTCTACCTCACTGAGTCACATGATTTCTGTGAAACTGCAGGGTTTTACAGTCAACTAGGATGTGCAGGAAGTGACTGTATGCTGATGCTGACCACAGTATTTAAGTGTTACAGATCATTCATATTCCCTTGTTTTCACATACAAATTACGGGGTTGCCTGCTTGTAATATAATGACTAATGACTAAACACAGACTTAGGACCTAAAATAGTTAACTGCTTGCACACCACCCCAAAATACGCCTTCGCTTATTTCAGAACTGACAGACCCACAGCTTTGTTGCAAATAAGCTTTGTAGCGGACGTTGGCTTTAGTTGTATTCTGTTTATCTGTTTGTAAATAAATCCCCATTTGTTTATACGTTAAGTCGTGTCTCGCCTGTGCCTGACAGAGACTTACAAAAGAGGATTAACAATCAAGCTACATAGAATTCTACGGAACTATATTGTTTGACCACAGTTAACTAACCTGCCACAAAATAACCACACAGGTCAAACAAATAAACATATTATTTCATTGACTGTATTAGCCTGAATATAAGATATTTTTGTCCTGTGAATACTTCTGAAAAAAGGGGGTCGTCTAGTGAAAAATATAAACCGGCAGCGTCTCATTGGCCTACAACTGCCACACACGTTGGAAAGATAAGAGATTGATAAGAGACTGAAGGGCTAGTATACAGTGATCTTAGTCGAATCCCTGAGGGGACTGAAGGGATTGTATACAGTGGATTGAATGTTGTCCTTTATTTATGATCCATTTCACCTGCACAGATGGCAACTTTCCATATTCAGATGGAAGTGTCGATACTTCTACACTTCTACTGCTATTATAGGTCTAACACTTTGGTCCTTGGCACCAATGCAAAGGTCTCTCCACTATTCTTGTTTCATCCAACATCCAGTTTTGTTTTTATTTTTATTTCCAACAAAATGCGAAACTTGGCAAGATTTGCCAATAGAACAAGGTTAAAAGGTGTAGAAGAGATATTCAGAGCATTCTTCAGTAGGTACTACTTGACTTCCTCTTTTGGTAAGGTATAAAAATAACTTAAAGGTCATAATGTGTTCAAAAGAAAAGTCAAGAGAATATGCCATTTAAATGTATGCAGGAAAGCATGTTGACCTCTGTTAATGACACATTTGCAGCCGAGACAAGAAAACAAGAAAACAAATGAACTGAAACAGTGACATTTACCTGGATGAGGTCCCATGTGTACCTTGCCCCTGTGTATGCACAGTAAAGTTGATGATTAAAAAAGTCCCATAATCCCATTTGGTGAGATGCCACACCACAGCAGGCCTGCCATATATGGACAAAGGTGGTAGCTGTTGTGTTCACCGCTGGATGATAATTGTCTTCTTGGAAACTAAAACTAACTGCCAGATTCTTCATTTTTCTCCACCCCTGCCTGTTTTTGAAACTTCAGCACAACACGCTAAGATAGATATTACGTCTTACATATGACACCTCAGTGCTATAAAGAAAGTAAATCATTAATAACATTTTAAGATATGTTATTTCACCAAAAATTTAAAAAATATGAATCCAGGAAAATGTGAAAAAATGTGTTTTCGATATGGGGTGAAAATGAATATGCACTTGTATTCCTGACTTGGTGCACCCCAATATCACTAAATATGTTTGTGTATTCTGGGGTAAGTGAGTTTTGAAAAAGGTAAGATCAGACAGCCCTGGGAAGCGGGAGGAGACCAACATGCAAGCCTAGCAGGTTATCCCAGTGTTACAAGGGATTATTCAGTATGTACACACAATGTGTAGGTAGTGTAGGAGACACAGTTGACCACTGTGAAGTACCATCCAGTGTGCTGAAGTAATAAATTTCAAAATAAGAGGAAAGTCTACCAGCATTGTGAGTGACTGTGAATTTGGATAACTCTGGTTGTCCTTGTTTGTCCTTTTATACTTCAGAGACATCCTGGGCAATTGTCAGTGCACTGTTGTAATTAAGAATACCAGCGAATACACTCTGCGTCACCCCAGGTGAGCATTTGGTTTGGTTGAGCATTAAAAATGACAGAAATAGTAACCGAATGTGAAGAAACAATTTTTTTGATGCATCAAAAATGCATAATGTTCTGAACTGCCCAGATATCCACTGAACTGGCCTGCTCTCTTGTAAGAATGTAGGGAGAGTAGTAACTGTAAAATCTGCAAACAGAACAACTTACTTCCTGCTACGTAGCGCTTTGAGCATGCACAGTGAGTGGGACAGTCACTATCAGATACGCCCACTTACTGTTCAGACCCGCCCCCTCCCTTGCAGCTTGCTTTTGATTACCACGGCCAGCTTCGGTTCAGACCAAGAGTGGACTTTGAAGTTTGTCAGTTAAGTGCATTGTATTAACTGCAAAGCTTTTGTATGTTTGAATATAAAATACGCATTAGACAGGTAATAATTTTGAATAGTGATTATGTCACGTCTGATAAATGCAAATACCAGCTTAGAAAGGAACTGCAAGAATGTGATGTGAAAGGATGTGTCTGGCTAAAGTTAGCAAACAAATGTTCTACCTCGAAGTGCTAGCTTGGTGCGTGATAGCAAGTACACATTAGCGTGGACACAGACAAAATCTGTTGGTGACTAGCTCTGTCTAATGCTTGGTGACTACCTCTCATCACTTGCAGTAGTGAAGCCACTCCATGTGGATGTTCCTGAACTCACTTACTCTTTCCAGGGACCCATATGATCAGCTACTTCCTTATGTTGTTTTATGTTTGAGACACACCTGAATTCTTAGCTCACAATAAAACGTCAAATTAAATGTTGCAATCACTTGTCATTAGAACTTCTTTAATGTTGAAGATTTGTTGACTTGTGGACATGTCTGTGTTATCTTAACCTGTCATTACATTTGAAAATGTCTTCATGAAATGAAGTAGTGTGCGCGTCAACAGAATAGGACTAGATCTTCTTGTAAATTACAAGAAAAAAAAAAAGTTGATGACATGTCAAAGACTCATGATGGCCGCATGGAAATACTCCAGTGAAATCAGAGGTAATGGTAATGCTAAGTACAGGTTAAAGTTACTAGCTAGTTATATTTTAACTTTTTATTTAGAGTTTATGATTTTAACACCCCATCAAATGTTCTAATGGTGTCATATTAACTGATGATTAAGTACTTGGCCAATTTGAGAAAATGAAGCTCCCTAAAATGTCTGCTTTTGCTGTTCCTACAGTAATTCAGGCATGGACTAAGGCTAACGTTTGCTGCCACTCAAGCAAAACATAGTGGCTCACAAACAATAGATGCAACAATAATACGGCCCAAATAGTCGTATTCTTCCAGGAAATGCCAAACATTGTAAACAAATGATGGAGCACTGAGGATGACCAGGTAAGGTTAATGACATTACTTTTACCGTTCATTATCTAGACTAACATATGCTATAGGCATAACTGCTAAATACAGGGGTAACAACTGAATGTTAGCATGGTAGTATTAGCCTTACCGAAATAACTGCTAAGAACTTCCCAACTGATAGCCTGTTAGGTTGAAGCCAATGGAAAACACAGTGATTAGAACAATGTCTTACTGTGATACAAAGTGGAATAACAAGTGAAGAGTCCAGGGCGTGTGTGAACCCAGGCGAACCTGCAAGCAAATGCGAATTTGCATCTTTAAATTCTGAATTCAGAATTGAAACACTTACAACACATTTAATTCATGTTTGATTGATGTTAGAAGACGGGGGAAACAAAAGCTTTCAACAAAAACAAACAGTGTTACCACCATTACTTATCCGTGATTACAGCAATGCGAATCTTAAATAACTGTTATAAATTAATAATATTGTGATATATGTGATGTACATTTATATTTCATATTTCCAGGGACTCCATATTTTTTTTTTCTCCACATGAAAAAATTTTGTATAAACCCTGCTGCGCCCTCCTGCTGATGAGAGAAGCAGGGTGTGCGCGCATTGTGCACGCTTTCATATCCCAAAGCCCTGTGCGCCCATAAAATAGCTTTTCAGCAATGCGCAACTGACGACAGACCAGGGTTTTGTTGGTCACTGGCGAATTTAACTTTTTGCGTCCTTATAATAGCATCTGGCACGCTTTGCACCAGACCACACCTCTTCTTTTCGCTGACACACCCGTGACGGCGCAGTGTCATCTGCTATCATGCATGCATGTCGCGAATGCACAGTGCGCCGCGGCATGATAGGCCCGATAAGTGAGTGTGTGCTCCTGTCGTAGATGAATTCACAATCCATAAATGTAAAATATAAAAACTGTAGGGGGCACTCAGTGAACAAAGACTTGAAACTTCATAGGGTCCATGTAATCCCTGTGACTCGAGCAGTCAGTAAAGGACAGCAAACAACACTCAGAGGAGAACTGTGAGTGCACAGCAGAGATGCAAATCTCTACAGTGAATTTAATCTTTTTAAGACGGCACTCCTGTTGGCGCTGACGTTACTGAAGCATGTGGGAGATCTCACTGCCTTTTCGGGCAACCCAGCATGCATGCAGTTTGCTCCTGGAGACACCAGGGTCATGCTACATCCTAACCCCTTCTATGTGCCCAAGGTCTTAACTGCCTTGTTCAGATCACATGTCATCGTTCTGCCCGCCTTAGACTTAGCCATCCTTCAGTCGGAGCCAGACCTGAAGGCAGTTTTGCCCCATCAGGGGTGCACACCCTCTACTTCCGGAGAACGGAGCAGTTTTTTGTATGTTTTGGTGCACAAGCCCATGGGAGGGCTTTGTTGAAACAACATCTGGCACACTGACTTGGTGAGGTAATGAGGGGTTAGCATATGAGGCGGCCAGAGTGTATCCACCCCAGGGTCCGAGAGCCCATTCTATGAGAAGCATTTCTGCGCCATCTGCATCACTTTTCTTTTCACCTTTTGTGACTTGCATTGTCTTGAATCATGCCTTTAATTTTTCTGTTACTTTTTTAGTTTTTAGTCTCCAATAGTTTGGAAAGTTTAGATTAGTCTGGCATTTTTACAGAGTGCTTGTGTTCAAATAATGTGATCCAACTGATCTGTTTGCCTACGGGACTAAGCTGTATCTCCACTGGGCATCTCCATTTGCGGTGCTGCAGTGTCTTCTTTTGCTGAGTGCGGCAGAGATGGACTGGAGGGAGACTGGAGCTGAGATTGTGAAGGTGATGGTGAGACGTGGAGGAGCGGCGTAGAGGATAATTCATTCTTGGCTCGAGTGGGGGCCATGTGTCTGCAGAGGGCTACATTCTGCTGGCCAGGTTCAGAGGAATGCGGCCCTGCCTACTAATAGTTTTGGCTGTGCGGTGGTCTCCATTCTCACGTGTGAGCCAAGTGATGCTATTTCCATTACCGCCTTGGCTGAAGACGATGACCTATCCCATATGTGACGTCAGCTCTCCGTCCCAACTTCAAACCAGCCATAGTCTCTGGAAGGTGCTGGATGCAAACTGACTAATTACTTCTGGGTCCATCAATGGATGTGATGAATAAACTCCTTGATGGGCGGAGATGCAAATTTCGGCCGGAAAGCCGCAGCCAGGTCTCAAGGGAGTCTCAGATCTCGTGAAGTAACAGACTGCTTCATTACACAAACACGCTCCCAGATAGGAACTGGCCAAACACAATGTAGCAACAGTACTCAAACATTCAACATGGAACAGCCAAAGAAAAAGAAACAGAGAAAACCAATCGTTGGAACAGAGAAAGAGGAAACAGAAGTGTTATAACATATCTACTCCAAACCTGGAGGGGGAGCTCTGTAGAGAAACATGTGAGCGCAAACCAAAAAAAACAGCAAAGGAATGGTCGATCCTGCATAGGGAGGCTTTAAAAGCTGTGTGTGATCTCCTAGGTTATAGCTGCAGTGCAAACATTTTGTATATGTTAGAGTTTATCTAGATATCAAGATGAATCTTTTTGAGGACAATGATGATATTCTTCATTCATCAATGCTGACACATTTTTTATGTACCTCCTCGAGGTTCATAGATTAGATTAGATTAGATTAGATTCAACTTTATTGTCATTACACATGTATAAATACAGGATGCCAGAGACCCTCAGCTTGGAGCCTCTTGCATTGCGAGAGAGACAGTCCCAGAGCCGCACTGTTGAATGCTTGCATCTTCAATCTGAGTTTGGCAAATGGAATCCAGTTTGGTTTTTGTTGTGTTTTTTAAGCGAACGTGACGTCAGTACGACCTTCGAATCTCAGTTGCAGAGACAAATGGAATGCATTATTACTAGGTATTTTTATCTAGTAACAACATGGTAACTAACACAGGTAAAATGATGGGGAAAACTATTCTTCATTTATTGGTATACTGGAATTATATAGAAGGAAATTATAATCCAATTGCCATGTGAAAATAGAGGCGTATAGCATTCCTCTCTATGATCAGCAGTTACTGGGTAATCCCGTCTTGAAATTACATCACATCTCTGCATTGCTAAACTGCTAAACCAGGCCTAATTGCCTTTTTCACTCTATCTTAGATAGAGTTGGTTTTATTTCAACAAAAAGAGAATTACGAAAAGGGAACTACAATGCAAAGAGGTTAAAAAAATAAAAAATAAAATAAAATATCAAAATTTTAAAAAGGAAGAATGTTAATGTTATGATAAAACAAATATATAACATGATCACTCATTAAACATATTCTGGTGATATAGTAAGACATATATGATGTAAAGCAATTTTCACTCAGATGGTTATATTAAGGTATTTATAGCAATACTATGATGGTGACAATACTGAAGGCTTTGTACAGGTGTGGCAGTCTACTACAACTCCCATTTCCCTTGTAGCTCAAAGTTCAACATCTTTAATGTTATTTTACATTTTTCATCAGAGCTCAAATAAAACACGTAGCGTGAATGGTTCATGTAGTCCTAATAAGTGCTCAGGATACGTCATCGATAAGACCTGGACTGGACAATTTATGTGCATGTGATGAGTTGAGATATGATCGGCCTCAACAATTCATTATTCATCCTTAATGTCATCATTATGTCTTTAGACAGAATGGCACACAAGGGTAAAACAGATATAATGATATTAGTCATTTTAAAAATAATGATAATAATCACACATCACACATTGGTATTTTGTTTATTTGTTTTGTGTAGTGTTACCATATATTCAAGATCTCTCTATTGTATACATTACAACTGAATAAATCTGGTTCATGCTCAGTTGTGCTCTGAAATCATCCTATATCCAGACATCATGAGCAAATCATCCTACATGCTGTTCATTAAACTGATCATCAGGGTTGGTTCAAAACAGTCTATCATCTTAGTCTTGATGATAAACTCATCCCTTTCGAAGACATGTTTAGTACCTGCACAAACTTTGTCAAACCATGTGCCATTACTATAATACATCTCATAATAAAGATTATAATCACAATCTTTAGTCATGTCAGTGATTCCAACAGCATACTCATTTTGGTACGAATTATAATTATAGGGAACAGAAAACAAAACGGCCATTTTCTTCTTTGTGTCATTTCGTTCCAAGTCATAGGTGAACACCCCAACAGCACCACACGCTGTGTGTGCAGTTTTAATGAACACAGCACTTCCATCTGATTTGGGCTTGATTACTGAAGACAAGGGTTGATGACAGTGCCCGCTGTAGAAATGCATCCTGGCCACAGGAAGAATGGAAACAAAAAAGATTTTATTTAAATAAAATGATTCAAATAGATTCCAGGATTTTATCAATTTATTTGTTTATTTATTTTACAGATATTCCTAAAAGTTCCTGTGCTATACAGGGATAAACAAAAAGTGGTTCAAAAATAGCAAAATGTTAAGAAATAATCATTTTTCAAAGACGCCTCAGGTCTTGATGTCCTGATATCCACTGAAGTTAACATTGATAGATCCAGTTAAGTGGGATCCTTGCTTCCTGATATGAATATATGTATTAGAAAACTATATCCAAACACATGTAGAATCCCCTGAAGTAAATCTTACTGCATTGTGGAGTTCCACTTCTAAGGATAGGTGTGAGTAGGGCGAGATTAAAGCTTTCGTGTAGAGGTTATGTTTAGCATAGCCCTGTCCTGCTATTGACCTTGCCTACCTCCACCCCAGAAAACAGTTATGTCGTAGTAGCGTTGTGAAGACGTACTGCATTCCTAGAGAATGTCGGAGACATCATTTTGTAAATCCTCAAAAGTTACGTGGGGATGTGAAGAGGACATTCTGACAACCTCTTTTTCATTCATCAGGATTTCACTCTCTGGCCTAGATTATATTTCTTTCCCTTTCAGGCTCAGATGATTAATGAATACAAACCACTTAATATAATTCACTGTCTTGAAATAACTAGTCCACCTTCATGATTTTTTAGGAAACACTTCATTACAAAACCTTACAAAACTTCATTACAAAGTAGTTACTTGAAGCCAGAAAACATCACAGCAAGTTAATAGCACCAGATAATACAAGCAACATTTGCAAACGTATCTGGATAACTGAATTAATAATCGATTACCTTAATTTAACCTGTTTTAATTCCTATACAGGCATGCTTTTCTCCAAATCTTAGCTCAAATGTTGCTAAACCATGGTAGTGTGATGCAACTTTCACTTCAACAAAGACCAACTCACTACAGAAATAATTGGAGGCTGTTCTAGACATTAGAGACCTAAAGATGGGATTTCATTTTGATTTTACTGGATCTTTTACCCAACTTGCACCACTCTTTCTTTGAGCAGTGCAGGTCAGGTATCTCTTGTGATATCCCTCTTGAGCAAGGCACTTAACCCAAAGTTGGTCTAGTGGAGACTGGACCTGATAATTGTTAGTTGACTAAATGTAAGTTGCTTTGTGTCTGCTAAATGCACATAAATGTTGTGGCTGCTCTATTATAGTTGTTTTTTTGTGATTGCTTAGACACAATTTATGTAGGCCTAAATATTATCTATTTTTCCAAGAATTGACAAACAAATCACAAAACCTTTCACCAAACTTCTTCACATGTCCTCATCCTTCTCTCCCTCTCATTTTATCATCTCTTAACTTCATGTGCTCATCCCTCTTTCCCTCTTTCTTCATCTCTTCTGATCCTCTCATTCTTACTGTAAACCTCTTTCACTCTGTCCAATATTGTCCAGATCAAATGCTTACATGTCTTTCTTACTGTACTAAAGGTCTAAATGTTGAGTAAAGTAATTTTCTAAAAGCGCTCTGACATGTGTCACTGTAGGAAGGCCATTGTCAATAGTGTGAGTAAAATACACCAATGTGTATATTTTTCTAGAAGTGTCCTATAAAATGCAGGTCTAAAGCAGTGAGTTGTGTTTATGGTGAGTTGTGTTTACAGTTTTCAAGTCTGCTTTGCAGTATGCAGTGTTTACAGTGTAACAAAATGGTATTAGTGTGAAGCATTGGTTGTGTTTTTATTTTGAAGTGTTAATAGTTTCAGAAATTGTGTCAAAATAATCTTTACTACTGTTTAAGCATTCAAAGCAGCTCCAAGCTAACAGTGAAACAGTGAAAAAAGTGCTCACCTTGGTTTACATAGAGTCCAGTCACTGTCGTTAGTGATCTCAACCGAGCACTGCCGGTGTGTATTGCCCATGATGATGCCTATGGCCCTTCAGTGTTTGAAGTAGAAAGAGTTAAAACACATCAACAGAGGTGTTGCAGATGAAATGTTACTAAAGAAATCAAGGTTAATAGGAGGAGAATATACTGCGCCAGTGCGGTCAGTGTGCTACGTCATTTCCTCTTTACACTGCGTTTGTAGCTGTGTGCAACGCTAGTCCAAATTGCAAATATTATTCGTAAATTAGCATACTTTCTACCCACTTTTCCATTTTGTTTCTTAAACTATATTTTAACACAACTGTTAAATTCCTTCACGCACTTCTTACAGTATGACTTCTCCTCCTCGCTCTGTCTCTATCTGTTGCCCAGCTTATCAGATGTTTAGCTACTCCCCAGCCTCCTTTAGCGGTTATGATAAGTGTAACACATGTAGACAGCTGGCTAGTCTGGAGGCGAGGATCACTGAGTTAGAAAGCCGCTTCCACACATTAAATAAATAAGTGCAAGTAGCTTAATGCTACCTTTGCCTAGTACTACTGCCTAACATAATGACAAGACAAGACATAGAGTACCCTAAGTACGCTACTAATGTAGCAGGGCATGACAAGACATACAAGGCATGAGGTGACTGACTGAATGTTTCAGTTTTGTGCATTTAGAGGTAGTTGTAATTGTGTTTTAGTGCAAAAGTGCAATGTGTAGCTACCACGGACGCAAACATCACAGCAGCTGGTTTTACTGGGCTAAGGATTGGGAAGGGGAGAGGAAGGAACGGATGCCTTCTACACATGGTAGTGAGTTTTTTTTAAAAAAAAAGAATACACTGTAAAAAATCAATACGAATTCATAAAAAATGAATTACAGTGAAACTGAATCTTGTTTTTTTTTCTGTAGACAAATAGGCACATACCATATAAATTTAACAATAAAACCATATTAGCTTAGGACATAGTTAATTTTACATAAAAATATAACCTTATGAGCATATGATGCTATAATAAATAAACAAAGAAACAAATAAATAAATAAGCAAGCCAGACATCTTTTGGCATAGTTATGGTTCCATTCAGGATAACATTTGGCTACTCTTTGGCTGGAATGTGGAATTTGGGAGTTTTTTGGGGCAGTTATGGCTATGTTTTGGAGTTCCATAGTGGGTTTTGGGCAGATTTAGGGTTGATTTTGGCCTCCTTTGGTTATTATTTTGGCATTCCTATTTTGGGCCAAAATAGGGCCATGTGCCGTTCCAAAACTGCCAAATTGGCAAGGCAATTTTGGGCCAAATGTGGGCCATAAATATTTTGTATCTGGGTAGGAGCAGGCACTAAAGTCAGGACGCAGGTTCACACACAGGTAGCACAGCCGCATATAACGGGGGATAGTTGGAACTTAACGCTTTTAAAACAAGTTTTACAAAATTTTGAGGGAATTCGTGTGGGTGTTAATAATGTGTCAACTTTCAATTTCCATATGTTGCAATAAAATGCAATCCACGATCAGATAGCCTAATATCTTAGATTTTGCTTCATCTTAAAGTGGCAGTGTCTTTTTACAGCATACAGTACAGTAATGAGCGTTTTCTTTCAAACAGAATTATTCGAATGTGGCCTAGGCTACAAAGTAGGCCTTACAGTGACACTGACATTAGTGAAGCGTGTGGGAGACCTCACCGCCTTTTCAGGCAACCCAGCATGCATGCAGTTTGCTCCTGGAGACAGCAGGGTCATCCTACATCCTAACCCCTTCTATGTGCCCAAGGTCTTAACTGCCTCGTTCAGATCACAGGTCATCAATCTGCCCGCCTTAGACTTAGCCATCCTTCAGTCGGAGCCAGACCTGAAGGCAGTTTTGCCCCGTCAGGGGTGCGCACCCTCTACTTGCGGAGAACGGAGCAGTTTTTTGTATGTTTTGGTGCACAAGCCCATGGAAGGGCTTTGTCCTCTGTCCTCTGGCCAGGTTCAGAGGAATGCGGCCCTGCCTACTAATAGTTTTGGCTGTGCGGTGGTCTCCATTCTCACATGTGTGAGCCAAGTGATGCTATATCCATTACCACCTTGGCTGAAGACGATGGCCTATCCCATACACAATGTCACTCCTCCGCCCCAACTTCAAGGCAGCTACGGTCTGTGGAAGGTTCTGGATACAAACTGACTAATCTTATCTGGATCTGTAGGCTACATGGATCCTGATCCCATATGGACTATGCCCATTTATTTGCTTGTGTTTGTTTTATTGAGGCAATAATCTAATTTATGCAATTTATGCTTATATTAGTATTTCAGTGTATGTAATGAGTGAACACCTTGATGGGTGGAGATCCAAAGTTCGGTCCGAAAGTCTCAGAGAGTCTCAGATCTCGTGAAGTAACGGATTGCTTCAGGGCATTAAACAAACACGTACAGTGTACATTTGTACTGTTGTTGTCAGTGAAAATAATTTCTGAATCTTTGAATTTTTGAATGTGATTCCACAACACCCGATGATACATCAAGAGCATTTTTTTAAAGTTATTTCAATAACTTCTTACATAGAGCTCCTTTAACTAAGTTACGGGGGGAAAAAAAGTTAACAAGTGAGGGTTTGGGCCCTTACTCAGAGATGGCAAAAGAACAAATAGAAGTATAAATACTAGTACATGTAAAATAAAACTCTGGCAAAGGTGCAAGTACTGACTTGACTTCCTTACTCAAATGAAAGTGAAATGTACAGGCTCTGAAATGTACTTAAAGTATAAAAGTAAAAGTATACTTTAGCCTTTTTAAAGGACTATTTTGATGGTATTTTTTGGCGAAGGAAGCAGACTCTAGCCTACAATACACCGAATTATCCGCTGCAACAATCCTTAACAATTATTTCATTCATCCAATGGTGTTTATAAGAAATTCTATTATTGTCCGATGTTGGATTCAGTGTGTTGGGAAGGCACACCATATTGCTTTAAATTCCCTCAAATGCATTAAGACAAAAGTAACAAGGCTGTTTTGAAAACTTAAGGAGTAAAAAGTACAGATATTTTAGTTAAAATGTGCTACTTCAGTACAGTACTTAAGTATTTGTACCATTACACCTATGCCTACATATTAAGATATCAGAATAAATACTCATTCGGCTACACTTATGCCTACATATCAAGATATCAGAATTAATGCTCATTCGGCGTTTCATAAACTCTTGCTAGTGCCAGTGTGCACTGGTGTGAGCGAGGGATTGTGTGTGTGAGAAACCTCAGGTGTATATTAACGTAAAAAATATATAGCGAATATAGTACTTAAGTATGTTTTGGGATTGGTATCTTTTCATTTCAGAACTTTTACATTTGTTTTGTTTCCATATCATGGTCAACATTTAGAAGTAGTCTTCATCTGTTAGGGTGAAGGATAAACTTCAAAGTAAAAAGCAAAGCAAAAGGCTTCTGACATTCTGAAAACTGTTGCAGGATACATGTTTTAAACAAACTTTGTAATATTCAAAGTTCTGTTTTTATGTTTATGAAGCCCTGGCATAGCTGAAGCTTTGGTAGTTTTTATGAAAATGTGGATTATGTTTAACAGTTCAAAATAACACAGATATTTCAGTGGTTTACCTTAACAACACAGAATTTGCTGTCATATGTCAGCATTTCATATTCATCACCCAGAGAAATAGAATACTGATTTCTGGTGGGCTGGGCAGGGTGTGTGTTCGTATGAGATAGTGGTAGCGTAGTGGTTAAGGAACCTGGCTAGCATATAGTACTTATGGGCATATAGGTGAACGCTAAATCCATAGGCTAAGGGCTTATTTTATAGCCTTATACTCTTATTGACCACTGAACTTCCAGAAACAATTCACCCTCAAATCAACCATCAATCAATTTTTACAATAGTATTGTCTTGGCGCTTCAGAGAAGGAGCACCCAAGAGCAACAGGGGCAAGGAAAAACTCCCTTATGTTCAGTTAATCTAGGAAGAAATCTTGGGCAGATCCACGACTCAAGGGGCTAACCCAACTGCCAGGGGTCATGGAGAAAAAATACAATAAGTAGTAACCATGACAGACTATAAGTTGCCTATGGTTTTAGCTAAGGTTCATAATAGTTCATAATAGAGTATTATCCCACTTTTACATTACATGGTAGTCAGTGTATAGGTGGTTATCAGGAATTATGGCTGGACAATGTAGCAGCGGCCAGGCATAGTGTCAAACTCAAAGGAGTGAGATGGGTCATGGGGATAACAGTAAGGGTCCATTTGGCAGCGCCATTGTGAGGGGGGGTCAATCACAAAGCCTCAGGAAGGGGAGTCGGGCCCAGCATTGGCATCCAGGAAGGTCCTCTGATATGGGCCTCCCGTAGTGTTGGTTGTAGTCCACTCAGGAGGGGAGGGTGAGAGGAGTCCGCCGGAATAAGGCAGGGATGACACTCAGCAAACATAATTGTGAACAGATGAAAATAGTGAATTAGGCCAGGCTCACACATCAGAAAGCAAATGTGTAATTTGGGCATACCTATATGTGCATACCATTTCCCAGTATCTTATGAACGCACCATAAGCCCTGCTTTAAAAAGCCCTGATCTGCATGTTTTTGCAGAGCATACATCAGACTTTCTATGTCTACGTTTTACCAACAGTTTTTCCCTTCCTTCTTTCAAAGGCCCCTTTCTTCCCCGGCATCCGTCAACCAAATAATCCTATGAGAAAGGAAGAAAGCAATATCAGTACCACCTGTATGATGCCCGGTTGCGCTGTGCTGCACAGCATAGTCATAATAAAATATTATAATAAGAATGAGGAACACTCACCAAAAAGAAATGTCTATCCATCTCTCTATAAATGCAAAGAATGCCTGCCTGTGTGTGTGTGTGTGTGTGTGTGTGTGTGTGTGTGTGTGTGTGTGTGTGTGTGTGTGTGTGTGTCTGTCTGTCTCTGTCTCTGACTCTGTGTGTGTGAGATCCACACAGAATTCTCAAACCATTCGTCCAACTGTCTGACCTCAAATTTGGGAAGTATCTTGCTAATGCCATGAGTGAGTGCAGTGCCAAGTTTGGTGTTGTGTGCTGAATTTTGGTTAACATATATAATATGATTAAGGGAAGTTTAAGGTAAATGTTAAGTAGAATATAGGATACATCATTGGTTGCTTTATACTCCTAATGAGACAGTAGTTGTAGACTGGTAAAAGGACAGCAGTCACAGGTTACATAGCTGTCAAGGGGGGAAAAGGTTTCCTAGTACCAATGGAATATACACCAATCAGAACATCAGTGCTTAGGAAACACCACCCTGCAACATTGCTCAGAAAGTTGCCATGTATACTGTCAGTTTAAAACAATCACAATCAAACTTCAAAAATTCTGTCAAAACCAGGTAAACCTATATATGGGTGAGGTCATTGTGCATTAGTGTGAGTGAGGGATTGTGTATGAGAGAGCAACCTACATATTATTCACATTGGATCATCTTTCTGAATCTCAATATTCTGATCATAACAAGTAAAGCCCGGGCAAATTACTAAAGGTGATGATCCATCGGACAAATATTTGAGCAGTGTTGTTGGATAACCACATAACCAGTTCCCTCAGATAGTACGCCTACTGATATTGAAAGGGCCAGGAAATAAATTGTTACCCAAATCAGCAGGGATGTACCAGAATTACAAGAATGAGGAACACCTCCCAGTAATGTCGCTCAGTTGTGAGTGTAACCTTTGTTGTCTTGAGTTCTGGTTTGAGGCGTCCCTGATGGGGCTGTACCAGTTTTACAAGAATGAGGAAATCTTACCAACAAGGAATGTCTATTCATCTATCTATAAATGCAAGGAATGTCTGTCTGTGTGGTTGTGTGTGTGTGTGTGTGTGGGGAGGGGTTGTCGTGCTAATGCCACGAGTGAGTGCAGCACCAAGTTTGGTGTTGATTGGTGAATTTTGGTTAACATATATAATATGATAACTTTAAGGTAAATGTGAAGTAGAATATAGGATACATTATTTGGTTGCTTTACACTCCTAAAAAGATGGTAGCTGTAGACTGGTAAAAGGACAGAGAGGTGAGGTCAAACAGAAGAGGGGCCTTGAGCGCAGTTTGCTCACACAACAGGAAGGGAGGACATGAGTTATGTCTTTGTGCCTGTGAGAGGCCCGAGCGGCCAGCTCACGAGAAAGGATGTGGACTGAGGGATGGAGGTGGTAAGGATTCACAGGAGAGATGGTTGTTGGCCCAAAAGAGAACAGTATTTATTTTCCAAAATCACACTAATAAACAAAAACACTTGTATCTAACAAAATAAACCAAAATTCAGTTTCAGACAACAGAGTTGCAAAGCAGTACAAATAGCTCCCTCCACCAACTCTACCTCTTTACCAGGAGAGTAATAGGTCACCCAGCTGAACCACCCGAGGCACTGAACTCCCCGCCATTTTATGCACTGTCCCATTAGTCCAAATTGACCCTGAATTGGGGCACCTAGATCATACCAATGAGCCAGGGATACTGAATAGTACAGAGTGTAGTGCCAAGTTTGGTGTTGTGTGCTGAATTTTGGTTAACATATATAATATGATTAAGGGAAGTTTAAGGTAAATGTTAAGTAGAATATAGGATACATCATTGGTTGCTTTATACTCCTAATGAGACAGTAGTTGTAGACTGGTAAAAGGACAGCAGTCACAGGTTACATAGCTGTCAAGGGGGGAAAAGGTTTCCTAGTACCAATGGAATATACACCAATCAGAACATCAGTGCTTAGGAAACACCACCCTGCAACATTGCTCAGAAAGTTGCCATACATTTACATTGTGCCCCGAATCAGCGCACATAACCGCACATATGCACACGCGAACAAATACAAAGGCTCTCTCTCTCTCTCTCTCTCTCTCTCTCTCTCTCTCCCTCCCTCCTTCTACTGCCGCTTGCGGAGCAGCGCACGCTGTTCAATTTAAACGGTGAGAAGGGGAGAGTTCAGCTTCTCGCAGTGCCACATTAGTGTGTGGCTCCAAGTTGTCCCACAGGTAATGGAGGACCGCTTGTTCTCCGGTGGTCTCCGGTGGGGTGAAAAGGTTTCCTAGTATCAATGCAATATACACCAATCAGAGCATCAGTACTTAGGAAACACCACCCTGCAACATTGCTCAGAAAGTTGCCATGTATACTGTCAGTTTAAAACAATCACAATCAAACTTGTACCAAGATTCTATCAAAACCAGGTAAACCATGCACCCATGTGATTCATTTTGCATTGGTGTGAGTGAGGGATTGTGTATTAGAAAGCAACCTACACATTACAGATTACTCTGGTACTCTGTAACTGGTATGCAATGGGAATCTATGATAACACTGACAAAACTGTGCTTTAGAAAGAGATGTGTTAAAACTGTGATTCTTAGCTTTAGAAAGAGATGTGTTAAAACTGTGATTCTTAGCTTTAGAAAGAGATTTGTTAAAACTGTGATTCTTAGCTTTAGAAAGAGATGTGTTAAAAACTGTGCTTTAGACAGAGATGTCTTACTGTGATTATTCACAGGCCTTTAGCAGATATCAAGCTGATAACAGAAGTGAAACTTACCAGACAGATAATGTTAGAATTAAATGCAAGATGATGAACTCCTTGTGGACCTTGTGGATCCCTAAACAAAGTTTTAAGTGTTACTGTCATAAACCTTACAGTTTTGCTCAATTGCTAAAACACATTTTTGAAACTATCTACCTTTTTCTAAAACCTGTGAACACAAAACTCATTTTCCAAACCATGTTCCCAAAACCCTTTAACTGTGCTCAAAACCAGCTAATGGTCTGACCTCAGATCTCACAGTAGGCTAAATGAAAATCCTGCAGAGCAGTGGTTAACAGTGGTTAACATTGGAAGACACAATGTTCAGGGATATGGATTCTGGAGTAATTCGGCCATGGGCTATATAATGCATTTACTGTACTGTATTGCAATGAATAAACATTAAGGCTGCAGGCCGAAAATAGAAAAGAAAACATCACTCTTCCCCTGCGCCTCTTGTGTCTGTCCATTGCTGATAGGAAACTCAAACCAGCCTGATTCAACTCTCAACTGGTATGTTTTGGTTGTCACATCATAGACACAGGTGTTTAAATTTAGTGTTTAAATTGTGACACATTGCACTTTGTTTGTTTAACAACATAAATAAGAAGTGCATCACAAAGCAAAATGTGTTTAGAGTTTTGCAAAAGGTGTTAATAAGTTTTGCAAAAGTAGTCTATGGTTTTGCCAAAAAAGAGATTAATTCAATAAATGTGTTCAGGCATTTGAGAATTTGATTTAGAGATTAGGGTATAATAGAGTGTTTTAGCAGTTGTGAAAAACTGTAAATGTACCCTGTGGAGTTTCAAGTTTTTTGTTCTCTAAGCGCCCTCTAGTTTTTGAATCTCACCACACACCGCTGAGAGAGAATTCTCCCAGAATTCAGTGGAAAATACACTGGTGTGATACTTTGGTTTCATCTGAAGTTATGTTACAGTGCAAGAGCCAAATGGTGAAATGTATGTTGACAGGCTGTAGTCAGCAGAAAAGAGCAGTAAAACAGCAAAGTCCCACTGTGAGCACACATATGTAAGTGCAAATCATGACCAGTAGGTGGCGAAACAGCACATGCAATTTTTCTCTAGGCTGGGACATTTGTGTGCTTCAGTTTATTTCAGACATTATTAGTTTTCATAACATTGTATCTTCAAATTGAGCATAAAGTCTTTATACTTTTGGGAGACTAAGGCTACACACAGAGAAGAGCTGTGGAGCAGTTCCAGAGGTTAACTCCAGTACTCCAATAGCCTTCAGCACACACACACACACACACACACACACACACACACACACACAGAGAGAGAGAGAGAGAGAGAGATAGAGAGAAACACACAAGTGGGGAAATATTTCATCTGAAAGTAATTATGCTGCAAATTAGGGTCCAAACAGTTACATCACATGCAGGGCATCCTCAGACAAAGAGCACAGGCCTCACCCCCACACCGCCCACACCCCACACACCCCACACACCCCCCACACCGCCCACAATGCCCACACACCGCCCACACCCCCCACACTGCCCTGAGCTCTGAGCTGTCTACAGAGCTCAGAGTTCTGTACAATTCAATGACAACCAGTCAACTTTCACCCCAGTAGAAGCACACGGTAGACACACAGGGTCAAGTTTGTTTGTATTTCACATCTGAAAGAGTGGAGCTTCCTTAGATGTATGGGTGTGTACAAAGACAGACAAAGGTTCACAAAGAAGGGCATTATAGTTGTTTAAGTTTTAAGGGCATTATAGTTGTTTAAGTTGTTTGCACACTAAATACATCAACAACAACAAAAAATCACACAGTTAGCAAAACTCCACTCTCAAGGAGCAAAACACCTGTGCAGATTTTTACAACAGTAAGTACAAGGCTGCCTCACACTTTCTGTAAAACTACACACACAATGATTTGCAAAATACTACACATATTTTCACACAGTTTATGGTTTTGCCAAAAAAGCATTAATTAAATAAATGTGGTCATGCATTTCAGAATTTGTTTCAGAGAATAGGATTTAGTGTTTTAGCAGATGTCCAAAACTGTAAACACACTGCCCTCCAAAATACCGCCCACTTGAACCAACTGAACACACAGAACTTTCAACCAAGAAACAAGTTTCAGGTATTTCAAAGGACCCCTCATAATTGCAACACAAACTGGACCATACAGGCATATAAATAGATATATATAGAAATATAGATGCTATTTTGTAGTTTTACTCCCTGGCAATGCACTGCGGAGCCCAGAGGGTCCCCAGACCCCAGTTTGAGAACCAGTGGTATAAATGAATAGAGCCTTGACAATTCATGACCAATCAAATATACCGAGCCTTGTTTTGAATGATTGCATTGATCTCTCTCTCTCTCTCTCTCTCTCTCTCTCTCTATAGGTTAGGTGGATAGAGTGGCTGAGGAAAATAAAAAAAATTTAATTGAAAAAAACAAAACAAAAACAAAATAAAAAACAACAACAAAAAAAAAACAGAGCAAAGGTTTGGCCTTATGTTGTAATTTGGCAATATATTCATCATATAGTCATCAAAATGAAACAAAATGATCCTTTACTTAAAAATGAGAAGCAAAGGGATAATAAAATACAAACAGCTTGGAAACTGTTGAAGCGGGAAGTTAATAGAAGTGTGAATGTTTAATAATACTCATCCTTATCCACTGATTCCTGTTTGAACTGGTCTCTCGGTCTGTGTTTACAGCTAGTCTTATACACATATTTAATTGCACATGGATTGTTAAATGGCTGTGTGATTGCTTGTGTAAATAGACTTGGCTTTGTTTGAATTGGACCAGTCTTTGATAACAGGCCCAATTTAGTATAGCGAGTCAGTGAACACAGTTCTTATTAGTGTGATCAAAAAGCCATACAGGGGCTGCATGCTATGGTTACACATACAGACTGGACTATTACCAGGACTTAAGAAGAGGTCTGGCAACGGTAGATCAGTTGATAAATGGGATGTTATATAAGGTGAAGAAAAGGATAAGAAGCTTCTGCATGGTGAGAATTAAGCCATGACTGAACACTGAACTCTCTTCTCATCTCCACTGAACCTTCTTCTCATCTCCACTGAACTCTCTTCTCATCTCCACTGAACCCTCTTCTCATCTCCACTGAACTCTCTTCTCATCTCCACTGAACTCTCTTCTCATCTGCTAATGTCTGGGCAGGGCAGAACATTGGTTTACCAAAAGCCTCAAGGAACAGTTACCATCATACCCCCTCCCCTACCACACACACACACACACACACACAGGACACACAAATGAAGAAGCTGGTGTCTCTGGTGTAAGTGAAGTCAGGGAATTTAAGCATGTATCCTCCACTCACCACTGTCCAAGGTCTGAGGCTAGGTATGATCACACTCTCATGAACCTCCTCTCTCTCTCTCTCACACACACACACACACACACATACAGATATGCACATATACGCACACATTGGGATATTTGCTCGTTCGTACTTGTCCAGCAGGCATCTAATATCTAGATGGTGGGGCAACCATGATCTACAACTTAGGGCTTTGGGCTTGAAACTGAAAGGTTGCCGGTTCAATCCCCAACCAGCAGGGAAAATTTGGGTGGAGGAAGTGGTTGAACACTGCTCTCCCATGCCCACATCCACAGGTGAAGTGCCCTTGAGCAAGGCACCTAACCCCTCACTACTCCCCAGGGTGCCACTGTAGCAGGCAGCCCACTGCTCTGGGTTAGTGCACATCTCACTGTGTATTCACTGTGTGCTGTTTGTGTTTCACTAATTCACAATTGGGATTAATTAGACCATATCACCCACACGGGATCAAAAGAGTATATATACTATACTATATACACATGCCCACACACACAGCCATTATGTCTTCTCTTCTCTTCTTTTTTACATCTGCAGTTGGTGTAGAGACATGTTTCCTGACTTGACTGTGGTGTGTGTTGCAATACAAGATACAGTTTGACAAATAATGGATGGTGTGAATGAACAGGAGGTGGAGGAGTTGTTGGGGGTGGGGGGTGCAAGGGAGTGGAGGGGGGTGATGGTGGTGGGGAGGACATGTTGGGGCAAAAAGAACAGAATTCCATGTACATCCAGACAGCACAATCACTTTACCCGCACTGAGCATGTCCAAACACCCAGGAGTGTTCTAGAAATTTTTAAATACGCAGGTATATGGTCTGCTCACCTCAACATGTCAATACATTTACCCTCAAAAAAGCGTGTGTTATGTGGATTATATGTTCTGGTGGGGCCTGATGAAACAGTTGTGTGTACTTTCACACATTGTAGTGGTGTAGCTGGGTGTGTGGTATGTGTGTGTAAGCACCAGGCAATATCTCCAAACCCTAGTTAGCTTTCTAGCTGTCTGGTTTGCCGCTAACAACTTAACACTGTGTATGTGCATGTGTGTGCGTGTCTGTATGGTAAGTGACTGTGTGGTAAGTGTGTGTGTGTGTGTGCGCAGGTATGCATTGCACAAGCGCAGGCAAGGCTGTCGAGGTTGCTTAATACTGTGCTGATATTACAGAATAACTGTTCCACTCAAACCAATTCCACTGGAGATGAATTACTCACCTCTTCACACACTCCTGTGTGAACACACACTCTCTCTCTCCCTCTCTCTCACACACACACACTCATTAAATGTTTCACACCTTTCGTCTGTGTTTTTGTTTCAGAGAACTGTGGCCATGGAATTGTAAATTAATTCCTTACATCTGTATTTAACAGTTTTAGAGAAAAGAGGGACAGGGGAAAGAGAGAGAGAGAGAGAGAGTACAAGAGAGCCCATTGAAGAAGAACAGTGTTTTATTTAGTCCACCCACCTCCCAACACAACATCAGTTTTACAGAAGGCCAGCACCCAGCATGGGTTTGTTTGGTCTGGTCAGGTGAGCTTGTCACAAACACAAACACAAGCTCAGGACACTGGGTCATAAACAGTAAACTAATACAGTCTCAGAACTCTCAGTGGAGGAACATTCATTTGGTGAACAGAGTGCTGAGTGGCTGTAAGGAAACATCCAGTTAATCTGGAACTGACTATAAGGACTCTGCTCCTGACAACCGTAAGAGTGTTTGTACAACAGGGGGCCGGTCTAGGTGAACCGCTGAAAGGTCTGCCAAATTGTCAGGTATCAAAGTGAAGGTCACTCATGCTATCTCCCCTAGCCACAAGTGTGTCATTTTCCCATGACCTCTTTACCTGTGTGTGTGTGTCTGTGTGACTGAAAGTGTGATCAGTGTGATCAAAATGATTGTGATGCTGCAACAGAGCTATATTCTACTGTCAGCTGTTTTATGCTTATATTATTGCTTGGTGTTAAAAACAGTCCCTGATTCTCCCATCATGCCTGTGTGGAGCTGATTGGTCAAGGCAGACTACTGGACTAACCACAGACACAAAGCCAAGCAGCTGATTGGTCGAGGCAGACTATTGGACTAACCACAGTCAAAAAGCCAAGCAGCTGATGCAATGTGTTACTGGCATTAAGGAATAAATAGATACACACACAACACTGGTGTGTTTGTGTGTGTGTGTGTGTGTGTGTGTGTGTGATGTTCCTTTCCAGCAGGTTAATGATTTAGAGGGGTGAGAGTCAGAGAGTAAATGATTATACAACACTATGTCACACCACTAAATAAACTTCGGCATGTAGTGTAGTGTGTTGCTTTCATTTAGATGTCCATTACTGTCCTATCAGGAACTATAAGAATGGAAGTAGGCAAGTAGTGAGTGGCCTTCTAGAAAAACAGAGTGGCAAGATGAAGTCATTTGTGTAACTGTCTAAATGTGGTATATTTGGAATGCCTGTGACATGACAAAGAATGGAGACTCTGTTTGATGTTTACCCCTGGCCCTGCTAGTGCTCTCACAGCTCTGCTGAACGGGACACTTCTGCATGCGGAGCTGGAGAGGAACAACACCAAGGAAACAGATGCTGAGGCTGACGGAGCTGATCAGGGCCGCAGCTGAGCCGGATCCAACCCAGAGTCAACCCAGAGTCAACCACCTCCGGGAGCAGAGCAGGGAGAGCCTCCCTCATGAAGACATAAGCAACAGGATCACGCTGTGCTATTGTTTGTCATTGCATCGGAATCTAGTTTGCCACATCAAACCAATCATGTGTGAGTGTGAGAGAGAGATGTGCCAGATGTGACGAAGACACATCATGTAATCAAACCGTGTGTACATGGGGTGTTCAGATGTTGAGGTGCAATTGTGTGTGTGTGTGCGTGTGTGCGTGTGTGTTTGTGCATTCCACATGCCATGTGTTTTATATTTGACTGATTAAAAGCCTTGCCTCCTGCATGTGACCCATGCTGCAGAGTTAGCACCCAGAGCTCCCACACAACATGAGAGAGATAGTGACATCATGTCATTAAGCATGCGAGAGATAGTGACATCATGTCATTAAGCATCCACACGTCAAACAGCTCATCCCAGAGATCCACTCCACTCACCAACACTCCATTATTCTCCTCTCATCCTCTATTCTCCTCTCCTCTCTTCCCATTTATTCTCTCCTTCTAGCTTTGTTATCTTTTATCCTCTCATCTTGACTTTCCACTCCACTATTCTACTCATTCTGTTATCTTTTTCTCTTCTCCTCTTATCTTCTCCACACCTCTCCTCCTCTTTTTCTATTCTCCTCTCCTCTCATCTGTGCAGGTGTCAGGTGGCACATGACTGTCAGCTCTGTAGAATTCTTTGAGTTCAATCACCCCCCTCCATCTACTTTCAAACAAACAAACAAAGCTATGTACATGTAAAACCAAACAACAGCCCCAGAGCCCTGTATTAGTGGTCCTCCCTCACACACTAATGACTGGGGCTGTGTGTTCTGTGCACACACACACACACACACACACACAGACAGACATCCAACGCTCCAAACAAAACAATAAGGGGTTGACAGGAGCCTCTGTGTCACAAATAACAATCCAGACCTGTATTACTCTGGGCTTCACTGAAAAGCTACACACACACACAGGCGTAGAGAACAGTAGTGTGTGCTGAGCTGTCTGCCATTCCCATTGTATGCGTGTGTACCATTCTGTGTGGATGCTTGTGTGTGTGTGTGTGTGTGTCTCATTCACGGGCTCGATGGAAAACAACAGAAGGCATTATGGGTCAGACAGGCAGTGACAGCCATGTGTCCCCCAAACACGCACACATACACACACACTCACCTCTGTTCATGGACACTTCACTCACTGCTGTCACAGAAAAGACCTCTGAGGTCAGCTCACACACACACAGTTATGTTTTTTTTCCTCTCTGCTGCACAGAGGACAGGCTTAAGAATGCAACGTTTAGTGATGTACCACCAGTATATGCCATGCTGACTGACAAAGGTGTTCTCAGGATGGTTGCATTGCTCTCAAGAGTGGTTCAGGCTCAAACAAGCCCTCTGCCTATTGTGCCCAACACGCTCACTCATGTCTTCACTTCACCTCAAGTTTTCTTTTCACTTCACTTGTTGTAAGGCTGTCACAACCGGTCTAAGTTTCAGACTTAAACCACAAGCTTTATTGCATTCAAGTGTGAGTGTAGCAGCTTTCAGGATTCCCAATGTTTTTTTGAGATTGTGTGATGGGATGGTGGAGACAAATGCAATGGCTGATAAGAAATCTTACATAAGGCATTTATTTGAGAGCCATACAACTGACTTCACCTTACAAGAGAATAGGGCCCGTTTGAAACTGCCCCTGACACTGAGCCACCTTACAGCAGCAGCTTATAGAACACACACAGACACCGACACAGACACACACACACACAGACAGACAGAATACACCAACTGAGACAAAGGAAACACACACACAGTTAAGAAAAGAACAAAGGTTTAATGTCAGCCATACAGTGAGTATTGAAAACAAACTCAAAAGGTCAATCTAGAAGAATTTCAGTGCAAACTCCAAACATACAAACCATCCCCGAGCGCACGCACACACACACACACAAACACACACGCACGCACACATAGCACAGTATAAATACAGAACTGGAGTTAATAAATACATACATTCAAACTTCTGATAAATTAAACCACATATATTCCTTTTTGTTATTATACTTTCAAGTTACAAAATAATGCTCTTTTTTCCAGAAGTCCTGGTTTGGTCTTTTTTATACATCTTTTGAAACTCAGATGAATGATTTACATGAAGTCTACTAATGGCAGTCACTAGTAAAACTCAAAACATAAGAATGTTTCAGTGTGACTGTCAACAATGAAATGTGTATACACAACTGACTTTGGGAAATATACAAATTGCAAAAATACAATAAGATAAATTGTGGTTGTTTCAAACAAAATCTTCAAATAAATAGATAGTAAGACAAAAATCCCTCAATCAATTTGTATAATGTGCTGATAGTACCTTGCTGTGCTGCTATTTCACAAAAATATTTCAACTTCCCAAAAGCCTCTATAAATCCAGCTATTGCAAATATGCAGGGTGTACCGTTTGAATAGTTGCATACATACATACATACATACATACATACATATCAATCAATCAAATCAATCAATCGGACCCTCCACCTTAAGCAAGCCAGTCAACCTAGAAACAGTACTTGCTCAGTACTAGCATAACAGTACCCATGGAGAGCAACGACCTGTGCTGTGCGTCTGTGTGGATCGTACCGGGTGGCTGGTCAGCAGATGCACGGATTGATTATCCAGTCAAATGTCCCCAGTGGCTCTGACTGACGTTCATGCACCAGTCATTGGAACCGCTTCCTTTAATGGGTGGTTAAACGTGATCATTAAACTTGATTGTTTTGTCCAGTAGAAGAATGTGTAAAACTCTGCTGATAAATCAGCTGAGAGTCATTACAACTTGCTGTGGAGTTGCTCAACAATTTGCCAAACAATGTTCCCTTTCACTAAGCAGAAGTGTGTGTCTTGAGTGAGTCACTCAAAAACCAGCCTGGTACCTCAGTGTGTCCGTTATGACAGCTTCTCAGCGACACTTTCAGGAAACACTCCTTTGTCTGTGTGCGAGTCCCACACACACACACACACACACACACACACACACACACACACACACACAGCAAGGGTTTATGCTGGAATGTCTCACACTCCCAAAGAAGCAGCTGGATGCCCTGCTGGCAAAGTACAGACACTGTAGGATCCATCTGCCAAGCAGGGATCAGTCCGTCAGTGGTACCAAACTGCTTGCACCTACCCAAACCAGGCCCTCTGAGCACCTCTAGACCAGCTCCAGACCCAATTCAGACCCAGTCCTGACCCAGTGCAGGTGCAACCACAACCACAACCACTCAAATAGCAGCCACTTTCTCAGGTAGATATCATGTCCAATAGGGGACACACTAGGGCACACAGATGAACAGGTAGTCATGTCTTGTACAGGGATGACTCCCAAATGGCCACGTGTTATAAAGCAGCTGGGTGTCTTTGACGCTGGGTGACGCTACTTAACGGAGGCTTTGTGCTACGGTGGTTCTCTGGTCAGTCAGAAGGACATACAGTCTGTTCAGAACAGCCTAATTGAACGCAGTCAGAAGACAACAAACAGGAGACTCAGTTGTTCTACGAGGCCATGCTACTGTGCCCAGAGGTACAAGTGCTACATGATCACTTTTCAATTAAATAATAAAGAAAGATTCCTGTGCAATCAAAATTAAGATAGCAATACATTTCTGGCATCTAATCTGAAGAAATTCCTTTTATCTAAGCAAGCTATCTGAGAAGGTATTATGGATTTACTTTGGCCCAAATATGACACAGTGTAACTTTTTAAGACAACGTGTAAACAAATGACTTGCATTCTCTCTTGGAGTTGTTTTGCAAAGTCTGCTGTCCGCACAGCCATCTTTTTCCAGGTCTCTTTCTCTCTCTCTCTATCGACCATGAGCAGCCTTGAGGAGACAAAGGCAGAAGCAAAGGCTGGTTCCTCTTCCTAAGAGTTCATCCCTCACTAGCAGCAGCTGCCGGGTTGATTCAGTTCAAACAGAACTGAACCAATGCATGAGGACATCTACAGTATACAGTAAAAAAAAAAAAAAAGCTATGAACAAAACAATAGTTTGCCAGAAGCCACAACCCTGTTCAGACCAATTGCTAACCTCTAAACAGCATATTCAGATGGGGATTGTTTGCTTGGCAGCAGTTTGTTTGTGTGTTTGTATGCTTCAGTAGCTTCAGTAATAGTAAAAAAAGAACCCATACGCTACTTTAAGACCAAGGGAGTTTTCACTTCTTTTTTTCCTTCACAGAAGAAGAGTGTGTATGGTCTCTTCTCTCAATCACCACACACCTGCACCTAAATGTATATCACACACACTCCTGGGGCTTGTGTGTGTGTACTATGAAGTGAGGTTACTGGTCAACCTGGGTAACTTTGGGAGTATCCACTGATCTCCAAAAGAACACTGCACTGAGCATCTGTTATCTCTGAAGTGACATGTTGTTTGGAGATCAGCAGTTATGCCTGATGATTTCTGGATTAGCCAATAACCTCGCTTAGTAGTATAACCCCCTGGTGATTGAAATACCAACCAATCACCATTTTTATTGTGATTGAAATCACAATTTGGGGCAACAAAAAACAGCCATGTTTAGTATTCAGTCTGACATGAATACACAGGCTTTGGACTGCCTCCCAAGCAGCAAAAAATAACTTAGTAATAATAATAATAATAATATAATAATGGGCCATGCCATTAATGATGGTTCAAAACAAACAAAACAAACCTAACCTCTGACTATTCTCTTTGTCAATAATAATAATAATAATAATAATAATAATAATAATAATAATTGGTGAGATGATTAAGACCTTTAACACTGGTGGTCTAACTAATGTGCTTATCAATACGGCTTGTGGTTGACAGGAGGAGAACAGGTTGGTTGTGAATCTGCACGGCAACTAACGGTGTGTGTGAGGGTGTGTGTATGAGCAGAGAATAGATGAGAGGGGAGGAAAAAGAGAAGAGAGAGGGGAAGAGAAGAGAGGAGAGGAGAGGATAAAAGAGGAGGGTGAAGCACTAATGATGGTGTCAGTAAAGAGATAGCAGGCTCAATGTGCTGGAAGGAGATGGAGGTGGGGGGGGGGGTCATCTCCTCATCCCCAGGCTCTTGAGTGGCCACCGTACTCTTGTGTGCTATAGTCTAGAAGTGTGTGTGTGTGTGTGTGTGTGTGTGTGTGTGTGTGTGTGTGTGTGTGAGTTGAGTTTATCTGATGTAGTCCTCTTCTGGGCCACACTCAGGGCTCTCATCCTCACTGCCCTCCAGCTCTGGAAGATCACCCCACAGCAGCAGGTTCAGCCCTAGACACACACACACACACACACACGCACACACGCACACACACACGCACACACACAGCTTCACACTACAATTTACACTTTTCTTCCAGAACAACCAGGTGTGTTTCCCAAAGGCATAGTTGCTACCCGGTCAGTTAGCAACTAAGTTGGTTAGCATTGCAACCAACAAAACTGCTAACTTGGTTAGCAACTATGCTCTTGGGAAATGGACCCCAGATTGGACTGTGCGTTTTATACTTGCATTAGCCATCAGTCATAGCCATCAGTCATAGCCATCAGTCATAGCCATCAGTCATAGCCTACACATCACATCAGCTAGAAAGAGCCACTCAGTGAGGTCTTTATACTGAGTGCAATGAGCAGGCCTGGGCAATTACTCAAAAAATGAATCAATCAAACCAACAATCGTTATTGTTAATTGACAGACTGTGTGTGTTCATGTACTGTTCCTTGAAAGCACACTACCACATGTGTTGTCAAGGGATTCTGCCCAGTCCAGTCAATGAAAGATTTTGATTTGAAGTTCTATCACCCAGCCCTAATTGTGATAAAAAATGATACCATTCAGTCTGGAAAAATATATAATCAAGTGATCAATTTTTGCCACATTGCCCAGCCCTAGTAATGAGTCACTGTTTGTTACTGTATGTGGTTTAGGTTTTGTCAGAGGATCCTGCGTCCGATGACGGATGGATATAAACACACACACACAAACACACACACACACACACACACACTAGATGGGCTGTATGAAATCAATATGAAGCTGGATGAAATGGTTTAGACACATTGACAATGTGACTGTAAGTCAGCTGGATGGGGCATATAACATACAATCCCACCTAGCTGGCAATACCTCATGTATGAAAACACCCACAATTCTCATCCACCCTCCAGTTAGTCCTTGTACGTATTTTCCTCCACCCATGCCTAATCCATAATCTGGTGCTTTCACACTAGCCAACCTGGATGGCTACTAAAGAAGGCTTTTTGTGAAGTAAAAGAACTGGACTTAAAACCTCTCCCTCATGTAACAGGGGCCAAGTCATCCTCAGTGACGCCTGGCAGGCTAAGGCTAGGCTTGCAGATGTCAAGGACATGACAGAGCACAAACCTGTAGCATCTAGCCTGTTGACAGTAGAGACGGCTTCACTGTTGAACATCCAGAAGTGTCCATTGTTGCAGGAGAGCAGGCAGGGCTTGCAGGGGGCCACCACGTGATAGCCAACAACATTCCCACTGGACACAATAGAAAGCACCAGAAACGGAGCGGGCAAACTCAGCACATTAAATAAACACACTTACTAATAAACACATTGATGATACAACAAGTAAGAAAAGTTGTGTTGTGTTGTGTTAAAGGGTCATTTATAGCTTAATACTCTTATACCCACAGTAAGTTTTAAAGTAGCATTCAGTAGATCAGTCATATTACAAATAAATACATACATAAATAATAACACACACACACTCAACATGTTCGTGGTTGGGGGACATACCATTTTAAGCAGGCTATATCTCTCAATTTGCATTTGCAACTGTCTGTAGAATAACAGCTTGCCACAAAGTCAACAGTTCTACAGGAAAGAAAATGACACGACCAATTAAAGTAACATTTTGAATTCATCATTCACGTGCACTAAAGTAATAGTAAAGTATTGTTTTGCAGCTTGGTACCAGCGATACACATCAAAGCGCAATCTTAATGTAATTTGTGTTTGAATGAAATCTCAAACAAAGATACCTGCTACCAACTGGGTGGATGCGTTAGCGGGCTAACACTGTCATACCTGTTAGGTGGGATGTCCGTTGAAAACAACTCTATTTCCGTGTCAGCTAAGAGTACAGCTTTCATTCCTCTTGTACACAGAAGACTATCACAGTATATGCAGTTTAACTGAGTCACGCATTTGTTCTTGAAGTTCGAAGTGGACATGTTGACAAGGCTGTTCTTGTTTGGGCCGCTGCCAAGGTGCAAATTACCTTGATAGCTAGCAAGCTAATTCTACAATAGCAAAGAGGTCTAACGTGACGTTAGCTTAGTTTGTTTTTGTTGGGTTAGCCGTCCTCTCCAATTGATGAATTGAATAGCCACCACTAAATGCAATTAGTTTATATGAGCCCTGTTGTTAGTCCCGTTCACAAACAGCGCAAATCGTTGTAGCTCCACGTTAACAACGGCTGTTTAACACGTTTGCTATAAACAACAGCTAACATTAGCCAAGCTAGCTGACGTTAGCCTGCGAAGGTGGGTTTGGAGTACTAGATCGATAGCTAATGACTAAAGGCAACCTAAATTGTTCGAATAATGATCGGTTTCCTTTCCTAGTCCACATAAAAATCTAATTGTCCTGATGGAATGGACTGATGAACGACGCACAGCGTTGCTTTTTGTTTACACCTTCATGTAAACTTCCTGAAACACTTCGAACTGCTCTATTTGACATTTGGATTGGTTCAGCCTACTGCGCTTTAAAAATATATTCCACATTCTGATTGGCTAGACTCTTTATCGATGAGAAATAGTGACGGGTGATTGGTTTGAAAGGGAGGTCGTCACTTTGTTCATTGTACTTAAAATTCAGCTGTGTGTCTGATTTTGGGTGACATTTTCATTAGGGAACGAGAACATTCACGTTTTATCATATAATTTATAATAATATAATGTCTGCTAAGTACATATAGTTCAATATTTCATTGTTAAAGCTTGATAATCCCTTCACCGCCCAGGTCATAATTTATTACGATTAACAAAATTATTGGTTGATTTGGGGAGCATGGGCAAGTGTTACCGCCTACTCTTTGTCGCCATTCGAGGAATTTATGTCCGTTTCCCCAAAGATGGCCAGTCAGGTTACCCTTTCCATGAAAATGGGCGGACTAATTTTTTGTGAGTCTTCAGCGAAATATTACAAAGTAGCTGGAATGAGAACAGAAAGCGACTTTTACAAATTTTAAATGTTCAAATGGAAATTATCAGTCAAGGTAAGTGGAATCGTTGACTTGACTGCATGCTAGAATAACCGAGCGATGCGAACCTCTACGGTTTAAGTAGCCTACAGCGAAACGTGAAATAAGTCAAGATTTCCGTAACTTCTATGAGCTTTGGGCTAAGTAGTTTCCCAAAGGGAGGCATAGCATTCCAGCTAACGTACCCGGAGAAACTGGGTTAGCGTTGCCGTTAGACCACGTCTTTCACAAAAAGACATTTGGCTCCTCTGGATTTTGATTCATGTATGATTATGTATTTTGGACACTATTCTATGAGAATACTTAAATTCTATCGTTTTCATTGCAACTTTTCAGAGAACACTGCAGATCACTTCTAGGGTGCGTTCTAGGTTGGGCGCTTATTCATAGTCTCCAAATTGGAATCCTACTCTCTCAAGCAAGCATAAATATATGCGAAAAAACATAATGTCGAGAAAATGCATTTTGTGTTGTCCTATTATTATTCTGCCTTTTCAACTTTCAGCGAACACTTTGTTTGGATTTGCAGACGATGTAGACCAGATAATCGATCTTTTAGTTACAGTGAAGTGTGCATTTTTTTCTTTTAAAGCTACCCCTTTCGCCAACCACTTCAACCCACAAGTAGACCCCTCCATACCATCCAAGGATGTGGGCCATTTACGTTTCGTTATCTTAGCCTGAGAATATTCTTTTTTTCTTTGTGAATTTTAGTCACTTATGTTAACAGTCTTTGGCACCTTAGAACTATGGACTTATCCAAATACCAAATACTGACATTTCAAATTGAAGTGTGATTTAATTCTACTACTATGTCATTTTAGATCAGATTTATGACATTAAATTGTCTTCAGTGGATAGGATTCTGCTGCATAGTAAACATCCAGGTGTGTGTGTATATATGTGTGTGTGTGTGTGATTGCGCATTGTGAAATGGGTTTATCCCTCTGTGCATCCTAGACAGAAGACACCCACTGAGCGACGTCGTGGCCGTCGTGGTAGCCTGTGCCTGCACGCTGCATTGAGAAACTTTTTGAGCCCCCACACCAGTCATCGCCGTCCAACTCAGCGCCGAGGGGAATGAGAGCCTCCCGAAGCCTTCTTTACCACCGTTTCAGGAACGCATTTGGACAAAAAAGCCACTTGAAGAAACCTACGGCTGGCCCAACTCATAATGCGGATAGATTGAGCAGCTTCAGGAAACAATAATACTCCCGCGGACAGCTTGTGTTGGAAGAATCTATTGCTGGGTCTACCGCGAGCGAGCCCTGGTGCGGAAAGAAATTCGCTTGCCTTTTTCCAATATTACGACCCATAACCCAGGAAAGGTAATTGCCAGAGGTTTGCCGTGATCTGACAGCGATGACGTCTCCGGCGAAATTTCGTAAAGAGAAGGAGATTATTGCCGAATATGAGACTCAAGTTAAAGGTAAGTAGCCACTTAGGAAGTGATCACTTTGAAGTATCAAACGGGTTGTTGCAGTGACGCGGCTGCATTGTTGCAATGTACATCTCCCAGTTCATACACACAGCAACACATTATTTTCACTAGTAGACTGGTAGTTATTTTTCTTTACCTAGAAAACATTCACATGGGGAATCTGTGAGTGTTGTAAAGAATAGGAACTGCAAATGGCTTTATTCTTTCCCTCTAGATTGACCAGCTGGGTATAGATGTGTAGGTTGAGGTATTGTAATCATCCGAGAGGATTGTTTGTTAAAAGCGTTTATATTTTTTGTTCAGATAGGGGTTTTCTTTGCATCTCAGGCGCCGTGTGCTTTGACATGTACATTGCTGGAATAACTGGGCGTTTTCTTCGCGGTGCATGTCTTCATTTCAGCTGGCGCGGAGCTGTTTGAAAGCTTACCGACTTGGCGCGTACGGTGTTAAATTGTCACCTAACGAAACTCCGATGATCCAGACTAAGGA
>JAIFZK010000003.1:24510000-24517500 GCA_027481765.1 Tenualosa thibaudeaui
CAGCATTCACACACACACACACACACACACATACACACATACAAACATACACATACACGTATGTGATGCTGTTCAGGTGGCCTTATATATTATGGGAATTATTTGACATCACTGACTGACATTGCTGTACCATTGCTGTACATCAATCAGTGTATGGGAGGACCGAGGAGAGGAAACTCTGTCAGGTAGTCTAATGTCCCTTGGAAAATGACCTTGCTCATCGGCGAGGTGCGTGTGTGTGTGTTTGTGTGTGTGTGTGTCTTCTGAAAGAGTGGATTGCTCCCATTTCCTCTGTGTCAAGAGCTCAATACAAACTAATTAAGAAGCCATTAACCCTCAATTAAATTTGCTCTGCTGTCTCTTTCCTTATTGGTGTGTGTGTGTGTGTGTGTGAGAGAGAGAGAGAAGAGAGAGGGTTTGTATTGAGTAGCCTAAGTGTTGTGTTAGGTGTATCTGAACACATTGCATTTGTAGCATGGAGATGGAGAGTTTCTGGTCTACAGTAGGTTGAGAGTTGGGTTCAGTTGGTTTCAGTCAGACAGGTCAGGGTCAGAGGTCAGAGTGTGTTTCAAGGACCTTTAACCACTAGTGCAGTTGATTGTGGCCCGGGTCTGGCCCAGACTTTCGGTCACTCTCTTGGACTGGGTGGCTGTGTGTGTGTGTGTGTGACTCCTACTGGGAGTTGTGTTGGCAAGAAGCAGTGAGATTTGTGACCTGACAGCGAGTAGAGTGGCAGATCAGAGGCAGCGGCTAGTGTGAGAGCAGTCCAGGGGTCAAAGGTCGTAAGGGCTGTTCTCAGGCTCATTCCTGTCCAGATGTTCCCACTGTAATTGGCTGCTGGGAACCCACCAAGACCCACACTTCAGTCAGACCACGACACACACACACACAGATTCCACACAGGTCATGGTTCTCAGGTGTGCATGCTCTGAAGTGTGTGTTTGTATGTGTGTGTATGCATGTGTGTCCACACAACATGGCCCTCTGCACCATGTTCAGCTTGTGTGTGCGAGAAAGCTAAGATGGGCGATTAGACAGCTAGCACTGCACGCTAATCAACTAATGTGTCATGTCAGAGTAGCTTATTGATGCTGCATAGAAGTTACCCAAAGTGAATGCTAGTGCAGCATGCAACTTTTTGAGTGCTGTCAGACAGGATAGCATTCTGTGCTAGGAAGCTGGTGTGTGCTGTTGGAGAACTAGTGAGATGTGCTAGTAAGCGAGTGGATGCTGTAGCATGGTGTGCACTGTATCAGACTGTTAGTGCTAGTAAGCTAGTGTGTGCTGTCAGATAGTTAGCGTTGTGCACTAGTAAGCTGGTGTGTGTTATCAGATGACTAGCGTTGTGCACTAGTAAGCTGGTGTGTGTTATCAGATGACTAGCGTTGTGCGCTAGTAAGCGGGTATGTGTTATCAAATGACTAGCGTTGCGTACTAGTAAGCGGGTATGTGTTATCAGATGACTAGCGTTGCGTACTAGTAAGCGGGTATGTGTTATCAGATGACTAGCGTTGCGTACTAGTAAGCGGGTATGTGTTATCAGATGACTAGTACTATGTACTAGTAAGCTGGTGTGTGGGCATGGGTGTGTGCTTTCTGAAATTTAGCGTTGTGTACTACTAAGCTAGTGTGTGTTCAGATAGCTAGTACTGTCTTCTAGGAAGTGAGTGCTGCTTCATGCCATGGAAAGCCCATGCTTGACAGAGAACAGAGAGCTAACTCTGTGTGTGTGTGTGTGTGTGTGTGTGTGTGTGTGTGTGAGGATCAGAAGTGCATTTGTCAATGTCAGCCTGTCATTTGTATCCACTCTAAACAACACATTCCTCCATTCAGCCATTGCTGTAGGACTGAAATGCCCATGCAGATGTCTGATAGGGCCTGGAGGTGGGGGCGTGTGTGTGTGTGTGTGCGTGTGTGTATACGTGTGTGTGTATGAATGTGTGTATGTGTGTGTGTGCGTGTGTGTATGCGTGTGTGCGTATGAATGTGTGTGTGTGTGTGCGTGTGTGTGTATGAATGTATGTGTGTGTGTGTGCGTGTGTGTGTATGAATGTGTGTGTATGTGTGTGTGTATGCGTGTGTGTGTGTGTGTGTGTGTGTGTGTGTGTTCCCTCTGTGAGCAGAGGTGTATTGAGAGAAACGTGCAGGTGTGTGTGTGTTTCCCTTGTGCAGTCAGTGTGATAAGAAAAAAGGGAGTTTTGGGGAGGGTTTTAGTGTAGTAGTTACTGGCAGTATTTAACCCAAGGAAAACACCCTGAAAGAAGACTGCACTCAGAAAAAGGAAAGTCTTTCCCAGATTTCTCTGAAAACCCTCCTTGAGTTTCACTATCATATCTTCTCCTAAGAAGAGGAAGGAGAGGAAAGAGAAAGAGAAAGGGATGCAGAAAGAATAAGAAAAGAGAAGTGTCGGGGGTTGTCCTCACATCAGCACTCTCCTCACTTCCTCTTTCCACGCGCTGGAAGCACCCGCCTGCTCGTCACCGTGACGATGGGACATGCCGTTTCACGCGGCAACAGTGTGTGACCTAGAGGAATGTGAAACTCGACCCCGGGGCCCCTCTACCCTCCCTCCTCCTCTGCCCTCCTCGCCTCTCCTCTCCTCTCGTGCAGGCGGGAAGGAGAGAGGGAGCAGTGCACTTCCTCCTTTTTCCCAAAAACTCGACTCCAGGAGGCCATTTTTCTGGAACAGTGTGAGCGTGCTCATGGGTCTGTCACACAACTGGAGGAGGGGAGAAGGAGGGGTGGAGGAGGGGAGGAGGAGGGGTGTGCACTCCTTCACTTCCTCTTCCTCTTCTCTCCAACATGTCCTCTGGATCCTTCATTTTTCTCTCTCTCTCTCTCCTCTCCCTTTTTCTCTATCCCTTGCTCCCTTGTTTTCTCTCTCATTCTCTCTTTCTCCTGTCCTCACCCTCTCCCTAATCCTCTTCACTTCACCATCTCTCCACTCCTCTTCTTTCCTCTCTCACTCCCCCTGTCCTCTATCCCTCTTCTCTCCCTCCATCCTCCTCTCTCTCCAGCAGACATGATGTTTGTCAGTTAGAGGGATGAAACTCGACACATTTGTTTTGGACGGCTCCCCCATGGCCCGAGTGCTATTAATTACAACCTCATGGTGTTAGCACACAGCGTACCACACACACCACCTCACCGCACTCCGTGACTCTCCCTGCGCTCTGTCTCTCTCTTTTTCTCTCTCTCTGTCTCTCTCTCTCTCCGTCTAGTATGAGGATATCCACATGGCAAAATGGCCTCTCCTTTTCTCTCCAACTCCTCATCTGTCTCTCTCCTCTCACAGGCAATATGGCTTCTCGTTCATCCTTCATCTTTTCTCTGTCTCCCCTCCTCCCCTTCTTATTTCTTCTCCCCATCTCTCTCTCTTCCCCCTTTTTTGTTCCTTTCTCTCACACTTTCTCTCTCAATTCACTCTTTTTTTCTTTTCACTCTTTTTTTCTTTTCACTACACTCTTTTCATCTCCTTCTCCTGTCCCCCCCAACCCTCTCTAGACTAGACACATGTTTTTAGCATTGTCCTCTGATCCTTCATGTATCTCTGCTTAGTTTCAGATACACACACACACACACAGACACACACACACACAGACACACACACACACACACACACACACACACACACACAGACACACACACACACACACACACACACACACACACACACACACACACACACACACACACACACACACACACACACTTGACTGGTCTAACTCAGTCAAGTTCAAATTGGTTTCTGTGGTCTCATTTCCTCCATAATTTATTGGCCAAGCAGTCCGAGAGCTGGGCAGGAGCCCGGTCAGTTAGTGCGGCCCGGTCCAGAGTAGGACAGAACCGGACTGAGACTAGCACAGCTGGACGGGGATAGAGAAAGAGACAGAGAGAGGGAGAGAGAGAGAGGCAGAGAAAGAGAAGAGAGAGAGAGAGAAAAAGACAGAGAAGACAGGGAGAGAGAGAGAAGAGAGGGAGAGAGAGAGAGGAGGAGGGGTCGTCTATGTTTTATTAAACCAAAGCATATTGCTGTCCATAATTGGGAAGAGCCAAAGCAATAAGAGGGGACTGGGGGCCATAAGAGGGGACTGGGGGCTACAGGGTGGCGTGGATGAAAATAGCCTGGAGAGAAGCAAACCCAATTGAATGGGAGGTCCAGCGGCACTCACAGGAAACAGCTTGGCGGCCTGTGCTCAATTCTGTTTGCTTGTTTCTTTTTTAACCCCCCCCCACACACACACACACACACATACATACATACACACACATACACCCACACACATACACACACATACACACACATGCACCGCATCCCCCCCCCCCACACACACACACACACACACACACATACACCCACACACCCCACACACATACACACACATGCACCCCCCCCCCCCCCAACACACACACATTCACCCACACCCCACACCCACACGCTTCTTTTTTAACCCCCCCCCCCCACACACACACACACATCAACTCCAAAGTTCTTTTTGCCGCTGCCTGACCCCTCAATGGCTATTCTCCTAGCTTCCGTAGTTTAATCTCAGGGGGCTACTGGTTCTAAGGAAGGGGCTGTGTGTGTGTGAGAGAGAGAGAGAGAGAGAGAGAGACTGTGTGTGCATCATGGTTTTTGTTTTTGTGCATGTGTTCATGTTGGTAGGTGAGTGTGGTTGGTGGCTTTGTGTGTTTGTGTATGTGCTTGTTTGTTGGGGGTAGAAGGGATGGTGGCTGTGACACACCCAGAACTGCTGACAGAAACAAAGCCCCTGTTGTTGTCCATTTCTGTGTGTGTGTGTGTGTGTGTGTGTTTATAACTTGGCCTCTGTTGGTTCATCCATCACTGGGTTGCAATAGCATAGCAATCAATAGTTTGATGGAGCATCCTCTGTGAGCATCACACACACACACACACACACACACACACACACACACACACACACACACACCTCTACCGCCCCTATCCTCTGTGAGCATCCTGCAGGTTATGCTTCCATGAGAACTCCCATGTTCATTTGCACTCGTTTCTCTCACCCTCCCTCCCTCCCTCCCTCGCTCGCTCGCTCCCTCCCTCCCTCGCTCGGAACAGAGGAGAGGAGAAAGTGGGTTACCAGAAGAAACACAGTCATTCTCATTCCTTCAACACGTAAGAAGGAGAGGGGGAGAGAAAGAGGGAGAGAGAGAGGGAAAGAGAAATGTAGACGCCTTGGGCCCCGCAGGCAGTCGGATAATTGGGTTTGTGTTTCTGGTACGGTGTGTGTGTGTGTGTGTGTGTGTGTGTGTGTGTGTGTGTGTGTGTGTGTGTGTGTGTGTGTGTGTGTGAGCATGGGTGTGTCAGTGTACGTGTTTGTGAGTAGTGTGAGAGATGCCACTCTAAATCAGCCTGGGGATTGCAATTCAGTGTGTATTTCATAACCCCCCCCAAACACACACACACACACTCACTATGCACACACACACCCACACACTCACTATGCACACACATTTCTTTGCTTCACACTGAAGGTGCAGAGATGGATCTCTCTTCTCATTTTTTCTTCCCCTCACTACACACACCCACCCACCCACACACACACACACACACACACACACCTCTACCGCCCCTACCACTCCGTGTCTCAGAATCAAGCTCGAGACAGCTCAGGGTTGTCCGGCAGCCCAGCCACAGCACTGAATAGGAGTTTGTGATTGATAGGGCTGTGGATGGGATTGATTACAGCAGATTAATGACATCTGGAAAGTTCTATATCCGTTTGAACTCCCACTCTAGAACGAGCTTAGAGGAGGACTGAAAATCTTTGGCCGAAGGATTACAACTGAGCTGTGTGTTTAAAGAGTAGTTAGACTGATGGAGTCGGCTGAGGTGTGTGTGTATAGTTAGACTGATGGAGTCGGCTGAGGTGTGTGTGTGTGTAGTTAGACTGATGGAGTCGGCTGAGGTGTGTGTGTGTGTAGTTAGACTGATGGAGTCGGTTGAGGTGTGTGTATAGTTAGACTGATGGAGTCGGTTGAGGTGTGTGTAGTTAAACTGTTGGAGTATGCCGAGGAGTGTGTGTGTGAGTGTGTTTGTGTGTGTGTGTAGTTAGACTTATTGAGTAAGAAGACGTGTGTGTGTGTGTGTGTGTGTGTGTGTACTTAGACTGATTGAGTAGCTGAGATGTGTGTAGTTAAACTGATGGGGTAGGCCAAGGTATGTGTGTGTTTGTGTGTCAGTGTAGTTAGACTGATGGAGTAGCTGAGGTGTGTGTAGTTAGACTGATGGAGTAGCTGAGGTGTGTGTAGTTAGACTGATGGAGTAGCTGAGGTGTGTGTAGTTAGACTGATAGAGTAGCTGAGGTGTGTGTAGTTAGACTGATAGAGTAGCTGAGGTGTGTGTTTGAGGAATAGCTTGTCTCTTTTAGAAGACAGACCTGACTATAGTGTGTTTTAGATGATGGACCAGATTAAGGTTTGTTTTAGATGATGGACCCGATTGGAGTCTGTTTGAGATGAGATGCTCTGGAGGATCTTGATCAGAGTCTGTTTGAGATGAGATGCTCTGGAGGATCTGGATCAGAGTCTGTTTGAGATGAGATGCTCTGGAGGATCTGGATCAGAGTCTGTTTGAGATGAGATGCTCTGGAGGATCTGGATCAGAGTCTGTTTGAGATGAGATGCTCTGGAGGATCTGGATCAGAGTCTGTTTGAGATGAGATGCTCTGGAGGATCTGGATCAGAGACTGTTTGAGATGAGATGCTCTGGAGGATCTGGATCAGTGTCTGTTGGAGGATCTGGATGCTCTGTGATCTTACCTGACAGTGACAGAAGATTCTATTACAAACTCCTGAGAGGTCATCTGGAGGTCATCTGTTCATTTCTCTTTGGTCTCTTTCCTGTTTCTCTTGTTCTTGTGTTCTCTCTCTCCATCCTCCTTTCTCTCCCCCCCCTCTCTCCCTCCTCCTCCCCCCCCCCCCCTCTCTCTCTCCCTCCTCCTTTTCCCCCTCTCTCTCTCTGCCTCTCTATTTAACTATCTATCTGTCACTAACATTTATTAAAGCATATCCTTCATGTCCTGTATCTGTAGCTCAGTTCTGTGCCACACACACACACACACACTAACAAAGCATGGTGGGACTTATCTCAAAGTGCCCACCCTGTGTTCTGGAGTTTCATAAGGAGTCGTGCCAGCAGGTGAGTTTGGGTCGTTAGTGAGTGTGAACCCAGCAGAATGTGTTTGGGTCGTTAGTGAGTGTGAACCCTGCAGTGTGTGTTTGGGTCGTTAGTGAGTGTGAACCCTGCAGTGTGTGTTGCTATCCAGGCCTTATCCCACAGAATCATTTCTGGAGCTGAAGGTCACCGGCACGACTGCTCCAGGCTGGTGGACACACACACACACACACACACACACACACAGACACACACACACACACACTTTGGTGTTGTTTTCCCTGAGACAAACTGCAGAGCCACAGAGGTTCTCTCTGGATCACACGTTTGCTAATGCTGTTTTAATGAAG
>JAIFZK010000003.1:24525000-24527500 GCA_027481765.1 Tenualosa thibaudeaui
ACCTCCACCATCCTTCCTTCTCAGAAGCCAGCCATCTTGCTTCCTGTCTGTCTATGGCATGGTGGCTCCTTTTAGAATGGTTTGCAACTTATTTTCCTTGACGACCAGCAGCTCCCTTCTGTGACTCACAGTGGTGGGCGTGGCATGGTGATGATGCTGCACTCAACAGCTACAGTTTCTGACCCTGACCCTGACATGCCCCTTAATCTATTCTGGGGTTGCCCTGTGTGTGTGTGTGTGTGTGTGTGCGTGTGTGTGTGTGTGTGTGCGTTCGTGCGAGTGTGTCTGTGTGTGCGCATGTGTGTGTGTGTGTGTGCGCGTATGTGTGTGTGTGTGTGTGTGAGTGTGTGTGTGTGTGTTATACATGAATGGATGATGAGGTAAGTAATGATCCCTAGTAGTGGCTGTAATAACCGTAGTGGTCACCACTTCAGTGTGTGTGTGAACAGAGATTGATCATGACCCTGTGTGTGTGTGTGTGTGAGTGAGCAGAGGTGGATTATGACGTCTCACTTGACTCCTGAGTTGGAGAACCGAGAGGGTTCTGTAATTCCTCACATAAACAGGACATTGTGTTTTGAGCGCCGCTGAGACTAAGTGTGATCTTTGGTTTGTTGTTGACTTGGCCACTTTCCACACTGTTCTCCAGTCAGCACAAATCCCTTATTAGAGGCTAATTACAGCTTTACAAACACAAGCAGTGTTTAGATATTAGTGCTGTGGGATAATCAGGCTTTCTGCACTCACTATATTGGCCTCCTGTCGTTACATACTGCCAAACTATCTGAAATTAAGAGTTGAGTTTTGGAGTGAGAGATGGATTTGGTTTGCCCCGTGTGTCTGTGTGTGTTTTCTTGTCAAAACAGTTGGACATATTGTGTTCTCTCTGGTACGGCTTTACCACATTCCCCTCATGATTCACTTTTCACAGAAGCCAGAGAGATCTCAGACAGAACCCCTTTAAAAGAAGCACAAATCGGACAGAACCCCTATAAAAGAGAAGCAAATCAGACAGGATCCTTTTAAAAGAAGCACAAATGAGTCGGAACACCTTTAACAGAAGCACAAATGGGTCAGAACACCTTTAACAGAAACACAAACAGCACACTCACCTTCAACATAAACTACACGTTAGTTTGATTACTGAAATGAAATGAACTACAGGAAAGTTGGAGTCATATCTTGCTGGTAATAAGGTGGTGGTATTACACAAAGAAATCCATTCATCCATTTTTTCACAAGTGCTACACACACACACACACACACACACACACAACATGCCATTGATCCTCTCAGCAGTGTCATAAAAGCCTTCATCAGAGATGCCTCTTACTTCTCATCTTGGTCTTTTCCTATGATCCCAACCCACTCACACACAGACACACAGACACACACACACACACACACACACACACACACACACACACACACACAACCTCTCAGGGAAAACGCTCTTTCACTCTCTATATTTAGACTAATCACAACTAGGTGAAGTTTAGTAGTCATCTTATCTCTGAAAGCAGTACAGAAAGTATATGAATGTGTGTGTGTGTGTGTGTGTGTGGATGAGTGGCTCCACACAGGCTGGCAGTTAGCTCTGGGGAGAGGGTGATGACGGGGTTAACAGGCCACTCAAATTACACCCAGATCTCAGATTGAGCTACTAGGAGAAGAGGTGGCAGAACCTGAAAGTCTCCCAGACATGCAGGTCCCATTTCACACCTGATGTTTTTACCTCTCTCTCCTCTCACACTCTCACTCTCTCTCTCTCTCTCTCTTTCTCTCCCTCTCCCTCTCTCTCTCTTGCTCTCTCACTCTCACTCACTCACACACGCACACTCTCTCTCCCCCTCTCTTTCTCACTCTTCACTGCATTGCAGGTCTCATATTGTCAATGCTGTGGGTTGGCATGCTCCAGCTCCACTATGGTGTGTGTGTGTGTGTGTGTGTGTGTGTGTGCGCATGTGGTGTGTGTGTGTGAGTATGTGTTTGCATGCTCAGACTTCTCCATGCTGGTAAGTGAGGAGGTAATGGGTGGCCAGAAGGCAGCTCTGTAAATAAAGTTTGTGACACACACACACACACACACACACACACACACACTTCTGCCTTGACTTTGCAGCCACTTTACTTTCCTTGTCATGATGTATAGTGTGGCAGTTGTGACTGACTGGCAGGATGTTGGCAGCTCTAAATTAATGAGTGAACATCGCTCCTGTGAATGTGTGTGTGTGTGTGTGTGTGTGTGTGTGTGTGTCACCCCAGACAGAGGACCTGTGTGTGTGTGTGTGTGTGCGCGTGTGTGTCGCCCCAGACAGAGGACCTGTGTGTTTGTGTGTGTGTGTGTGTGTGTGTGTGCATGTGTGTGTGTCGCCCCAGACAGAAGACCTGTGTGTGTGTGTGTGTGTGTGTGTGCGTGTGTGTGTCGCCCCAGACAGAGGACCTGTGTGTGTGTGTGTGTGTGTGTGTGTGTGTGTGTTAAGTTAGGTGGTTGTTTGCC
>JAIFZK010000003.1:24537500-24540000 GCA_027481765.1 Tenualosa thibaudeaui
AGACAGACCTCAAACCACTCTCTCCTCTCCTCTCCTCCTCTCCCCGTCAGTGCAGTGGGTGGCATAATATCTTCTAGTCACTTTGCGTGTGTGTGTGTGTGTGTGTGTGTGTATGATGAGTTGTTAGTCTGTACAGCTGGTGTACCTACTGGTGTACATAACCTACTATCTGCACAATTAGTACAATGCCACCTTGCTCCTGGGCACAATATGGAATGGGCCTCACTTGTCCTGTGGAGTGTGTGTGTGTGTGTGTGTGTGTGTGTGTGTGTGTGTGAGTGAGTAGTCACTCTGAACAGGTGGTATGTACTCCTTGGGGGCAATGGGCCTCAGATGCCCGGTGTGTGTGTGTGTGTGTGTGTGTGTGTGTGTGTGTCGTGGCAGGTGGGAGCTGGCGTGGCGTGCTTGGTGGTGCAGAGTGGCGCAGTGTAGGTGCGGAGAGGAAGTGACACGCTGAGATCTTAATGAGGTCGGCCCTCGGCCCAGAAGAAGGGAAGAAGATTCCGGAGCGCTTCACTCTCTTATTCTACACTCATTTTCTCTTCCCCTCTTCCCTCTCTTTATTGTTCTCTTTCTCTTTTCTCTCAAACTTTGCCTACTGTTCCTTCCTCTCTAGTTCTCTTTCCCTCGTTCCCCCATTCTCATTCCTCTTCTCCTCTATTCTCTCCTCTAGTCTTTTCTATCCCTCCATCAATAGGCTGTTCCATCCATCCATCCTTTAAAGATCTCCTAAAATCTGAGAGGAACTTTGAACACATTCATATTTAATCCATTCCAATCCTACTGACGACACTGAAGACTGTGTGTGTGTGTGTGTGTGTGTCTGTGTGTGTGTCTGTGTGTGTGTGTCAAAAAGGTGGTGAACATCTGGGTTAAACAGAAATACAGGTAATCAGAACTCCAGTTTTACTTCTCTCTCTCTCTCTGTCTCTCACACACACACACACACACATACACACTTGTCCAGTTGAAGGCCAACCTTTGTTGCTCCTTGAATTGGCTCCTCTCTCTCTCTTTCTCTCTCAAACACACACACACACACACACACAGATGTTAGTAAGTGCAGACACACAAATTGTCAAAGTAAACCTAAAGTTTAATTTAGGAATGCACACACACACCACTGTTTTCTCTCTCTCTCTCTCTCTCACACACACACGTACACACACACACACACACACACACACACACACACACACACAGAGACGTTAGTAAGTGCAGACACACAAATTGTCAATGTAAACCTAAAGTTTAATTTAGGTATGCACACACACACCACTGTTTTTTCTCTCACACACACAAACACACACACACATATGCACACACACACACACACACACGCGCGCACACACACACACATATGCACACACACACACACACACACACACACACACAGACGTTAGTAAGTACAGTACGGTGGCTGCTGTGGTGGGTGTTGGGATTATCTGATCTTTTAAATCCCAGCAGAGGCAGCCAAGCTGATTACCAGCTCTGGCCTTTCAGTAAACACACACACACACACACACACACACACACACAGAGAGAGAGAGAGAGAGAGAGAGAGAGAGAGAGAGAGAGTTGGAGTTTCCACCGGAAGCTGCCTTCAGCACCACACAGCACTCCAAGAATCCCTCTCTCTCTTCCTCGTGCACACACACACACACACACACACACACACACACACACACACACACACACGCACACACACACGCACACGCACACGCACACGCACACGCACACACACACGCACACACACACACGCATACACGCACGCATACACGCACACACACACACACACACACACACACACACACACAGACACACACACACGCATACATGCACACATACAGACACACATACGCATGCACACACACACACACCATTGTCACACACTTTGAATAGCCTGGCAAAATAGATCTTGTGTTTGAGTGATGCTCTGCTGGGAAGTGATGCTTAATTGGTTAATTGGTGTTGTGTAGGAGTGTTAAACCTCTCTCTCACTTACTCTCTTACAAACACACACACACACACACACACACACACACACACAGTATAGATCTAAGTAATATAAGTAAGTATAGAGCTCTTTTTTTTTTGGTGTTTTCTGCTCTCCCTCTTTTTTCTTGTTCTTCTCTGTCTCTCTCTCTTTTTCCTGTTCCACATCTGCTGGTGGGGAGTGCCAGACCACATGGTCTGTTGCTCTGGCCTACACACACACACACACACACATACACACACACACACACACACACACACACACCAGCAGCCCATCCAGTTTCCCTCATGCCCGACTGTGACTAAGCTAAAGGTTTAGCTGTTTTTGGTAAACAGGCTGGTGTGTGTGTGTGTGTGTGTGTGTGTGTGTGTGTGTGTGTGTGTGTGTGCACGTGTGCATGCGTATGCGCGCTTGTGTGTGTGCACATCATTTTTTAAGTTAGGAAGACCTGAAGTTCATTAGTTTCACTGTCTGCCTCTCTGTAGTTCACCTGATCTTGACATG
>JAIFZK010000003.1:24555000-24557500 GCA_027481765.1 Tenualosa thibaudeaui
CACACACACACACACACACCACTGAGACCACTGCTGTGCTACTGCATCGTCATACGCAGTTGTACACACACACACAAAATAAGCCCCATGGACACACAGCACCTTAACACAAATAGCACACACACACACACATACACACACACACACACAGTATTTTAACACCCCACTGGTACGGTAGACATGATTGGCAGAATGATTTCCATATACAGTTGGTAGTAACATAGTGTGTGTTTAAAGTGTGGAGTGTTTGCCTAGATCAGATTGACACATAGTGTCTGTGCTGGGAGGCCATAGGAAATGCATGGAGATTCAAACTTCCTTGTGTGCGTGTGTGTGTGCGTGTGTGTGTGCGTGTGTGCGCATGCTCTTGCGTGTGTCTGTCTGTGACCATGATGTAACCCCCTCTGGGCTTCTCTTTCTTCATGAGAAATCTAAATCTTTTTTCTTCTTCCTCTTTCTCTTTACCTCTCTTTGTTCATCTCCATCCCTCTCCATTACCCCCCCGCCCCTCTCTCTCTCTCCACCCTCTCTCTCTCTCTCTCTCCCTCTTTCTCTCTCTCTGGCAGAGATCCGGGCGCAGCTGGTAGAGCAGCTCAAGTGTCTGGACCAGCAGTGTGAGCTCCGGGTGCAGCTGCTCCAGGACCTACAGGACTTCTTCCGCAAGAAGGCTGAGATCGAGATGGACTACTCCCGCAACCTGGAGAAACTCGCAGAGCGCTTCCTCACCAAGACACGCAGCACCAAGGACCACCAGTTCAAGTAAGACACACACACACACACACATACGCACGCACACACACCACCCTCATACGCGCACACATACACACCCAAATATACAATACAGTGAAGGTTCACACAGTATATAATTAAGATATGTAAGCACACACACACACACACACACATACGCACGCACACACACCACCCTCATACGCGCACACATACACACCCAAATATACAATACAGTGAAGGTTCACACAGTATATAATTAAGATATGCAAGCTAAGATAAGCCCATAGCATCCCCATAGCTTACAGTCCTAGTCATCGAAGCTAAGCTAAGTCCATAGCATCCCCATAGCTTACAGCCCTAGTCATCAAAGCTAAGCTAAGTCCATAGGATACCCATAACTTACAGCCCTAGTCATCGAAGCTAAGCTAAGTCCATAGCATCCCCATAGCTTACAGCCCTAGTCATCGAAGCTAAGCTAAGTCCATAGCATCCCCATAGCTTACAGCCCTAGTCATCAAAGCTAAGCTAAGTCCATAGGATACCCATAACTTACAAAAGCTAAGCTAATCCCATAGCATCCCCATATCTTACAGCCCCAGTCATCAAAGCTAAGCTAAGCCCATAGCATCCCCATAGCTTACAGCCCTAGTCATCGAAGCTAAGCTAAGCCCATAGCATCCCCATAGCTTACAGCCCCAGTCATCAAAGCTAAGCTAAGCCCATAGCATCCCCATAGCTTACAGCCCCAGTCATCAAAGCTAAGCTAAGCCCATAGCTTACAGCCCCAGTCATCAAAGCTAAGCTAAGCCCATAGCATCCCCATAGCTTACAGCCCCAGTCATCGAAGCTAAGATAAGCCCATAGCATCCCCATAGCTTACAGCCCTAGTCATTGAAGCTAAGATAAGCTATGCCCATAGCATCCCCTGAAGATGCGTACTCAATGGAATGACCCACTGTTCCTGCTGTGGGATTTTCTTTGTGAAGTTGTGAAGTTTGTGTGTGTGTGTGTGTGTGTGTGTGTGTGTGTGTGTGCTTGTGTGTGTGCATGCATGCAGGTTTTGGGATTTGGGGGTTTTGGGTGTTGGAAAGGTCTTTGTCAGCAAAAACACCAGTATCTGATTCGTGTTTGCTTCATAGCACATTTCACAACAGCAACTGGCGTGTGTGTGTGTGTGTATGTGTGTGTGTGTGTGTGTGTGTGTGTGATGGTTAGTCACAAGTCATGAGAGTCTTTGCGGGTTATTTTTATAATTTTTTTGAAGTGGGAATTTTCTCTTTCTTGATCCTTTGCTTACAGAGGTCATTTGAGGACGGAGTCCACAGACAACATAATGTGTGATTTGGGGAGTGTGTGTGTGTGTGGTGTGTGTGTGTGTTGGCTTTCACACAGGCTTATCTATGGTAGCTATGTATATGTGTGTGTGTGTGTGTGTGTGTGTGTGTGTGTGTGTGTGTGTGTGTGTGCACGCGCGAGAGAGAGAGGCTGAGACAGGGAGAGGGAGGGAGAGAGAAAGAGAGGCTGAAAGAGAGAGAGAGAGGCTGAAAGAGAGAGAGAGAGGCTGAAGGCAGAGAGAGAGGCTGAAAGAGAGAGAGAGAGGCTGAAAGAGAGAGAGAGAGGCTGAAGGCAGAGAGAGAGGCTGAAAGAGAGAGAGAGAGGCTGAAAGAGAGAGAGAGAGGCTGAAAGAGAGAGAGAGAGAGAGAGGCTGAAAGAGAGAAAGAGAGGCTGAAAGACAGAGAGAGAGGCTGAAAGACAGAGAGAGAGGCTGAAA
>JAIFZK010000003.1:24575000-24582500 GCA_027481765.1 Tenualosa thibaudeaui
CTCACCACCACGCTGGGCACCTCGAGCAGGTCCACAGATCGTGTTATTTGGACAGACAGACAGACGGACAGAAAGATAGACAGACAGGCAGGCAGACAGACAGGCAGTCGAACAACAACACAGAGACAGACAGCTTTGTAAGGCATTAATTGACTAATCTGTCGTGGTGAAGTAGTGGAGGTGTCATTCTGGCTGAGACGGCAGCACAGAAGGGACAAAAAGGTTTTTTTGAAGAACCAGTGGGGGCACTGGAGGCCTCGGCTCGTCGCACTGTGACAAGTGTCGTTTTCATCCGGGAGGATTTGACTTGTGTCTCACATACACACACAAACACGCGCACACACACACACACACACAGACACTGTCTCCTGCCTTGGCCCTGGCTGGCTGGCAGCTGGAGATTTATGAACCTCTCAGTGAAAAATCAATAGTGCTGCCTCTCCCCTGGGCAGTACAGCACACCCCGCATGCCCTTGTGTGTATGTGTGTGTGTGTGTGTGTGTGTGTGTGTGTGTGTGTGTGAGCTAGTGAGTGAGCTGGGTCGTACTGTCTATTTGCCAACCAGAAGAAAAAGCCTCTAGTCTCTAGACTCAAGTCTTTTAGTTACACAGACAGTCAGTCTTTCTTTCTTTTGCTCTTTCTTTCTTTCTTTCACTTCCTTTTGCCCTTTCTTTCGCTCTTTTCTTCTTTCTATCGTCACACTTTCTTTCTTTAATTCTCTATTTCTTTCACTCTTTCTTCTGTGATCTTTCTTTCCTGTGATTCACTATTAGCAATGTTTGAGTTAATGAACAAGCACATTTATTTTACAAACAAAAGATAAACAGACACCAACGAGCAAAGAAAATAGAAATAGAAAGAAAGTCTCAATCTGGGCCAAAGGCCTCAACAAAAGTTGTGTCTGAGAGGAAAGCCTCAAGGTCACTGCTCAGCGTGTCTGGAGGAGTGGACGCAACTTAAAGGGTCATGTGACCTGTGCGCCACCGCATCCAATCCAGTTTGACACCGCCAACTCACCTGCAGTCCCAGACTGACTAGCAACAAGCCACTGAAGAAGTGTGTGTGTGTGTGTGTGTGTGTGTGTGTGTGTGTGTGTGTGTGTGTGTTTATTCCAACTAGGGAAATCCTGGTGTCATGGTGTGAGGGGTGTGTGTGTGTGGTGTGGAGGTGTGGAGGTGTTGGGGGTGTGATTTCAGACATTCCTGCTCCATGGTGTCTTGTGGTTCTGAGCTCTAGAACCTTTCTAGAACGCAGGTGTGGTGGTTCTGTCCAGAGTCCAGTAGCCTGGCTCTGGTGGCAGCTCCTATGTCCCTTAGAACACATCTGTCCCTGACCTGGTTCAGTTCCACATGTAGTTCCGACCCAGATGGGGTGTGTGTCCTGCAGCTTTGCCTAGCATCCTGTTTACTGGTGCCTGCCTCAGCTGGATTGAAGCCGGGCCCAGCGCTGGATCAGACGGGTCAAACGGGTCCGGATGGGGTGTGTGTGTGTGTGTGTGTGTTGGGGGGGGGGGTAGCAGATATATTTAGCGGCTGTGGTTCTGCTTCTCCGTCACAGGAGGAAGCATTGCCAGCTTCAGTCTTTCAGTGTGTGTGTGTGTGTGTGTGTGTGTGTGTGTGTGTGTGTGTGTGTGTGTGTGTGTGTTTGTGTGTGTGTGTGCGCGCCGGCATTTGAGTTCAGTGTAACAGAAGTACTGTATGTGTGCCTTTCTGTACAAATGTGTGAGATCCTGTCTGTTCATTTGTGTGGGTGTGTGTGTGTGTTTCAACGTTGTTGTGTGTGTGAGCGCCTTTCTTTCCACTGATGTCAGTGAGGGGATGAGCCACAGACAGGAAGTCTGACCTGCACCGTCCCGCCTGCACACTCCCCAAGGCTCTGCAAATGTGTGTGTGTGCATGTGTGTGTGGTGGCATCTGTATTGTTATTCCTATGACTTGGTGTTGTATTGTACACCATTGTATGTATGTTTATGTGTGGATGCATCATTTCTTGTGTGTGTGTGTGTGTGTGTGTGTGTGTGTGTGGAGAGTCCTGAGAGGCATCCCTGCCAAATGTCTGTCGTCCAGCTTTTTTTTTGTTCCTATGGTGACTGAAGCACAGCTGTGTGCTAGCAAACTGATTCCATATGGGCTGTATCACGCTCTGAGCATTACAAACACACACACACACACACACACACACACACACAGCCTGTCTTTTCAGCAGGGGAGACGGCACCCAGTTGGCATTCTCGAGACGTAAGAGCTGACCTCAAAAATCCAGTCTGGAAGTTGGGCGTGTGTGTGTGTGTGTGTGTGTGTGTGTGTGTGTGTGTGTGTGTCAGGGGGGTTGGAATGTCTTGCCAAGGCATCTCGATTAGGGTTGATTTTCATGTTGATGCATTCTGTTTGAACTGGGACACGGAAAAGTACACAAGACATGCAACACACTCACTCCTGAAAACACCCACACACACACACACACACACACACACACACCCAACTGAAATATGCTCACACTCACTCACACACAAACACGACACACATAAGCACATACACACACTCTCCCACTTGATATGCCAAAGAGGACCTTGGCAAACACACACACACCAACCCACATAGAGGCTGCAGTTCATCTGCTCTCTCTGATGTTTGTCTCTGCAGTGTCTCTATCTCTCTACCACTCCATCTCTCTATCCCTCTCTACTTTCACATCTCTCTTTGTGTTCTCTTCATCTACCTTTTTGTCTCTTACAAGAATTCAACCAAATTCAAGTTCTCTCTTTTCTTGCGTTCTCTCTCTCTCTAACTTTCTCTTTCTCTTGCTTGTCAGTTGCTCTGTCCATCTCTTTCTGTTTCTCATTTCCTCTCACTATGCACCTTTTCCTCTCATTCACACTTACAGAGGTGTGTGTGTGTGTGTGTGTGTGTGTGTGTGTGTGTGTGTGTGTGTGTGTGTGTGTGTGTGCATGCACAGGCATATGTGTGTGTAAATGTGTGTGTGTGTGTGTGTGTGTGTGTGTGTGCATGCACAGGCATATGTGTGTGTAAATGTGTTTGTGTGTTTCAGAGGTGTGTGTGCATGCTCAGGCATATGTGTGTGTGTGTGTGTGTGTGTCAGGTTGGGAATGTCCATTGAAGATGCCAACAGTGTGTTAAACAGACAAAAGGAAAAACATTTCTGTCCGACAGACAGATGACTGTCTCTATTTCTCTCTCTCTCTCTCACACACACACACACAAACACACACACACACACACATTCTCGCTTTCCTCTCTTTTTTCTCACTACCTCATCTTCTCACCTCACTTTCTCATTTTTTCATCTGTGTCTCTACTTCTCCCTCTCTTTTTCTCTTCCTCCTCACTTTCTCTCTCTCTCACGTCTTGTCTTTCTTCTTTGTCTTCTCTTGTAATCCTCCTCAGTGTGCCCAGTAAAGCCTACTGTCTTTCATAATGTGTGTGTGTGTGTGTGTGGGTGTGTGTGTGTGTGGCTATGTCACTCTGATGCTTTTATATCATGTCACCAGATTAAAGGAGAAATTAGTTCAGTGTCCAGATTCCCCGTCTGGAGCAGGAAAGCCAAAGGCTCCTGGCTGACACGGAACGCCGGGAATAACCCGGGTAACTAGTGCGGAATGATGCGAAATCCTCACACAGGGACTGCACATAGCCAAAACACACACTCTCTCACACATGTACACACACACACACACACACACACACACACACACGTGCAAACATACACAGACTGTCTCTCACTTACACACACACATACACATCAGTGCTGGCAGACGTAGACACACACACACACACACACACACACACACACACACACACACACTTCCAGCAGACATGTATGCAGATGTGCAGACAAAAGTCAACACAAGCACACACACACACAGTTCTGTATTTCGGTAGACAAAGCAGGCTAAAATATGGTGCAACACTCTGTTCTAGTCATTTTCTCCTCAAGACAGCAACACTGTCTTTCTAATGGTTACAGATCATGGAGTTTGTCAAGAATGAGGCGATTATTGATCTTTAATTGCCAAACCGACTGAAAGGATCATAGGTAACTAATCAGGCTGAACTAAATGGCTCTAAAGGGACTCGACCTCAATGTGAGAACGATCTGTACGATTGCTGTCAAAACCTGTCACCAGCACTCACGCTACCACACACAAACACACACACACACACACACACACACACACACACACACACACACAAACACACACACACACACACACACACACACACACACAAACATACACACACACACACACACACACACACACACTGGCAGCAGAAATGAACTAGCAGGAACACACAAGGCAGCTTCAGCACTTAACTCAAGTGTTAGGAAAATTTTATTTGCTTCAGCAGAATAGCCGCGCACACACACACACACACACACACACACACACACGGGCGCACACACACATGCTCGGCTTGGTTTGGCTGCTTTTTAGCACTTCATTTACACACCGCACTGCACCATCTCTCCTTACACTTCCTGTGACTGCTGCAATCAGACAGCTCTGCCAAAACAATCATCCTCTCTCCTTTTTACACCACACACACACTCACACACACACACTCACACACACACATATAACCACACACCAAATGCACACACACACTCTAAACTACACCAGAGCACATCTACAGATACACAGATCGACCAGGTTTCCACGCACCTAGCTGTAACACACATCTGTGTGTGTGTGTGTGTGTGTGTGTGGTCCGGGCTTAGTGTGTGGAACTCCTCATGCAGGGTCAGTGTGTGGAAGCCACCAGAACAAGGAGGCTGAGCGGAGGTTGCCGCGGTAACCCTGCTGCTCTTGACTTTACTGGTAAATGGGGTCACTGGCATCATTTGTCATTGCCGTGGCAGCTTCCAGGATTACATTATCTTGATGGGTGTGCCAGATAGATGAGTGTGTGTGTGTATGTGTGTGTGTGTGTGTGGTGATGGGGGGTGGGTGGGTGGGGGGGTCAGTTAGGGGTCCAGGGTGTGGCTGTGGCTTTGGTTGATAAATGATGGAGACAGACTGTGTGTGTGTGTGTGTGTGTGTGTGCGCGCGTCTGTGTGTGTGTGTGTGTGTGCGCGCGCGCGTCTGTGCATGTGTGAGAGAGAGATAAGTTAGAAGTGAAGGAGCCACACTGTGATTAGAATGTTTCCCCTCCTTGTATACAGCAGTCATCTGTTTCTGTTCTTATCTGTCTCTGCTCTTTGTGTCTTTTGCACCCCAAGCCTCTCTCTGTCTCGCTTGTGCACACTCTCTCACACACACACACACACACACACACACACAGACACACACACCAACTTACACACAGTATTGTTGCGAGCACTTTGTAATATTTCTGTCTGTCTCTGTCTTTCTAACAGAGTAAGGAGGTGGGACTGCAGCTTCAGGAGGACATGATGAAGGTTCTCAACGAGCTCTACACGGTAAGAGTCCAGGGAGATGCTATCACTGATGTGGACTATAACTAGTGAGGGAGATGCTATCACTGATGTGGACTATAACTAGTCAGGGAGATGCTATCACTGATGTGGACTATAACTAGTCAGGGAGATGCTATCACTGATGTGGACTATAACTAGTCAGGGAGATGCTATCACTGATGTGGACTATAACTAGTCAGGGAGATGCTATCACTGATGTGGACTATAACTAGTCAGGGAGATGCTATCACTGATGTGGACTATAACTAGTCAGGGAGATGCTATCACTGATGTGGACTATAACTAGTCAGGGAGAGGAGTTTGCTGTGCCTTTAAGATAGGTCATTTGACCCCAGAACTCTCTGGAGTATTCTGTATTGCCCATTAGACTGTCAGTAGGAAAAAGAATGAGGAAATTTGATACAAAGTAGACCAAACAGCAAAGCAGCAGCTAACATGAACTGAATGGGGCATAGGGAAATTAAACTGACAATGAGTTTCTGTGCCCCATTCAGTTATTGTTAGCTGCCAGCCCCCTATGTGTTGTTCTGAAGTTTACACACACACACACACACACAACCTACAGCCTACACACACAGAGAGATGCGCATACACTAATACATACACACACACACACACAGGCACAGTGCTGGGATGAGCCTCCATGCATCGCCCGGCGATGCTATGTATGGTGATGCAGCCAGATGTTGTGTCTGTATGTGTGTGTGTGTGTATGTGTGTGTGTGTGTGTGTGTGTGTGTTTGTTTGTGTAAGAGCAAGCAAGAGCCAGATTGACTATTTTAGTCTCTGGTGGTTTGGTCTAATCAGAGTATTTTGAATGGTGGGATTGCTGCTATGACTGTTGTGTTTGTGGGAAGGGAGTCAGAGTGCGTAGAAAGTGTGTATGTGTGCATGTGTGTTTGGGTCTATATGCAAGTGTGTTTGTGCATTGAGAAAGGCTGTGTGTGACAAGACCAGGCCAAGGCCATATTTATATCCATCATAAGGTCTCTCAGGGTTTAATGACAGAGCGTCAAGATTCTGTTTATTGTGTCTGCACCCATGGATTTCCCATGGAGTGTTCCACAATTCAGAACAGCATTCCATTCCCACATTCTAGAACCACCTCTGCCTTCTTTTCAACCACAGATGAGGACAAACATCTGGGAACTTTGCTGTTATGATGTGGTTAACGCTCCTTCCCTGCGTAAAGGAATCACGCCATTCATTTGGATGAGAATGAGGGGTAGCAGTTACACTGAGCACCTTCTTTTAACTTCACAGGGCATTAAACAATTTTGTAAACATAACGGTTTTAAAGACTTGCTTTCATATAACTGATTGGTGCTGAGAATATGTAGCAGCCAAATAGCATGCAGTGTCCTGATGTTGCTGGCTAACTCTTGTATTCGCTAACATTAGCGTTAGCTCTGGTATGCAATTGAGCATATCATGTAACAAGGCTAACTGACTGACCTTAATTGCTGAAAATAAGATCCTATGGAAATGTTAGAGTGTAAAAGTTGTTGTAAGTAAATTCAGATGTAACCAGTAGCATACATAGGTGGTGTTATGAGGATTAGCCTGCTACAAACCATCAAAGCTCACCCACTCTCGCGGCACGTGCCTCTCTGTGGGTCCCAGGAAATATCTCTCACACATCCCATCCCTTTCCCTCATAAATCTCTCTCACACACACTCCATGTCAGTAAAACCAACCCTGAATCAGTACGCTGCCTAGATCCTGTCACTGTGTGTGTGTGTGTGTGTGTGTGTGTGTGTGTGTGTGTGTGTGTGTGTGTGTGTGTTTATGTGTGTGTGTGTGTGTGTGTGTGAGAGTGAGACTGGCCAGCACTCTGCCTCTTGGTTTGGACTGGGCCTTGGTTTGGGTGAGTGTGTTAGTTTACAGGAAGAAGCTGTTAGTAAAGACTTTATTCTGCTTCTCTTGTTGAAAATAAGATCCTATGGAAATGTTTGAGTGTAAAAGTTGTTGTAAGTAAATTCAGATGTAACCAGTAGCATACATAGGTGGTGTTATGAGGATTAGCCTGCTACAAACCATCA
>JAIFZK010000003.1:24597500-24600000 GCA_027481765.1 Tenualosa thibaudeaui
GAGGGGAAAGAAGCCGTCTCCTAGCAACCACTCCCAACTTCTCCCAGCCCTTCCCGTCTCCCCTTGCCCTGAGCGCAGTGGTGTGTGCGTGTGTGTGTTTGGATGTGTGTGTGTGTGTGCGTGCGTGTGTGTGTGTGTGTGTTTATATGTGTGTGTGTGTGCGTGTGTGTGTGCATATATGCGTGTGTGTGTGTGTGTTTATGTGTGTGTGTGTGTGTGTGCGTGGGGATTATTTTTCCACCTAAATTCATGGGCTGAGGCCGGTATCCCAAGGCAAATATTATTTGTGGAAGAGCCTTGTTCTCTTCTCCTCTCCTCTACTCTCCTCTTCTCTCCTCTTTTCTCTTCTCCTCTCCTCTACTCTCCTCTTTTCTCTTCTCCTCTCCTCTCCTCTTTTCTCTTCTCCTCTCCTCTACTCTACTCTCCTCTCCTCTCTTCTCCTCTCCTCTCCTCTTTTCTCTTCTCCTCTCCTCTCCTCTCCTCTTTTCTCTTCTCCTCTCCTCTCCTCTACATTCTTCTCTTCTCTCCTCTCCTCTCCTCTCCCCTCCTCTTTTCTCTTCTCCTCTCCTCTCCTCTCCTCTCCCCTCCTCTTTTCTCTTCTCCTCTCCTCTCCCCTCCTCTTTTCTCTTCTCCTCTCCTCTCCTCTCCTCTCCTCTCCCCTCCTCTTTTCTCTTCTCCTCTCCTCTCCTCTTTTCTCTTCTCCTCTCCTCTCCTCTTTTCTCTTCTCCTCTCCTCTACTCTCCTCTCCTCTCCTCTCCTCTCCTCTTTTCTCTTCTCCTCTCATCTCCTCTTTTCTCTTCTCCTCTCCTCTCCTCTTTTCTCTTCTCCTCTCCTCTACATTCTCCTCTCCTCTCCTCTCCTCTACTCTCCTCTCCTTTCTTCTCTTCTCTCTTCTCCTCTCCTCTACTCTCCTCTCCTTTCTTCTCTTCTCTCCTCTCCTCTCCTCTCAGATCCAAAGGTCCAGGGAACACTCCTCTCCTTTCTCTCTTCCCATTCCTTTCTTCTTCTCTCTCCTCTTTTCTTCTCTTTTTTCTTCCTCTTCCACCTTCCTCTCTCCTCCTTTCCTTTTCTTTCCTCTACACTCTTCTTTCCTTTCCTTTATTTTTGTTCTTTTCTTTTTGTTAATCCCCCTCTCCCCCCCCCTCTCTCTCCATCTATCTCTACATCTATTTTGTGACCTACTAGTACTTGAAGAGTGTGTTTTATTTGTTAATTTGCATATTTGTTGTGAATGGTTCTGAATATCAAATGTTTTGTGTCTCTGACCTCTGACCTCTGACCCCTCCCCTCCTCTTCAGGACTCCAGCCAGCTGATCCCCCTGATGGTTGAGAGCTGTATTCGCTTCATCAGTCGCCATGGTAACTCTCCCTTTCACCTCCCTCTCTCCCTCCTTCTCTCCCTCTCTCAGTTCCTCTGTTTCTCACTCATGTATTGCTCTCTGTTCCACACTCATCTGTTTATTTCTATGCTGGCTCTATTCTCTCTATTCTATTCTGTCCATTTCTCTCTATCTCTGTCTGTCACCTGTCTCTCTCTCCATCTCTCTTTCTCTCTGTCTATCTCTCTCTCTCTCTCTCTCTGTGTGTGTGTGTGTGTGTGTGTGTGTGTGTGTGTGATTAGCCTCTGAGCATTGATGTGTGTGTGTGTGTGTGTGATTAGCCTCTGAGCATTGATGTGTGTGTCGTCGGCAGGTTTGCATCATGAGGGCATCTTCAGAGTGTCCGGCTCCCAGGTGGAAGTCAATGACATCAAGAATGCCTTTGAGAGAGGTAAGAATCATTCCCCTCCCCAACCACACACACACACACACACACACATCCTTGTTTGTGATTAACTCTGCTTCATGTCGTGCCGAACAGTGGCCTTTGGCTGTTATAGGATTTGCAGCCTGTTGAAGTCTGTCCCAGTCCAGTATAAACTCTACCTAGGCCAGGCCTAAGCAGGAGCTTTGGCCCTGTTTAAATTAAGCCGAACCAGAACCTATTACACATTAAAGCTCTACTCTCCAGTGGATCTACGTGCCCACTGAGTCTCACTTGGCCTGGTGTTTCGGTGTGCCAGGAATTGTTGACCAAAATGAACAATTTACTCCACTCGCTACGGCCTCTCGGGGCTTCATTAGAGCGAAGGTCGTGGAACTTTTCCATTTTAGTCAGGGAAAGTCATGGAAAAGTCAGGGAGTTTTAAGTTTGATTTACTGTGAGAACCCTGTCTCCCTCTTTCTCTCCTTCTTTCTCTCTCTCTCTCTCCTTCTTTCTCTCTCTCTCTCTCCCTCTTTCTCTCCTTCTTTCTCTCTCTCTCTCTCTCTCTCTCTCTTTCTCTCTCTCTCTCTCTCTCTCTCTCTCTCTCTCTCTTTCTCTCTCTCTCTCTTTCTCTCTCTCTCTCTCTCTCTCTCTCTCTCTCTCTCTCTCTCTCTCTCTCTCTCTCTCTCTTTCTCTCCCTCTGTCTCTCTCTCTCTCTCTCTCTCTATATATATATATATATATCTCCCTCTGTCTC
>JAIFZK010000003.1:24610000-24630000 GCA_027481765.1 Tenualosa thibaudeaui
GGCATAGTGTCCCCATAGCACACACACACACACACACACACATCATTTCTGGTGGGCCCCCAAAGCAGGACATTGAGTATATTAGGGTTCCCAAAAGGTCTCGATAGCCTCTTTTTGTTTATCTGCTTTTATTTGCTTTTCATATAAATATAAATAGCTTTATTTTGAAAGAGTGGCCAACACACACAGTGGCTTTGCAAAGACTTTTACTGTGAAGAAAAAAAAATGGACAGCAACCAGCGCACCAGAATTGCCTGAGATTGCTGTCTGCAGTGGAGAGAGAGAGAGGGAGAGGGAGAGGGAGAGATGAGAAGGAGAGAAAGAAAGAAGATAGTGAAGGTTTCAGATGGAGCAGAAAACTATAAAATGTGAGATTATTTTTATAATCTCATTTTATTACTTTGTAAAAGGCTGCATGTCGGGATTGTGGTGATGTGGGAGATTGAATATGTGTTCTTATATGACTTGTGGTGCTCTGGTGGGTTTTGACTGGTGGTAGTGACTGTGTGTTTTTGTGTGTGTGTGTGTTTGTGTTTGTGTGTGTGTGTTTCATGACCAGAACACAAGTACTGGGTAGCAACTAACAGAAGCCACTCTAGCACCATGGGCAGGTGTGTGTGTGTGTATCCGTGCGTGTGTGTGTGTGCGTGCATGCATGTGTCATAAAGAATGAAGCCTGCAGACCTATTGGGAGTCACCTCGGCAATGGCCCACTGAAGCTGGTCCACATCACACTGCGAGATGACAAACGCTCAACTCCGGGCCATGTGCGGCATTTGTTTGCTCCAGGGCCCGGTTCTCATCTGATGTTTTGGACAGAACCGCTTGAACATAGACCTCACCAACAGCAACACATGTTTGCTCCAGGGCCCGGTTCTCATCTGATGTTTTGGACAGAACCGCTTGAACATAGACCTCACCTAGAGCAACACGTGTTTGCTCCAGGGCCCGGTTCTCATCTGATGTTTTGGACAGAACCGCTTGAACATAGACCTCACCAACAGCAACACATGTTTGCTCCAGGGCCCGGTTCTAAGGTTCTCATCTGATGGTTTGGAACCGTTTGAACGTACTCCTCACCTACTGTAAACCAAGCCACTTGGCACATGTAGCTCATGGTTAACTCTGCAATAAATATTTGACTTTTAATAACACACAGCACACACACACACTCACCTGGATGCATACAGTGCACAAAAATTGACTTAACTCAGCCAACACCCTTACACACATGTCCAATTTCACACATACACACACTCACCTGAATGCATACAGTGCACATAAATGCACTGACTCTTAACTCACACAACACACACGCACATCAACTCTTTCTCACACACACAGGTTCACTTTCATACACACACTCATATGCACTTTCACAGGGAACTGTTTATCTCTGTATGAGCCCAAGGCCAGTGTTACCATTAACACACCCACAACCAGCAGTTTCTCTCTGCAGCACCACATGTGCAGTTGAGACCCATTCACCTCATCTGCACGCGTGCAGTAGAGACCCATCCACCTCGGCTACTGCCTCATCTGCACGCGTGCAGTAGAGACCCATCCGCCTCGGCTACTGCCTCATCTGCACGCGTGCAGTAGAGACCCATCCGCCTCGGCTACTGCCTCATCTGCACGCGTGCAGTAGAGACCCATCCGCCTCGGCTACTGCCTCATCTGCACGCGTGCAGTAGAGACCCATCCACCTCGGCTACTGCCTCATCTGCACGCGTGCAGTAGAGACCCATCCACCTCATCTGCACGCGTGCAGTAGAGACCCATCCACCTCATCTGCACGCGTGCAGTAGAGACCCATCCACCTCATCTGCACGCGTGCAGTAGAGACCCATCCACCTCGGCTACTGCCTCATCTGCACGCGTGCAGTAGAGACCCATCCACCTCGGCTACTGCCTCATCTGCACGCGTGCAGTAGAGACCCATCCACCTCATCTGCACGCGTGCAGTAGTGGCTCAGCTAGAATGGGCGAGCGCAGTGGAGATGCATTCCTTGATCAGCCGCTCCTTAGCCGACAGGCCAGTAAATGCCACCGGCAGCAAAGATAACAGCAGCTCTTACCAAGCAAACGTTTGTGTGTGTCAGTGTGTGTGTCCTCTAACCGCCTGTCTGTCTGTCTGTCTGTCTGTCCAGGGTCACATATGTACAGTGATTTAAAAACAAGACAACAATAGAAATGTTTTATGAACTGTAACTGGAATATCTGAGGCGGGGGAGGCTATTGTCTTATGAGCATCAGAGAGCCTTTCTAATGGAGATACACAAAATGGCTTCCTCTTGTGTTTCTCTATGGGAAAAAACATCTTATTTCTTTCCTATATTACAATAACTATGTGTTTGTACTGAGTGAATGTGTGGTATTTGTATGTGCGTGTGTGCATGTGTGTGCTCATCCCGACATAGACTGGCACACACACACACACACACACAGAGCACGTCTCCTGAGCACGTCTCCTAATCTTCCTCTCTCTCTTTCGCGCACACACACACACACACTACACGACTATTCCACTGTCTGATTCTGAGATGGTGTGGACACAAAGGGAAGACACTGTGTGTGTGTGTGTGTGTCAGTCATTGTGGGTGATGAGAAAGGGAAGTACGTGTGTGATAAAGTGATGGTGATAAACATCTACATGTATGTCAGCTTCATTTGATTCACTGCCTTCTTCTACACGCCCACCTGTAGGTCAGCCTGTCTGTGAGGAGTGTGTGTGTGTGTCTGTGTGTGTGTGTGTGTGTGTGAGCAAGAGGATGTGAAGGTCTGTGTTGTTTGTGCTTGTCACAAAGGATGTGGTTTTTCTTGCGTCACTGGTGTTTTGTGTGAATAGTAGGTGCACAGTAATGGATAAATATCTCAGCAGAGCTGTACACAGTGTGTGTGTGTGTGTGTGTGTGTGTGTGTGTGTGTGTGTCGCGGTGACACAGCAACAGCTGAACAACTCAACAGAGCAATGGATCTCTCTATACCTTCGGCTTACTCAGTTGTCAAGTCACTTGTCTGAGTCTGTGTGTGTGTCTATCAGTTTGTGCAACTAAACTAATGTGCATCTAAACCCATGAATGCAACTACGATGTGTCTGATCTCCAATCAGTCTGGATGCCCTTACAGATGATAGCTGTGGTGCAAGTGCCTGATTGAAGGGGTGTGTGTTTGTGCGTGTGTGTGTGTGTGTGCGCATCTGCGCGTGCGTCTGTCAAGATGTGTTTTTGCGGAATACCTCATCCTGGAACTGGAAGCTGTTGAGTCCTGGCAAGAGAGCGTGAGAGTGTGTGTGTGTGACAGAGGTAGAGGCAAGAGAGTGTGAGTGTGTGTGTGTGACAGAGGTGGAGGCAAGAGAGTGTGTGTGTGTGTGACAGAGGTGGAGGGAAGATGTAATGCCTACTCATTTGTCATAAAACATTCACTGCTGTAGTGTTTCTGTTAAACTACTGTGTGTGTGTGTTTGTGTGTGTGAGTGAGTGTGTTTCATTCCATCTCCATCTCTTGGAGGTGTCCATCTCTTGCCCCCCCCCGATGTGGTTCTGATATGTCATCATGCACTTGAAATTCCATCATGAGCTTGTGAACCAGCTGCCAGAGGATGAAATATTATCGTTATTTTGTAATCATAACTCTTGTTAAATATGTATTTCATGATCATTGCAGACTACAAACAAAAAAAACATAAAAAAATAACTGAACTTAAATGACTGTATTGTCAGATATATTTATAGTTGTTCACTCAAATGTCTTATGTTACCAGACGAATCCTGTGTTTTGAAGTCTGTTTGTATATACAATGTTGTACATTGCAGAGGTACACACTTATGTTCATGGTTTGGTTTATTTTTCTGGTACACTATGTACAGTAATATACCAATAGTAGTTTAATCTCCAATAGACCACATATAATTCCATGTGTAGTTCAGGTAGAAAGCTCTTCTCTCTTGTTTTTTTTTTTTTGTTGTTGTTTTTTTTTTAATAAACACTGCTTGCTATAAACCTACATGAATTTGTCTCCTGCTCTTGGTTTGTTGTGTTGGGAGAAATTGGTCTGTCGATTGAAAATGACTTGCCATGTGGTTTTTCATAAACAATAACACATTTACCTACAGTGTGTTAGAGGGTTAGGATCTTGTAATTCAAAGAGCAAATGGATCCTGATCTCCACAGAGTGGAATCTAACAGTTATTAACTAGTGATCAGTGAGGTTATTAGCACAATGCTTTTACCAGTCCATCTGTATAATACACACATACACAGCAGTGAATGGTGGGATTTTTAGATATTCAGAGATGAGGCTGTGAGAAGTCAGGAGAATGCAGTCTGTCCTAATGTAGAGAACCACTATGCAATACAGACACACCCAAAGACTTGCAAGCTGTGGTTTTGGATGATAAAGACACATGCTGCCAAAGCAAGTGGAGAGTGGCACTGGGACTGGGAGTGTGTGCGTGTCTACAGAGACAAACACTTTTAAAAGTTATATTTCAGCCAGGAAAACATGGACTCTCTTGTTTGCTCCAGTGATGGTTGTTATTTATATATTTATTTTTGATTGCACAAACGTTACAGAATGACTTAAATGACTTACACTCCTAAATGGGGGGGGGGTACCGCCGTCCTGTCACCGCTAGGGGCCAATACGTGTTCTTCAGCTGTAATGTTAAAACTCTAGCCTACCCAGGTCATAGTTGTTTAACCGTCCTGCTGTGTGACCGAAAGGCGACCGCCTTTTTTCCTCTCAAAAATGAGCTTAATCTAATTGGAAGGTCATGGGGCATCATGACTTTGCTCTTACAAGCTATCTGAACAGATAACACAAATTCCAACCATTTTCATAACGTATTGGCTGCTTTATTCAACTTTGTTACGCCTGTAGTGTTCTGGTCAAAAATCACCAGAAAAGAAAATTGATGGGTAAGACCACAGTTTACGTACAAAAATTGGCTCCTACAGATCAGATGGACAGAGTAAGTGTGTTTCTGTTCACTTACACAAACATAAACACACCCCTCACTCCCTATTTTTGCTTCCAGTGACAGACTCCACCAAAAACCTACTTCCAATAAAATCTCTCCCTCATTGAATTACATAGGCTTCGTTCAGTGAGGCCAAAAGGCCATAATTAATGCACGAAAGTTTTAACTTTGTAAAACTCAAGAGAGCATGCGTTGCTTAAGAGGTCTATCACAAAATTGTATGATAACCATATGTATTATGTCAAGTTAAAAGCATTCCGGGCATTTCTGACCGAAACACCAAAGTTGTAACCATGAAACGAACACAACAGGAGGGTTAAAACTATAGACAATTCTCAACCACAAACTGAACACAATAAATGAATGCGTCAAGCAGTCTTTTAGGTTATGTCATTCCAAACACCATAATTTCGAAATAAGACACTGTGTCTTTAAAAAACAGAATAACTCGCAACAACTGAACAAGGAAGTCCCCACAGCACATCGAAACTTCAGAATGTCCGAGGAAATTCCACCTTCGCTGTTGTCAGTCACAGATTGCTGCGGCTGCGCGTCGTAGCACACAATGAGCGGTGCCAGAAAGGTGAGAAAGTTGTTACAATGGCGTATTAAGGTTCAATAGATTGACTTCTTATGCCTTTACTGTGTCACATTGTCATTGATACCTCAGTTTTCAGTTCTTTCCGTTTTGCTTCAGTCATAGCTGTGAGAAACGCAGACTAGACCTTTTCATGTTACTATTGTATGTTGCAAGCTATTCCTTTTCTTTTATTCGGATCGTTCATTATGAGAAGGGGTGTTTATAATTGTTTTGTGTGAGACGGTATGACAACAATGTGACGGCTGGACGTTGGCTTAGTCTTAGTCTTAGTCGCTACTTTGTGTTTACCTGCATAGGGTGGAAGCCTTCGTTTCATATGACATTCACAGCAGGAAGGAAGGACCCAGGAGCTGTAACGTGCAAACTAAACTGGCGTTTGTTGTGAATTGCTGCTTGAGGTATTTTGCTTGTTGTCTTTTCCGATTTATATTTTGTATTAGTGTGTGTGTGTGGTGTGTGTGTGTGTGTCTGTAAGGCGAAGGATGTCAGCCCATTCATTCACTGTTGGTGATTTGCATATAAGGAATCTCAGGCTGAGGCAAGTTGAGTGACTCGCTATGCAAACACTTGACATTTTCATGTAGCCATAATCGCTGCAACTTAACGTTTCTGCAGCGGCGTCCTGAGGTCAAGTGAAGTACGGTGAAGTGAGACAGTGAACCTCCACCTGTGGACCATGACAGCCAGCACTGTCAGCTACCTCTGGTCTCTGGATGACGTCTTGGGCCAGGGAGCCACCGCCAGCGTCCACAAAGCAAGAAACAAGGTAGGGTAACCCTTCACCCACACCCCCTTTTTCGCCCCTTATGACGTAGGACCACACCCTGTCCCTGCTTAGAGAAACGAGACACTTTGGACGCTCAGAAACACAAGGTAGACCAAACCCCTCTACCTGCTCTCAGCTACTTGTAATCAGCGTTGCCCATTACAACTACAGTTCAGTGTGAAAAAATAAAGTAATGGGACGTTGGCAACTCAATGAAGTAGGCAACCCTATTTGTCAGTTAGTCAGTATGCTGTAGAACATTAACTGGTAGAATGCTGAACTGAACTGAAACTGAAAAGAAAAGCAACAGGTGAATGTAGTCACACTTCATACTGGCGTAAACGTTTCTCCAGTGATCAAGTTACATTTACATTTACATTTAGGCATTTAGCAGATGCTTTTATCCAAAGCGACTTACAAAAGAGGATAACATTCAAGCTACAACACAATGAAAGAACTAAAAAGGAGTGAATATTGCAGAGCTGGGTCTTCACGAGTTTCTTGAAGGTGGAGAGGGTATCAGTTGATCTGGTAGCACTTGGGAGGTCATTCCACCAGCGCGAAACCAGATATGACAAGAGTCTGGACTGACCTGCACAAGGTGTTGGCCGTGCTAGAAAACGTTCCTTAGAGGAGCGAAGCGGTCGTTGGGTGACATAGGGCTTCAGGAGAGTATTCAGGTAGATGGGAGCAGAGCCATCATTCACCCTGTAGGCCACCATAAGTGCCTTGAATTTAATGCAAGCAGCCAAGGGTAACCAGTGAAGTTTAATGAACAGAGGTGTGACGTGCCCTTTTTGGCTGGTTAAAGACCAGACGTGCAGCTGCATTCTGGATCATCTGTAGTGGTCTCACTGCACAGGCTGGTAGGCCTGATAGGAGGACATTGCAGGAGTCAAGACGAGAGATAACCAGGGTCTGTTCCAGGAGCTGGGTTGCGTGTTGGGTTAGGTACGGCCTGATCTTCCTTATGTTGAATAGGGAAAAACGGCACGACCGAGCCACAGAGGCAACGTGATCTGCAAAGGTCAGTTGGTCATCGATCTCATCAACTCCCCTCCTCCTCTCCTGCTATGGAAGGAGAAGACAGTGTGCTCTTTCTTTTTCTTCTTCTTCTTCTTATTGTTGTTGTTGTTGTTACTATTAAAAAGCATTTTCATAGTGCTATAAACATATGAGATGGGGGAGGTGGTGGCAGCAGAGAGTTCAAGCAGATTTAGGAATCAGGGTTGGATGCTGCCACTCAACATGGTGAACTTGGTCAGTTACAGTAGACCCTATGGGGTGAACACAGAATAACATCTCAACATGGTGAACATGGTCAGTTACAGTAGACCCTATGGGGTGAACACAGAATAACATCTCAACATGGTGAACTTTGTCAGTTCCAGTAGACCATATGTGGTGAACACAGAATAACATCTCAACATGGTGAACATGGTCAGTTACAGTAGACCCTATGGGGTGAACACAGAATAACATCTCAACATGGTGAACATGGTCAGTTACAGTAGACCCTATGGGGTGAACACAGAATAACATCTCAACATGGTGAACATGGTCAGTTGCAGTAGACCCTATGGGGTGAACACAGAATAACATCTCAACATGGTGAACATGGTCAGTTACAGTAGACCCTATGGGGTGAACACAGAATAACATCTCAACATGGTGAACATGGTCAGTTACAGTAGACCCTATGGGGTGAACACAGAATAACATCTCAACATGGTGAACATGGTCAGTTGCAGTAGACCCTATGGGGTGAACACAGAATAACATCTCAACATGGTGAACATGGTCAGTTACAGTAGACCCTATGGGGTGAACACAGAATAACATCTCAACATGGTGAACATGGTCAGTTACAGTAGACCCTATGGGGTGAACACAGAATGCAATAACAGCTTTCTGAGCCACTTAACACCATGTCAGGGAGGAGGAGTCAAGTCAAGTCAAGTAGGGTTTAATTGTCGTTTCAGCCATATACACAGTACATAGTGAGACGAGACAACGTTTCACCGGGAACAGTTGGTGATACACGTAACTGTTAAAACACAGTATGGACAAGACATATACGTAATAGTGCCTACATACACTATTGCGGGACTACACAGATTCACTCACACACGCACACCACACACACAACTACACACACGCGCGTGCACACTCTTGTGTACATACATTACAACACAGTTGTAAACAATTTGCAGGTCAAAATACAGGTGACCTAAAACAAACACGCTAGACAGGGCATGGCTTTTTGCAGAGCACTGTGGCTAGTGGTGTAATTTGTAAAATGAAGACTGTTCAATATAAATATAAATAATAGCAGCTAGAGACTATTCTACATAAATATAAGTGATAGCAGCAAGAAAGTGCGGGGGGAGAAGATCTTTAATGTGGTATAGAGCTTACTAATGTGACTCTCCCTCTCTCTGTCTCTCCCTCTCTCTCTCTCTCTCTCTCTCTCAATTCAATTCAGTTGTCTTGAATTCAATTCAATTGGCATGGACGTTTCAATAACATTATTGCCAAAGCTCATTTGCATACAGGTCTCTCTATCTCTCTCTCTCTGTCTTACACTCTCTCTCTCTCTCTCTCTCTCTCTCTCTCTTTCTGAGGAGCTGGTGGCGGTGAAGATCTTTAATGTGGTGCAGAGCTTAATGTGATTCTCTGTGTGTGTGTGTGAGATCAGAAGACAGGGGAGCTGGTCGCAGTGAAGGTGTTTAATGTGGTCAGCTACAGTCGGCCCTATCAGGTCCAGATGAGAGAGTTTGAGATGCTGCGGCGTCTCAACCATGTCAACATCATCAAGCTCTTCGCTGTGGAGGAGGTGATGACGGATTTTGTGTGTGTTTGTGTGTGTGTGTGTATGAGAGTGATTGTCACTAGTCAAAGTGGTGTGTGTTGTGTGTGTGTGTGTGTGTGTGTGTATGAGAGAGTGATTGTCACTTGTCAAAGTAGTGTGTTGTGTGTATGTGTGTGTGTGTGTGTGTGTGTGTGTGCTGTTCTGGTTGTCACTAGTCAAGGCGGTGTTTTTTGCTTACATGTCTTTTCCTGTATGGCTTTGGGGAATTATTGTGTCACTGAGCTAGCTGCAAACTCCCATTTTGTGTGTGTGTGTATGTGTGTGCACATCATGGAGGTCACAAGATGTTTTACTTAAAGTTATTCTTTCTGCTCTGTTTAAATGTTCAACAGCTCTTGCCAGGCTTTGGCTATGGCATTAAAGGTTAAATGTTAAAGGTTATGCACAAAGTCGAATCAGCCCAGGTGTGAAGCAGAAATTAAAAGTTAAAAAGTTAAAAGTCCATTAAAACATTCACAGGTGAAGCAGGCTTGACATTTAGGAAGTGACTCTTGCTGTATTGTACTAGACCAGAGAGGACTTGCCTGGAGTCCTCTGAACACACACACAGTTGTCACATGTTAATTTGGTTCTGCCGTGTCAGATGCACATGCACACACACACACACACACACTTCTCACGTTTTTGTATGTTTTCTGTCTGTTTCTGCATTGCTTCTCCTGTCTGTGTGTTTCACTGTGTCTGTGTCTGTGGTTCTGAATTGGCAGATGCACATGAACCCAAAGCAGCATGTTCTAGTCATGGAGTACTGTTCCGGGGGCAGTCTACTCAATCTGTTGGAGGAACCAGAGAATGCATTCGGCCTGCCTGAGGCAGAGTTCCTCATTGTGCTCCAGTGTGTGGGTGAGTGGACCTGTGCCTGGTGTGTGTGTGTGTGTGTGTGTGTGTGTGTGTGTGTGTGTGTGCCTGTGCACTCACAATGCTCCTGGATAGAATAGACTGCATATAAAAGAATAGCTACACGGCCAATGCCTGATTATATGCTCATAGTTACTACAGTTAGTGTTAGCTGCTGGGGTGCTAGTAAGTCTATGTTGTACCAAAATGTCTTGTTCTTTTTCCTGCCGACAGCACTCAGTAACCTCAAACAACACGGCTATTGGTTAGAATACTCTAGAATTCTGCTTTAAGTCATAGAGTTCTTTTCAGTTAATGTTGTTTCTGTGGGGGGATTTTTGGAGCCTGAACACTGTCTGTGTGTGTGTGTGTGTGTGTGTGTGTGTGTGTGTGTGTGTGTGTGTGTGTGTGTGTGTGTGTGTTGATCTGTCGATCTGTCTGTATTTGTGTGTGTGTGTGTGTTTGTCGGTCTGTCTGTATTTGTGTGCGTGTGTATGTGTCTGTCTATCTTTGCCCAGTCCATGGGATGAACCATCTCCGTGAGAATGGGGTGGTCCACCGTGACATCAAGCCAGGGAACATCATGCGTCAGGTGGGGGAGGACGGACGCTCCATCTACAAACTGACCGACTTCGGAGCGGCTCGGGAACTGGAGGATGATGAGAAATTCATGTCCATCTACGGCACAGAGGAGTACCTGGTGAGAGAGAGGGAGAGAGACGACCGGGGAAGTGTATCAGGGTGTGTGACTGGAGAGCTTATTTAAAAGCCATATGTCTGGTAGGGTGTCCATGAAGCTTTACTGCTATCTGGAAACACCCTTCTGGGACCATTAATATCAGATACATCACCTTCCTTCCTCTCGTCTCTCACCCCTCCCTCACCCTTCTTTCTGTGTTGTGTGTGTGTGTGTGTGTGACATAAGTATCTCTCCATCTCATCCTCCTTCACTTAATGGTGCGTGGTTTGTGTACCTGGGTTTACCGTTGTGTATACATTTATGTAAGCGCATGTTCACTGCATGTCTGTGTGTGTGTGTCTGTGCATGTGTGCGTACGTGTGACCTGTATATATGCTATATATGTACTGTTGACTACATACTGATTATGTCATGGTTCTGCATATATTAGAGAGTGTGTGTGTGTGTGTGTGTGTGTGTGTGTGTGTGTGTGTGTGTGGTTTTACAGCACCCAGACATGTATGAGAGAGCAGTTCTACGGAAACCTCAGCAGAAAACCTACGGCGTGGCGGTGGACCTGTGGAGCATCGGGGTGACGTTCTACCACGCTGCCTCCGGTTCTTTGCCCTTCATTCCGTATGGAGGCCCACGCAGGAACAAGCAGATCATGTATGTGTTCATGGAATCCAGAAAAGGCATTGAGGGGTCATGTTTGTGCACTGGAGAAGACATCATGTCAAAGTCGGAACATTTTAAGAACCAAGAGCAAAGTTGTAAAAGTTCTCTTTATCTGGAGAGTTCAGATCACCTGCTCATTTAAAAGTGAAGTCTAGAGTGATTCCCCTGCAGGTGACGATGTGTACAGTATGTATGCACAGAATAACCACCTTCCTCTCTTCACCTCCACGACTTTACAGTCAAAGGGAGCACTGATGCTCTGTAAACACACTGGACATTTATGAAGATTTCAGTTTGCTGACAGAATGTGTGTGTGTTTGTGTCAGGTATAAGATCATGACAGAGAAGACACACTGGACATTTATGAAGGTTTGAATTTGATGACAGAATGTGTGTGTGTGTTTGTGTGTGTGTGTGTTTGTGTCAGGTATAAGATCACAACGGAGAAGCCAACGGGAGCGATTGCTGGGGTGCAGAAGGTGGAGGATGGCCCCATTGAGTGGAGCTACCAGCTGCCCTCCAAATGCCAGCTCTCTGAGTGAGTGCAACACACACACACACACACACACACACACACACACACACACACACACACACAGCTGCCCCTAAAGTCCCAGCTTCTACGTGTGAGTGCAACACACACACACACACACAGCTGCCCCTAGAGTGCCAACTCTCCGAGTGAGTGCACCATTCAACCACCTCACAGTTTCTCATCTCCTTTAGTCTCATCTGCTTTAAGGTTTTCACCGGACTGTCATTGCCCCAATAAAAGCCGCACCATGTGTGTGCTATATATGTAATATATAATGAGAATAATTAAGCAGACTTAGATCATGATGTGATGAGAAATATTGTCATGTATGAAGCTGACTGATGGGGATGTCTGGCTAAATCACTATATTAGGCTGTTAATAGTCTGTATCACTATATTAGGCTGTTAATAGTCTGTATCACTATATTGGGCTGTTAATAGTCTGTATCACTATATTGGGCTGTTAATAGTCTGTATCACTATATTGGGCTGTTAATAGTCTGTATCACTATATTAGGCTGTTAATAGTCTGTATCACTATATTGGGCTGTTAATAGTCAATGATGGACATGCAGAGAGAAGAATTTCTACCTCTGCAAAGGAGGTTCCATTTTCACTGGTGTTTCTCTTTTGGTCTGTTTGTGTACAAAATAACTCAACAAATACTGCACAGATTTGTATGAAGCTTTCATGCAAATCAACATGGGTATTAGGACAAGGAACACATGATTAAATTTAGGTGGTAATCTGGAACACTGTCTGGAAAATGTATTGCGTCAGAGACCCTATATTGCCTTGGCAGAAGTCTGTGCTCTCCGAGTGCTTTTCTAGTTGTAGTATCGTAGTGTACACCCCACACAGACACGCCAATAAAACAAGTGAACTTGTAACTGAATGGAGGGGGACAGAGAGATGCTTACAGGGAGCACATAGTGGACATTCTCTACCCCTGCTGGTCAGTATGTGTATTACACCACATTGCATCATCTCCCGTCAGAAAGGGTTTGCAATGAATTTTTTTTCTGATTGTTTTTTTTAAACTATTTTTGCAAAACTCAAAAAACAAAACCTTCCACCCAGCTAGCGAAACATCACTTTTTTTCACTCTTTGCACACACTTTTGGCTAAACTGTTCACACTCTTTTCGAAAGGTCCACACAACGCATAAAATGAATAAGCACACAAAGCAAACTGCACACTGATAATAGAAATGGGGACACATTTAGCTTTTGCTTACTCTGTGTGTAGCGCATGTCCGTTTTCAGCAGCTTAGAACTCTGTAATCCATGTAGCTTAGTATCATGCGTATGCACAGGTATCCAAATGCATAAATAGTGGATGATTACATGTATTTTAGTGTAGCCCTATGATATACAAGAGTGGATGATTACATGTATTTTAGTGTAGCCCTATGATATACACGAGAGAGGAGGCTAGAACTGCAATATATTTAATAATTATATAATATTATATATATAATAATTTATTTTTTTTACAGTTTTTACAGGTTTTGATCTTTGATCTCAATCTTTTCCCCATTTTTTCACTTCACAGTGTTTGTCCCTCTCCTCCTTTCTTCACCTCTTCTGCCCCCCTAATTCTTACACCTTTTTCACTTTGTTCACTTTTCTGTCCAAATGTTTCCATCCAAAATTGTAATCTTTTTTACAGTGCTAAAGGTTTGAATGTTGAGTGAAGTACTTTGCTTCAAAAAGGCAAATTACAGCATAGTGTGAGTAGCAGACACAGAAGTGTACAGTTTTTCTACAGGTGTGCTATAAAATTGCAAACTGAGTCTTATGCAGTGAGTTGTGTTCACATTTTAGCAAAAATTGTGTTATAAAATTGCAAACTGAGTGTAAAGCACTAATTGGGCTTTTAGTTTGGCAGACTTTATGAATTGATTGATAACATGTGTTCATAGTTTCAGAAATCATGCCTAAACAATCACTGTTGGCATTTAAGCATTCAGAAAAGAATGTAATATATACAACATAATATCATCGATGCTGTATTGTTTCATCCTGTGTTCACTGCATGACTGGGATAGATTAATTAAATGAATTAAATGACATGCTGACACTGTAATGAAATGACTTCTCCAGGCTAAGGTCTGAATAATCAGCTGACACTGGCAGAATGTATCAGATGGGACAGGAATGAAACTCATTGGATTGAAGTGTTCTGTCTGAGAGTTGGTCTGTCACATGAGCGTACTGAATGCAGAACGCTGATCTATAAGGGCTCTGTGACTGGGAGGACATTGAGCTAAACTGAACGCTGATTCTCATTCAATCTGGCTCACTTTGTTTAACTGAACTGAGTGTAATTTACATTTTAATTGACTTGAATCAACTGTAATTGACTGTGATTGGGTGTAATTGAGCGTGTGCGTGTGTGTGTGTGATTGGCGCTGTGCCCTGGCAGTGGTCTGAAAGGGCAGCTGGTGCCCGTGTTGGCGGGCATCCTGGAGGCCAATCAGGAGAAGTGCTGGGGCTTTGACCAGTTCCTGGCTGCCACCACCGACATCCTCCACCGCGTCACCGTCCACCTCTTCTCCCTGCAGCAGGCTACTACACACACCATCTACATCCACTTCTACAACACGTAAGGACACACACACACACACACACACACCATCTACATCCACTTCTACAACACGTAAGGACACACACACACACACACACACACCATCTACATCCACTTCTACAACACGTAAGGACACACACACACACACACACACACCATCTACATCCACTTCTACAACACGTAAGGACACACACACACACACACACACCATCTACATCCACTTCTACAACACGTAAGGACACACACACACACACACACACACACACCATCTACATCCACTTCTACAACACTTAAGGACACACACACACACACACACACCATCTACATCCACTTCTACAACACGTAAGGACACACACACACACACACACCATCTACATCCACTTCTACAACACGTAAGGACACACACACACACACACACACACCATCTACATCCACTTCTACAACACGTAAGGACACACACACACACACACACCATCTACATCCACTTCTACAACACGTAAGGACACACACACACACACACACACACCATCTACATCCACTTCTACAACACGTAAGGACACACACACACACACACACACACACACACACACACCATCTACATCCACTTCTACAACACGTAAGGACACACACACACACACACACCATCTACATCCACTTCTACAACACGTAAGGACACACACACACACACACACACACACACACACACCATCTACATCCACTTCTACAACACGTAAGGACACACACACACACACACCATCTACATCCACTTCTACAACACGTAAGGACACACACACACACACACCATCTACATCCACTTCTACAACACGTAAGGACACACACACACACACACACACCATCTACATCCACTTCTACAACACGTAAGGACACACACACACACACACACACCATCTACATCCACTTCTACAACACGTAAGGACACACACACACACACACCATCTACATCCACTTCTACAACACGTAAAGACACACACACACACACACCATCTACATCCACTTCTACAACACGTAAGGACACACACACACACACACACCATCTACATCCACTTCTACAACACGTAAGGACACACACACACACACACACCATCTACATCCACTTCTACAACACGTAAGGACACACACACACACACACACACACACATCTGTGGAATGTGCCTGTTGTCTCTCCATCTACCCATAAACACACAGCTGTGCTCATCTTTGGGATCTTTTCTCTCCTCCCTTTGATCCTTCGCTCATTGTCTCTTTTCTCCTCTTTGTCACTTTTCTTTTCTTCCTCCTCTTTGCGTTCTTCTCTCCTCCCTCCTCATCTCCTCTTCTTCCCTTTCTCTTCTCTTCTCCACTTACTCTCTTCTCTTCCTGCTCATTTTATTTCACCCTCTGTCTCAATTAAATTTAATTCAATTCAGTTTTATTTATACAACGCCTTTTACAATAGTAACTATTGTAACTAACCCAAGTGCCAGGGGTCATGCAGAAAAATTTAATCAGTAGTAACCATGACAGACTACATGTTGCCTATGGTTTTAGCTAATATTCATAATAGTTCATAATAGAGTATTATCCCACTTTACATTACATGGTAGTCAGTCCATAGGTGGTTATCAGGAATTATAGCTGGACAATATAGCAGCGGCCAGGCATAGTGACAAACTCAAAGGAGTGAGATGGGTCATGGGGGTAACAGTAAGGGTCCATTTGACAGTGCCATTGTGAGGGGGGGTCAATCACAAAGCCTCAAGGAAGGGGAGACGGGCCTAGCATGGGCGTCCAGGAAGGGCCTCTATGATGGAGAGTCGGTCCTGACATGGGCCTCCTGTAGTGTTGCTTGTAGTCCACTCGGGAGGGGAGGGTGAGAGGAGTCCGCCGGAATGAGGCAGGGATGACACTCAGCAGAGATAATTGTGGACAGAGGAAGAGAATAAGGTCAGGGTCACACATCAGAGAGCAAATGTGTAATTTGGGCATACATATATATTATATATATATATATATAAATATTAAGAGAGAGAGAGAGAGAGAGAGAGTTGTACGGCATGACACATGAAGGTTGTGTGGCGGCACTAGGCTATAGCAGCATAACTAAGGTATGATGCGTGGCAACCCAGCACCACTGCAGGGATGGTCAGTGGCCGCCATGCCTCGCAACTGGGGGCAACAGCAGAGGCAGTCCCTCCCAAAAGACCCATGAGAAGTGATGATTTGTCTCCCCATCCTTCTCTCTCTCTTTCTTTCTCTCTCTTTTGGTCTTTCTTTCTTTCTTTTACCTCTGCCCATCACCCCCCCCCCATCTTCCTCCGTCCTCTACATTCTTCTCTTCTCTTCTCTCTCCCCCCCCTGCTCTTCTTCCTCTTCTCTTCCTTTTCTCTTCTCTTCTCTCCACCCCTCATCCTTCTCTTCCCCGCCTCCTCCTCCTCCCCGCTCCTCAAGTTCAAAGGTCAAAGTTCAAAGTGCTTTATTGTCAGTCAGACCATACGACAAGCACTGCAGGACAGACTGAAGTGTTGTCTCTCCCCCCTCCATTGTGCTGTTGACTGTCCTCCTCCTGCAGGGCGTCCATCTTCTGTGAGGAGGTCCAGGCCCAGACGGGCGTGGAGGCGGACCTGCAGTGCTTCCTGTACCAGGGACACCCACTGCAGCTGGAGGCGGCGATGAAGGTGGTTAATCTGCCCCCCACCACCCCCCAGAACCCCCTCTTCCTCATCAGCCCACGGCCCAACAACGTCAGGGAGCACACACACACAGAACGTGAGTGTTTAGTTCCCCTACAGCACAGATGTGTTTCTGGTCATTTCAGTGGATATTTGAGGACTATTTGGGGAGTTTTCTAGAAAAAGAGTGTGTAGTGTGTGTGTGTTTTGGTGTTGTGTTGTATTTGTAGTTAGGATGTTAGACACTGTTGTTGTCTTCCACAGCGGATTGTCCTGTTATGCCAACCAGGTTTGATGTGATGGCCGACTATGGCTTCACCAAGGTAAGCCAAACACAACACACACACGCGCACGCACACACACACACAAACACACACACACACACACACACACACACATAAACCATTCAGCTCCACCAAGGTAAGCCACACATACGCAGGTACACCATGCCACGCTAGTTCAAGATCATAATCCTCTCTCCCTCTCTCTCCCTCTCTCTCTCTCTCTCTCTCTCTCTCTCTTTCTCTCTCTCTCACCCCAGACCATGGTGGGAGTGATCCACCAGTACCTGAGACTGACCCGCTCTGTGCACACGACCCGGAACCTGATCCTGCAAGGGTTCTACAGCTACATGTCAGTGTAGTTCAGTCATTCATGTCTACCTAGTGTGTGTGTGTGTGTGTGTGTGTGTGTGTGTGTGTGTGTGTGTGTGTGTGTGGGTGTGTGTGTGTGGGTGTGTGTGTGGATCATGTTCGCTTACTGTATGCATATGTGTGTCTGTAGTTCACATTTATTGTCAGAAGAAATGAAATTGAACCATTCTGGTTGAGTGCAACATTTAGAATCTAATGTATGTATGTATGTATGTATAATATACACAGAGAAAACACACGCAGGCAGTGTGAGGCAGCCATGGCAAAGATCTCCATCATGACTGTCAAGGTTCAAAGCTGCCTTAACCTAGAAGACAAAATACACTGTCTGTGAGTACATGTTTAGCTGTGTGCTTGCGTGCGTGCATGTGTGTGTGTGTGTGTTTAGCTGTGTGCTTGCCTGCGTGCATGTGTGTGTGTGTGTTTAGATGTGTGCTTGCGTGCGTGCATGTGTGTGTGTGTGTTTAGCTGTGTGCTTGCGTGCATGTGTGTGTGTGTGTGTTTAGCTGTGTGCTTGCGTGCGTGCATGTGTGTGTGTGTGTGTTTAGCTGTGTGCTTGGGTGCGTGCATGTGTGTGTGTGTGTGTTTAGCTGTGTGCTTGCGTGCGTGCATGTGTGTGTGTGTGTGTTTAGCTGTGTGCTTGCGTGCGTGCATGTGTGTGTGTGTGTGTGTGTGTTTAGCTGTGTGCTTGCGTGCGTGCATTGTGTGTGTGTGTGTTTAGCTGTGTGCTTGCGTGCGTGTGTGTGTGTGTGTTTAGCTGTGTGCTTGCGTGCGTGTGTGTGTGTGTGTTTAGATGTGTGCTTGCGTGCGTGCATGTGTGTGTTTAGCTGTGTGCTTGCGTGCGTGCATGTGTGTGTGTGTTTAGCTGTGTGCTTGCGTGCGTGCATGTGTGTGTGTGTTTAGCTGTGTGCTTGCGTGCGTGCATGTGTGTGTGTGTGTTTAGCTGTGTGCTTGCGTGCGTGCATGTGTGTGTGTGTGTTTAGCTGTGTGCTTGCGTGCGTGCATGTGTGTGTGTGTGTGTTTAGCTGTGTGCTTGCGTGCGTGCATGTGTGTGTGTGTGTGTGTGTTTAGCTGTGTGCTTGCGTGCGTGCATGTGTGTGTGTGTGTGTTTAGCTGTGTGCTTGCGTGCGTGCATGTGTGTGTGTGTCTTTAGCTGTGTGCTTGCGTGCGTGCATGTGTGTGTGTGTTTAGCTGTGTGCTTGCGTGCGTGCATGTGTGTGTGTGTGTGTTTAGCTGTGTGCTTGCGTGCGTGCATGTGTGTGTGTGTGTTTAGCTGTGTGCTTGCGTGCGTGCATGTGCATGTGTGTGTGTGTGTTTAGCTGTGTGCTTGCGTGCGTGCGTGCATGTGTGTGTGTAACACCGCTGCTTCTAGGTGGTTTTAGAGGAACACTGTTCTCTGTACTACCACACTGTCTAGTCCCCTTCAGCATCTGCACTGATTTGCTGAACTCCCACACCAAATAGTCATCTCTCCTCTCCTCTTTTCTTCTCCTCTCCTCTCCTCCTCTCTTCTTCTCAGGAGCCAGTCTCACAGCAACTTCATTGATGGCAAAGACAACCATAGGAGACTTCAACAGGTAATAACACCTTAATAGAGCATTGAAGGAAACTATGCTAAGTTACGACCTCTTAATGAAACATTAATGCCTCCCTATACAGGATCGGCCATTCTTTTGCTCTTTTTTTGGGTTGTGCCAGGTAGGCGTTTGCATTTTTCTCTACAGAGCTCCCCCTACAGCTTCAGACTAGATTTTTTACAACACTGCTGTTGATGAATGTTTGGCTTCCATGAGACCTGGCTGCTTTTCCCCGGCCAAACCTTGCATTTTCCCTATCTCTACCCAGATGCACTAGAGGGATTTAAAACAGCCACTAATCAACCCATAAAGTGTTACAGAACCACCACAGTGACTCTTAAACCTGTTAAATTAAGGTAAACTAAGCTAGAATAGTTGCATAGGGCCTCTTTAAAGGGAGCAGACAGGTAAGACAGCTGTTGTAGAGCATTGTTGAAAACTAAAATGGGTTATAACCTCTTCATGAAGCATTATTAGTGGCTAAGATGGATAATAACATTTTAATAAAACATGAACGAGGACTACAACTGGTAATAATCACTTTATAGAGATCAGTGATTTG
>JAIFZK010000003.1:24632500-24635000 GCA_027481765.1 Tenualosa thibaudeaui
AACGTTAACTGAATAGGTCATCGGACATTTTCTTGTTCTTTTTTTTACTGCCAACACTCGGTTACCTAGAACAACAGGGGTATGGATCGATTCACATCATATGCCTGCCCGTTAAGAACTGAAATGTTTGAAGCAAGGTCAGGAGAAGCACCCAAAGTTAAGAGGAGTTTAATGGGAAGCCTACTGCCAAAACCAGAAGCTGAATCGTTTAATAGGACTTATAAATATTCCCTGCTCCTACCAAAGCTAATGGCTGCCTCAAGATCCATGACTCATTAGTGAGCGATCCTTACAGTATGGGATGGCCAAAGTAAAGCATTATTGATTCACACTGGGTCACTGAGATTGGCTGTTGTCCAGAGAGCTGTTCTACAAAGAGTTTCAAGAGTTCCATTAGCTTCCCACAGACTTCTGTTTGGGGAACCCATATGGGATCTTAACATAGCAGAAGTACTCAGGAGACCAAATCAAACGTTAAAGCATTCTGTGTGTTTTTAATTGCTAAACGGTCTATAGGTGTATCGCCTGAGGAGCAACACACAGGCACAGATCCAGTCTAGTTTTGGTCCTTATCTGGCTCTTCTCTGGCCCAGGTCTCATGGATTCTGGTGGGGTCTGGTCTGGTCTGGTTGGGATCTGGGCCAGACATGAAATAGGTCTAGCCTAGTCTGGTTAGCATCTGGGCCAGGCATGATATAGGTCTAGCCTAGTCTGTAGTCTGATGCAGAGCTGTTAAAGTCTGGAAACTGTAGTGACAAGGTGAGTTGAAATCATTTCTCTAAGGTACTCCTGTAAATCCCTTATTCCAGTGGGTGGCGCTATAGCGAGCTGCTGGTAGACGTGAGGTCTTAAGGGGATGGGGGACAAAATATTTGACTTTTTTGCAGTTCTATTTCTATATGGTCCATAGAGCGTCTCACTTTATTAGGTGTCATGGCCTACATTCTATATGGTTCTATGGTTCTAGAGCGTCTCACTTCATTAGGTGTCATGGCCTACATTCTATATGGTTCTATGGTTCTAGAGCGTCTCACTTCATTAGGTGTCATGGCCTACATTCTATATGGTTCTATGGTTTTAGAGCATCTCAGTTGATTAGCTGCACCCACAGGGCTTCTGGATGAACATTCCATGTCTCATCTTAACATGGCAGTGGCAGTATGGGAATGAAATAGAATGTTCGACCCTTGTTTTTGTTTATGTTGTTGACAAGGCCAATATTCAGCGCATTAATTATTAGAAATAATAAAGAATTTAATTCTGATATATTGATTAATCAGATATTGTTAAATCCCTTGTCTGGTGTAGTCTGGCCTACTTTGATTTGATGTAGTCTGAAGACTCTGCCCAGTATCTGCCCCATATCTAGGGTGACTGCAGCAGGGTTAGTATGGGTTGCTGAAGCTTCTGGTGTGTGTGTGTATGTGTGTGTGTATGCGTATATGTGTGTGTGTATGCGTATATGTGTGTGTGTGTGTGTGTGTGTGTGTGTGTGTGTGTGTGTGTGTGTGTGTGTGTGTGTGTGTGTATGTGTGTGTGTGTGTGTGTATGTGTGTGTGTGTGTGTATGTGTGTGTGTGTGTGTGTGTGTGTGTGTGTGTATGTGTGTGTATGTATGTGTGTGTGTGTGTGTGTGTGTGTGTGTGTGTGTGTGTGTGTATTTGTAGTGTGCTATTTGAGATCCAGAGCCGACTGCGAGACTTCAGCACCTTCTTCAGTCAACTCATGGAAGATCTGCAGATGTGTGAGGATGAACAGAACAAGGTACACACACACACACACACACTCAAACACATTCAAACACACTCAAACACACACACTCACACACACACACACACACACACACACACACACACACACTCAAACACACACACTCACACACACAGATAGGTCACACCAAGCACTGTCTACTGTTCTCAGATGAGAGTGATCAGATCAGTCTCTCTCCTTCCTGTCCCACAGAGCCTGGAGGATGCTCTTCAGCGGGTCCTGCAGGGTGCTTCCGGGTCAGAGGGCACAGGCAAAGACCACGTAATCCGCAGGTAGGGAGGGAGAGTTAGGGGAAGCACTGGGGACCATGCTGCTCACTCTTACTGTCACACACACACACACACACACACACACACACACACACACACACACACACACACACACACAGGCATTTGGTCTTCTTGTGGCGTTGAAGAAAAGGTATCCCAAGTAGTTCTGCCCATACTGAGTGAAACATGCAGATGTTAAACATGAAGGTAATTACTGTACACATCAGCAGGTAAATACTGAACACATGAGCAGGTAATTACTGTACACATCAGCAGGTAATTACTGAACACATCAGCAGGTAAATACTGAACACATGAGCAGGTAATTACTGTACACAGCAGCAGGTAAATACTGTACACATCAGCAGGTAAATACTGAACACATCAGCAGGTAAATAATGAACACATCAGCAGGTAAATACTGAACACATCAGCAGGTAAATACTGAACACATCAGCAGGT
>JAIFZK010000003.1:24640000-24647500 GCA_027481765.1 Tenualosa thibaudeaui
GTGTACTGGTGGTGCGTGTCGCCAGGCCAATATGATCGTCGGGAGAGACGGTGGAAAGACAGGACTTAGTGCGAGCTGTGAGATGAGCGACAGCACCGAGCAGCTCTCCGTGAATGACACAGTCGGGACACGAGGAGAACTTCACTGTCATGTCGCGGCTGGTCAGCGCAGCTCCGTGAAGGACGCAAAGAGCAGTAGCGTTACAGCCACACACACTACAAACGGGCACTCTGGTAGACGGTTGTCCCAGAGCACAAAGTTCCGGTCGCTGTCGGGAGAGGAGCCGGACTTGGAAGGCTTGCGTCTCAACAGGGTGACGCAGGGAAGGTCGGGGATTGTGCGGATCATGCGTACGGAGCCCCCACGGAGGGAGGCTTGGTCCATCTTCAAGCAGAATGACCCCCGGGTTAAGGCGGAGAAGGGCGAGGGACACATCTTCGGCCCCAAACCTGTGGCTCAGGACTGGTGCGACGCCTGCAACCGCCAGATCAGCGCCGAGGCGGTCAAGTGTAAAAGTGAGTGTTTGTTTGGTGTTTATATTTTACGGTACACCAAGGCCATACGGGCACACACACAGTGCAGTGTTGTTGATATAAATGTAAACGTACACACGAGAATGACGCCGCTGAGGAGTGGACAGTGGACGCTAGATACCGCGGTCACCTTCAGACACAGTCAGAGGCCTGAATCACTGTCTGTCAGATTATTGTCTGTACCGGTGCTGGTGGACACTAGGGCAGGGCTATATGCGATCAGCATCATGGTGTATGATGAATGTGTGTTTGTGATGGTGTTTGTGTGTGTCTGTGTGTCAGTCATGCCTGTGTGTGTTTGTGTGTGTGTCTCTGTGCACATCTCAAGTTGAAAGCACAAATCTCATTAATGTGTCTGTGTGTGTGTGTGTGTGTGTTTCAGACTGAGCTGAGTCCTTAACAATGCATGTGTGGCTGTTTATTCCTCTACAGCCTGTGTCCTCAAGGTGAGGCATGGGAGAACATTTAGAGCAGTGATCATTAGGCAACCAGACAACAGGTTTCATGTGTCCAGGCTGGATGATGATGGCAGTTTTCCTGCTGATTAAGTTCTCTAGAACATAAAATGATTCCCTATATTCAGTAGGAATGTCGAAATGTCCAAAACATCATTACTGAGGAACATTCTCAGCATCATTGCTCAGAATGGGGCCACGCGTATCGGAACCGTGAGTAATATTGGAGTCTTTTGTGTGTGAGCGTATAAGAAAGCGTACTGTTGGAATCTTTGCACCCATGGTCATCTCTACTCTAGTAATCAAATTGTGTGTGTGTGTGTGTGTGTGTGTGTGTGTGTTCAGATGTTAACCATGACCAGTAGACATCCTATATAAAGTCTACATCAGTGGGTCCTATGTGAAGTCTGAATCAGTGCATCCTATGTGAGGTCTACATTAGTCCATCCTATATGAAGTCTATATTAGTGCATCCTATATGAAGTCTACATCAGTGTGTCCTATATGAAGTCTACATCAGTAAATCATGTAAAGTCTGCATTAGTGTGTCCTGTGTAAAGTCTGCATTAGCCCGTCCTCTAGTGTATTCTCAGCGTGATGGGGGGGTGCACTGGTCTACTGGATGATTTGTGAGCAGCACTGTTCTTTGGGGGGGGCAGTCTCTGGCCCAGATTTGACATACTTTAGAGTGTGTGTGTGTGTGTGTGTGTGTGTGTGTGTGTGTGTGAGACCTCACTCCAGAGTTGTTTTGTGTACTTTATCTCTTAAGCGCTTCCTTAGTCATTCTCCTAAAACTCTCTCTGTTAGATTAATGCAGACACACACACACACACACTGTGCAGACACACACACACACACACAGAGAGAGAGAGAGAGAGAGAGAGAGAGAGAGAGAGAGAGAGAGCTGGGGCAGTGAAAGGGAAAGTCTCCTCCTAGGACAGCAAAGCCACACAGTTCAGTTGGGTTTGTTTTGCTCTGTGTGAGTGGAGAGAGAATTTAAATTCCTCTTCTCACACTCACACACACACAGAGATCTTTGCATAGATGAATGTGTGTGTTTGTGACTGTGTGAACTTGTTTGCATTTTAAAGTCTACATACCGATACTCCTGATTAGGCCCCCCATCCCACCCCCCCTTCAAACACACACACACACACACACACACACTATTTCTCTTCTTTCACTCTTTCTGTCTCTCACCTTCTCTCTTTGATAGTTCAAAATTTAGACAGAGTGTCAGATCACTGCAGGGGGATATATTTTAGTGATGGTGTGTGTGTGTGTGTGTGATATGGGTGGGGAAATATTTAGTGGTTGCTAATCAGAAACTTTCGGTCTAAATAAGGCCCAGTAATTCCCCATGGCCAGTGGCTGCAGTACACTCAGAGTCACAAGCAGAAGTGGAGAACAGTGACACACACGCACACACACACACACAGCAAGAGCTTCACGTTCAGCTCTCTCACTCACTACAGCGCTTCATTTCCTACTGTGGATGTCAGGCCTTATTAGCAACACACACACACACACACACAAACACACAGACACACACACACACACACAGCAGGCCTTCCCCATCCCCATACTGAGCAGGCCTCCTCCAGGTGCCCCATCTCCCAGTGACCCTTATTAGAAGTGCACACACACACACACACACACACACACACACGTCCTCACGAGAAGGCCCCCCAGATACCCCTCATCTCCCACTGATGCAACACTGGAACATGCGCTGAGACTGGGCACAGAATCGATATATCAGCATGAAGTTCCTGAAGGATAATTCAACCATTTGTGTTTTTAAATGATAGTCTATAATTTAAATGATCACCTATAATCCATATACCAATGGAACCACAAAACTAGTCCAATGCCTTGTCCCCCTTCCCACACAAGACCCACTTCTAACAGCCCCATGCCATGTCTCCCAGTGGCAGAGAAGCACTGTGGATAATGGATTTACACTCTAACCTTAGATGTGTGTGGTGTTTGTTGATTCCTTTCACATCATGTCATGGCGGGCAGTGGGGCAGAAAGACAGAAAGGCTTGGTCACTTTATTCCGACCAAGGAGACATGATGTGGTGGCCTGTCTATCTCTCCAGCCTGGTGCCTCTGTGGAGTGACAGGTTTGTTTCCAGTGACGTGCCATAGGTTTGGGGATGACTTTTATCTCTGCTCAATGTGTGCAAACACCCAGGTCACAGCAAGGTCGCAGCAGCATCTGGCCCTACTGACCTAATCCCAGGCTCCACCTCTCTGACTTTTCCATTGTGACATCACAGTCACATCCCTGATGGTGTAAAATTATTTTGTTGTGTCATCATCAGAGTAGAATTGTGTCTTCAGTAAAGAAGAGCTCTAGACTCTTTTGCTGTTTACTGCTCCAGGATCAGCAAAGATTCAGCAGAGCGCTCCAGAATCTTTAATATCAGTGTGGAGGTCAGCTGTGCAGTTCTGTTTGTTCGCCCATAGCTGGGTTAGACAAGTGTGGGATGGAAAGACTGTTACACATTGCCGCTTCAGGGGGTTTTAAAATCACATTTGACCTGTTTAAAAACAAAACAAAAAGAACCTTTTTAACACAAACCATTTAGACTTGCCTAAAGCCACACTTTGAATGTGTGTGTTCCCATCTGGGAGTGCATAAGTGTATTTTGTCAATGTTCATGTGCATATGCAATTGTGTGTGTGTGTGTGTGTGTGTGTGTGTGCAGCACATTTATGTGTGAGTGTTTGTGTTTGCAGGTGTGTGTGTGCTTCTGTGTGTGTGTGTGTGTGTCCTTCTGTGTGTGTTTGTGTGCGTGTGTGTGTGTGTGTGTGCTTCTGTGTGTGTGTGTGTTTGCTGAGTTGGCAGTGTGTCAGCAGCGCCCTGACAGGAGGAGCAGGGACTGCAGTGAGGCGAGATAAACAGAGGAGAGTAAGGGAGAGAGAGAGAGAGGGAGGGAGGGAGAGAGAGAGAGAGAGGGAGGGAGGGAGGGAGTGATACAGCTTTGTTGTGCAAAAGAAAAAGAGGAGAATGCCAGAGGGAGGATGAGGAAGATAAGAGAGGGGCGGTGAGCGGAAGGAGCAGTATTCATCCCTCACCCACTGCCACAGACTATCAGTGCTGTTCTCACACACCAGGACTGCTGCTGCTGCTGGTCCAGTGAGGGCAGAGGCACTGGGAGAGCGTGTAGCCTAGCCAGCCTGTAGAAACAGCACAGCGCTCACACCAGGCACCCCTAAGCACTAAAGCACATCAGGATTCATGCTAGTCAGGACAGTGGCATGGTCTACACTCTGAGAGACACTGATGGGCATCAGAACTGACCAGTCACTCACACACACACATGCACGTATACACTCACACACACTGATTCTCTGTCTTCAGGGGTCTGTGCTGGGTTGTGTGAGTCTGCTTTGGAATAGACATGATGTGTGTGTGTGTGTGTGTGTGTGTGTGTGTGTGTGTGTGTGTGTGTGCGTTTGCAGTGTGCTACTTGAGATCCAGAGCCGACTCCGAGTGTGTGTTTGTGCATCTCTAGAGATTTAGTGTGGCCTGCCTGGCTGCCTTTCCTACTAAGGGAGACACTAACCCAGTTAGACTGCCTGTCTCACTGCCTGTCTGTGTATGTGTGTGTGTGTGTGTGTGTGTGTGTGTGTGTGTGTGTGTGTGTGTGCATCACAGCTTTGCCGCAGTCCCATGATGCAAAGGGCATGGGGTTTCTCTGCTCAGATTCATATGCTAAGGGAAAGCAAGGACATGTGCGTGTGTGTGTGTGTGTGTGTGTGTGTGTGTGTGTGTGTGTGTGTGTGTGTGAGTGTATAGGCTCTGCTCTGTTAAAAGACAAAAGGGGTATTTGGGATGGAGGAGGCTCACTGTGTGTCAAAGGACTGATTAAAGATTATCAGAACTTGATCTCTTATAGTCAGGAGGTCAGATCTTTTCAGGGAAATGTCTGCAGTGACTGCTGACCCTGTGACCTTCCCATGTCCAGTGTGGAGAAGAGAGGAGAGAAGTAGGACTACTGGGAAAATTGAAGGATGACCAACACCAGAGCCTGATTCTGTGTGTGTTGGGTAGGGAGAGCCTGATCTTGTGTGTGTTGGGTATGGAGAGTCTGTGTGTATGTGTGTGTGTGTGTGTGTTAGGTAGGGAGAGTCTGATTCTGTGTGTGTTGGGTAGGGAGAGTCTGATTCTGTGTGTGTGTGTGTGTGTGTGTTGGCTAGATTACACTGCAAGACTGCACTTTATCTGTGTCAGTGCTTCTTGTTCAGAAGTGAAATAAATAAATAATAATTATATTTCTCTCTCTGTGACTCTCTGTCTATGAGGGGCCCTTCAAGACATGATTCATTCTGGCTCTCTGACTTACATATGTTTTCACTCTCACATATATACATTCTCCTCTCATGTACATATATATTTTCACTCTCACATACATACATTTTTCACATTCACATACATACATTCTCCTTTCACATACATACATTCTCCTCTCACATACATACATTCTCCTCTCCACTAGTAAGGTAAGGTACATCAAGAGGCAATCAATAATGACTTTTTTCACAATTCACTTGAACAAGGCAAAAGTGGACTAAGTACTGCATACACTTTAGTGTTAGTGTCTTGATAATTGTAATGCATTGCAATTTGTAAGCTACACAATACAGGTAAAGCTTCACAAAGTAGAATTTTGTACCCGACCCGCTTCCAGACACGCATATTTTTAAAGTAGCCTAGTCTATGTGCTTTATTAACTTATAGCATCCTCGTCTGTGGAACAGTAGTACTGGTTCCTCTTCTTATCTGTTCAGCAGACGAGCATATGTTGGCTAAATGCGGGGAGGCCAAAATCCGCGATGGCTTTGTTTAGTGCACCTACCTCAAGTTCCTCCATAATACCGTATAAGTTACGCTACTTTCGTCCCATTAGGATCAGGACCGGACATTTTCAGCCAATCACAGCTTGATAAATGCCTCACCTTCCATTTCTACTTTGTATTGCTTCCGTTTCAACTATATTTTCTCTCACATACTAAATTCTTCTCACACATACATACATTCTCCTTTCACATGCACATATTCTCTTTAGAGATGAAAAATATGAATGTATATGAAAGGAAAATATATGTATGTGAGAGTAATATATATATTTATGTGAGATGTGTCCAATATATGTATGTAAGAGTAAAACTACATGTATGTGAGAATAAAACATGTGTGTGTGAAAGATGTAAAACATGTGTGTGTGAAAGATGTAAAACATGTGTGTGTGAAAGATGTAAAACATGTGTGTGAAAGATGTAAAACGTGTGTGAAAGATGTAAAATGAATGTATGTAAGAGTAAAAGTGCAACCTATGGAGAATGTATGTATGTGAGAGGAGAATGTATGTATGTGAAAGGAGAATGTATGTATGTGAGAGGAGAATGTATGTATGTAAAAGGAGAATGTATGTATGTGAGAGGAGTATGTATGTATGTGAGAGGAGTATGTATGTATGTGAGAGGAGAATGTATGTATGTGAGAGGAGAATGTATGTATGTGAGAGGAGTATGTATGTATGTGAGGGCCAGAATGAATAATTTTTCTCTCTCTATCTCATTCACACACACACACACATACACACACACAAACACACACACACATACACACACACAAACACACACGCGCACACACACACATACACACACACACACACACAGCAGCTGGCCTCTCTACTGCAGTGGAGCCTCCTGGTGAAGAACAATGGCCTGCTGTTGCTCCCTCTTGCTTTGATGCGGTTTTGTAAACAGACCTTACCCTTTGCATTCTGGGAAAGTGTGTATTTGCGTCGCAGCATGTGTGGAGGGGACCTAAACACAGTGTGTTCCGACCCGAGAGATGGTATGGGTAACACACAGCCAACAATTACACACACTCAATGAGAGACTTCACAACCAGTGGTCATGTCACACAGTTCCTTTTGTGTGTGTGTTTATAGGAGAAAAGTGCATGTCCCATGCCTTCTCTCTGTGTGTGTGTGTGTGTGTGTGTGTGTGTGTGTGTGTGTGTGTGTGTGTTTATAGGAGAAGAGTGCATTTCTCTGTGCCTCCCCTGCTTCTTGGGGTTGTTTGTGATGTTGCTGTTTTGGTTGAACTCCAAGGCATGAATGTGACTTGGTTCAGATTTGGCTGGGATTTGGTGAACATGTGCAGGGCTAGTGAGGGGCTATATTCTCATGTCTGTGGTCTGGTTAGAGCATCTAGCCCTTAGGTTAAGGATAGGAGTGTGTGTGTGTGTGTGTGTGTGTGTGTGTGTGTGTGTGTGTGTGTGTGTGTGTGTGTGTGTGTCAATTGCTCATTTATTCTCCCTGGCCAGAGGAAGGTGTCACTGGAGGTAAGCATCAAATGAGGTCCACACTGGACACTTAGCTTTTGATTAGCTTTTGCACACGGTCATTCTGTCACTATGTTTGTGTGTGTGTGTGTTCACAGCCATAACAGGAAAATGTATAATGAGATCTTATTTTTAGTAATAATTAT
>JAIFZK010000003.1:24650000-24655000 GCA_027481765.1 Tenualosa thibaudeaui
CACACACACACACACACACACACACATACTGAGGGGACGAGGATGTGTAATGTTAGCTGACTTCCTGTGCTAGCGTCATATGTTAATCATACAAATACACCTTCTCTCTCTGTCTCTCTCTCTCTCTCTCTCTCTCTCACACACACACACACACAAGCACACACATACACACACCAGAGCAGAGCTCACATTCCAACTCCAGGAATTCTACAATGTGGAATCCGTAGTGGTTTTCAGACATTCTGGAGAAGCCTTCCAGTGAAGCTGTGTATTGAGATTTATTTGACTTAAATGGGCTTAAAATAGGCTAGAAAAGAGGTGAAGTGTGTGCGTGTGTGTGTGTGTGTGTGTGTGTGTGTGTGTGTGTGTGAGTCTAATTGAAGCTTTATTAGTTTTCAGCTGTAAATTCCTGAAATCGCAGAGAGAATACACAAGTATCTCTGTTACATATTTTACTCTAATGGGAAGTGTTCAGATTACTAGTGTACATAGAACCTGGCTGGCCTGTGTGTGTGTGTGTGTGTGTGGCTCCTGATACGACAGGCCCTGTGTAAGTGTGACAGAACTGTGGGGCGTTTGCGCTGAAGCTATATATAGGCTGCCCTTGGTTGGTCCTAAGATATCAAGCAGAGGATTTGGATAGTGGGACAGAGGGAGGCAGAGAGGAAGAAAGAGAGATAAACAGAGAGAGAGAGAGAGGTGGTAATAGAACATTGTGTTCCTAGACTGGTTAGATTTATCAGATTCGTCAGTGTCAGATTTGTACTGTTTCATCCTAAAGACAGATTGCTGATTGTACACATACCATGATGAGATACAGTGTCATTTCTACAGTCATCTGACAGTGGAAGGCATGACATAATACTGTTGCTTTTGGTCATTGTCATCAACCAGAACAAATTCCATTTCCATTTTGAAGGTCGGCTTTGATGCTTTATGATGAAAGTGCTTTGAGAAGAGAGTAGAAAGTGCTGACGTGAAAACCATCATAGCTTCTTGTGAGCACTTGTTAACACACATCAACATCCACATCATCAGTCTTCTACACACACACACACACACACACACACACACACACACACACACACACATCATTAGTCTCACACACATAATTGCTTTTGGTGAACACTTCTTAGACTCCTTCTTACACTAATTCATCCTCAGGTAGAACCACAGCATCTCTACACCCTTAGAACTTAAGCAAAGCATTGACTGAACTGCATGTTCTTCAGGTGGAACCACATCTCTAGACACTTATCAGCATAGTGTTGACTAAAGTGAATTTGGCCCCACATCTCCAGACCCTTCTAACTTAAAGAGGATGGAACATGGCCAGAGTGGAACCTGCTCCGTGGCTTTGAGTGATTGAATGAGGTGCAACCGCTGCATCACGGTGCACAAGCCAGTCTAAGAGCGCTAAGGGCTCCAGTGCAGATGGATGGGTAGAGTCTAAGGGCTCCAGTGCAGATGGATGGGTAGAGTCTAAGGGCTCCAGTGCAGATGGATGGGTAGAGTCTAAGGGCTCCAGTGCAGATGGATGGGTAGAGTCTAAGGGCTCCAGTGCAGATGGATGGGTAGAGTCTAAGGGCTCCAGTGCAGATGGATGGCTAGAGTCTAAGGGCTCCAGTGCAGATGGATGGGTAGAGTCTAAGTGCTCCAGTGCAGATGGATTAGTAGAGTCTAAGGGCTCCAGTGCAGATGGATTAGTAGAGTCTAAGGGCTCCAGTGCAGATGGATTAGTAGAGTCTAAGGGCTCCAGTGCAGATTGATGGGTAGCGGAGGTGAAGATTGTGGCTACGTAACGGATATCAGACTCAATTGCTTGATTTGCTAAGAGGTGGGAACACTTGAGATGCCAGTCGTGGGTGTGTGAAGCTATTTATGTGATGTAGTCTACAAGATGACGCATGCAGTGTGTGTCAGTGGGTACTGGCTGGCCTGTGTGTGTGTGATATATGCCTCATGAATGAGTTGCGTCCTAGACAAAGTGTACACAGGGCTGGTGGGATTCATGGTGATCTCACGCATCGTGCATCACTCACACACGCACACACACACACGCGCACGCGCGCACGCACACACACACACACACACACACACACACCCTGTTGAAAAGTGGAGCAGAGCATCCTCTAGTTGCTTCTTGTCTTGTATTTTTAGTCGGGTAGCGCACATCACTTTCACTAATGAGATCACCGCTTCCTGGAGCCCCACAGGACCAAGCACCATGTAACACACACTCACACACTCATAACGCACACTCACAACACACACACACACATCACACTCACACAACTCACACACAACACACTCAGAAAACATACAGCTGAAACACATAACACACACACACAATACATGAACAAAGACACACTCTCACACACACGCACAAACACAACACAACACACACTTACCCCAATGAGGACAGCACGATAAGAGGAAGAGTGAATCAGAGAGAGAGAAAGAGGGGCAAAAAAAGATTGACGGGACAAGAAGTGACACCCTCTGTGGACCTCCAGACTCCCATAACCTAGGATAGCCTCCTGCCCCATACACTTATGTACACACACACATACACACACACACACACTCGCTGTCCCCCCACTGTTACACATACACACATTTCCCTGCACACACAGAGGAGGCTCGGTAGTGCTTTTGCAGGGTGTGTGTATGTGAGAGAGAGTGAGAGACAGAGTTACAGAGTAAAAGAAAGAGTGTGTGTGTGAGAGAGATACAGAGTAAAAAACAGAGTGTGTGTGTGTGAGAGAGAGAGACAGAGTAAAACACAGAGTGTGTGTGAGTGTGTGTTCCTTTAAGAGCCTGCTGAAACAGGCTGCAGAGAGGAGGATGTGTGGGCACCGCAGTGGAGAGAGAGAGAACAGCATTGCACCGGCAGAAAAGAAGGGAACACAGTGAGCTCCACGCGGACGAGTGAACCAGAGCAAGGGAAAGGGAACGAGAGCAGGACCAGTGCTGTCACTGGCCGTGTGTGTGTGTGTGTGTGTGTGTGTGTGTGTGTGTGTGAGTGAGTAAGTTCAGAGGGAGGGGTGTGTGTGTGTGTGAGTGGGTGGCAGTGGCAGTGATAGAGGCAGGGGCTGATCTGTCAGATCTCCGCGCAGCCCTGCGATGGTGGGCTCACACACACACCGGCCGGCGACGGTACCCTCAGCAGCCCACCACACACTCATCACCAGCACCAACATCAGCATCGTCGCTGCGGCGACCGAGTCGTCACGGAGACGACACCTGTGCTGTGGCGGCGCGGGAGCAGGAGCGGGGGCCATCGGGAGCATCACCATGCCCCTCTCGTCGCCGCGGGCGACCGGCCGCAGATAGCCGCCGCTGTGGCAGGGGGGGGTGCGCTCAGGGCGGGTGAGGATGAGGACGAGGAAGACGAGGAGCAGGCGGAAGCAGCCGCCGTGGCGGCCGGCAGCGCCTGCTTCGGACAGGTGTCCCGGAGGCTGGGACGACTCCTGCGCCGGCTGCCCAAGTCCAGGTCCTGGTCTGAGGGACTCAGGCTGCTCAGGAGGTCCTCCAGTGCTGGAGCTCTCATGATGGCAGGTAACACCACACAGACAGAGAGAAGAAGGGACGGGAGAAGAGAAGAGAGAAGAGGGGAGGAGAGAGGAGAAGAGAGTAGAGGAAAGCAGAGGAGAAGAGAGTAAGGAGGAAAGGAGAGGAGAGGAGGGAAGAGGAGAGAAGAGGAGAGGAAAGTAGAGGAGAGGAGGGAAGAGGAGAGAAGAGGAGAGAAAAGGAGAGGAAAGTAGAGGAGAGGAGGGAAGAGGAGAGAAGAGGAGAGAAAAGGAGAGGAAAGTAGAGGAGAGGAGGGAAGAGGAGAGAAAAGGAGAGGAAAGTAGAGGAGAGGAGGGAAGAGGAGAGGAAAGGAGAGGAGAGGAGGGAAGAGGAGAGGAAAGGAGAGGAGGGGAAAGGAGAGGAGAGCAAAAACAGCTAAAAACTGAGGGAGCTGGTGCGACTGAGAGATGAGATTTGACATTAAAGGAGAGCCCAGCAGATGGGTGCCAAGCACAGAGGGGTGTGTGAGTGCGTGTGTGTGTGTGTGAAATCTGTTCTACTCAGGAGAGGACATAGATAGAGAAAGGAGGACAGGAATGGAGAGAACATGGCATGCATAGAACAAAGGATATATAGATCACCATGGACTGTGTGTGTGTGTGTGTGTGTGTGTGTGTGTGTGTGTGTGTGTGTCACGTTTGACAGACTGTACTGCCCATTTGGCAAAAACTGGAAATCTCTGCAGTGCTGACGTTGCCTGTCCAGCTTCATTCAGACTATCTCACACACACACACACACACACATACACTCTCTCTCTCTGTATCTATCTATCTATCTATCTATCTATCTATCTATATATATATCCCTAACCTAACCTCTACCTCAGTATATGTATTTGAGCTTGTGTGTGTTTGTGTGGTGCTGAATAGAGTTCAGAGTAATGCATTGATATGTGTGTGTGTGTGTGTATATGTGTGTGTGTGAGTTGGACTGCTCCCTCTGGAAAAGTCCTGCAAACAAGAGAAAGTAGCCGAGTCAGGATACCCATGTAGGCTGGAACGCAGACTGGATGCATAGACTGGCTGACCCAGAACCCCCCCACCCACCCCCGTTACACACACATACACACACACACACACCACCCTTTTCTATTTATCCTCTCTTTTTCCACTCCTCCTCCCTATCATTGTATTGTATCTACATCCACACAATACCATCTCTGTTGATATTGATGCAGACAACTGCAGTCTGGTGTGTGTCACATGTGTTCAGAAATACAGAAATACATTTGTGTGCTCCTCTCCTCTTCCCTCCTCTCCTTTCCTCTCTCCTCTCCACTCATCTTGTCTCTTCTCTTCTCTTCTCTTCTCTTCTCTTCTCTTCTCTTCTCTTCTCTCCTCTCCTCTCTCCTCCTCTCCTCGTGTCAGTGGCCAGTCTAACTGTAGACGCAGGGGAAACACGATACCCCAAACTGCTGCTTTTGGCC
>JAIFZK010000003.1:24660000-24665000 GCA_027481765.1 Tenualosa thibaudeaui
GTGTGTGTGTGTGTGTGTGTGTGTGTGTGTGTGTGTGTGTGTGTGTGTGTGTGCAGCAGTTTTCCTGGGCTCAGTGGGAAATAACTCAGGCCAAGGTGAAGGGCTCAGGTTACTGGACTTGGCAGAGACACCATATGACAGAAAAACCTGCTGACAGAGGAGGAACTGCAGAGAGAGGGAAAGAGAAGGAGAGAGGGAGGGAAAGATGGAGAGAGGGATGGAGAGGGAGAGTAAGGGGGACTGAGAGTGGAGAGTGAAGAAAAGACTGAAACGGAGAGAGAGTGAGAGAGAGAGAGAAACAGAAGCTGGTGATAGAGAGAGAGAGTGAAAGAGTAGAAACTAGAATCGATAGAGGAGAGGTGGATATTAAGGGAGAAGAAGCTGTACCGTGGGGTGGTTTAAGCAGCAATGGGAAAGTGTGTGCGTGTGTACATATCAGACATCAATAGAAAATCAGATGCCACACAAACATACATGACACACACACTCACACACACACACAGACACACACAAACACCCCTGGAAGGTTTCAGGGTGAAGACGTTGGAGCTGTAAATGTAGTTGGACTGTAGATCAACTGAACCAACCCCCCCCGTCCACACACACACACACACACACACACACACTACACACTACGATGTTGGTTTTCCTGGCTTGACCCTATACTGGGAATCCCAGTCAGGTCATCACAAGTGAAGGACTGACAGCAAATCCACTTTCAGCGTCACCATTAAACCAGTCCAGGAGCTCAGGAGTTATATATACACAACACTGAAGGACGGCTGTGTGTGTGTGTGTGTGTGTGTGTGTGTGTGTGTGTGTGTTTGTGTGTGTGCGTGTGTGTGTGTGTTTAATATACAACAGTGGAGGACATCTTTGCTATGCTATTTAGGGCGCCTAGCCTGCATGTAAACAAACATAGATCTAAAACACCTGACACAGGCTTATCTAGCCTGCATATAAACTTGTGTACACCCACACACAAATCTAAAACCCCACAGATTTAGTGACAGAATTAGGCAATCATTGGCTAAATCAGAGAGAGATTTAGCCAATCGTTGGTGTTTATCTACACCTGTTCTTGAGATCCTGTCCAGTTTTGGCACAGCACAGGTATTTCCAGTAAGCCTATATACAGGTGTGACTGGTGCAGTATTCTCCCTCTTACCACCTTGCCATCACTGTGGCCTTGCTGCTGTGTCATTAAGGCCACTATTGGAGGATTAGACAAGTCATTTTCAATTTCAATTCATTCAATTCATCTCCCAATTCATTTTGATAGCATAGCATCATTGCTGACTATATGCTATCAAACACCAATTAGCATCTTTTAGCCGTACCAATTGACTTCAACACGTCATCTGAAAAACTGGAAGTGAAAGACTGAAAAATGTTTGTGGGAGATTTTGTGTGCCTTTGAGGGATCTAGTTCAGTAGTTTTACGCCAAAAGCTCTGTACTTTTACATTTGGACAAAAGCCCTGTACTTTTACATTTGGACAAAAGCCCTGTACTTTTACATTTGGACAAAAGCCCTGTACTTTTACATTTGGACAAAAGCCCTGTACTTTTACATTTGGACAAAAGCTCTGTACTTTTACATTTGGACAAAAGCCCTCAAAAAAAGCACTTTTACATTTGCAAAAGCCACTTTTACATTGACAAAAGCTTTGCAGTAGTTTGGGTTTGGCCTCCTACACATTCATGACCATAATGAGGCCTGTCTGTTTGGAGCATTTAGCATTTATCTTGTGGATTGTGATGTTCTTGTATGTGATCTCATATAGTTCAGATGGACCTCCAGTGGTACATCAGTACATCAGTGTGTGTGTGTGTGTGTGTGTGTATGAGTGTGTGTGTGAGAGATCCATAGGTCTATGTGGTTCAGAATCAAATGGACTACCAGTGGCCATGGTACATCTGTGTGTGTGTGTGTGTGTGTGTGTGTGTGTGTGTGTGTGTGTGTGTGTGTGTGTGTGTGTGTGTGTGTCTTGTGTGACTGGAGCCTGGAGACTGTTTGTTTTGGAGGGCTTCTGATCATGAGTTTTTCATACCCCAAAGGGTTAGACACACACACACACACACACACACACACACACTGCTTCAGTTCTATTGCGGTGTCATACCCCTGTCCTCTTCATTTGGCTATGCTGTGGCTGGATCACACACACACTCTAAGGACACTTTATTCTCTTGTTGTCAGGGACTTTATTGGGAACACTGTGTGTTTGTCAGCCTCATGTCCAAAATGGCTGCCTGCCTTGGCTTGCTTTTCTCTCCTGCAGTAAGCCCTCATCCTTGTTATCCCTCCATTCAGTCCAACACTGTTTACATTTGGGTTTGTTTTCTTTTGTTTTGGTTTGTCTCTCCTCTTTTGATTGGCTCTGGCCACCCCTCCTCTCCTCCTCTCCTCCATCCTCCTCTGCTCCTGTCCCTAAGTGACTGTTTGCAGAGTCTCTCGCTCCTCCATATGAAGCTAAGCCAGGTCTCTTAGCTCTCCTCTGTCTCCTGTCCTCTATGTGTGAGTGTCACTGATGGAGTCCTAATTACCGCCAGCACTTTGAGCCATCAATGACTGATTAAAGAAAAACTTCCTCCAGGAAGACTCTGAGACTACACCTACCAATCATTTAGTAGTAAGTTTGAGTGAAGCTTTGACCTGGGTGATTATTGGTTGACACCATCCATCCATCCATCAACTAAACGGGGGTTTAGATTGTTGGTAAACAGTAGTGTTCTTCCATCCAAAAGTATCTTATTGCTAGCCCTATGTGTGTGTCAGTTAGCAGACGATTGTAGCTAAGCTAATAGCTAACTAAGTGAAGCAGATGATTGTAGCCTAGCTATTGTCTAACAAACTCTAGAACACATCTCAGTTAACAAGCTCATGATAACAAAGTGTTTTTAACTTGGTTAAATTGACATGAAGGGCTAGTTTAGTACTGCTGCTATTCAGTCCCATTAGAGAATATGCTTTCTTGCCACCCAACTAAACTAGCACCTTTGCCAAGTTGCCTGCCTAGCTGGAATGTTCTATTGCATCTCTCCCTATGCTGTGCTGTGCTGTGTTGTGCTGTGCTGTGCTGTGTTGTACTGTGCTATGCTGTATTGTGCTGTGTTGTATTGTGTTGTGCTGTGCTGTGCTGTGCTGTATTGTGTTGTGCTGTGCTGTGCTGTGTGTACTGTGCTGTATTGTGCTGTGTTGTGTTGTGTTGTGCTGTGTTGTGCTGTATTGTGCTGTGCTGTACAGCTCATAGACTGTCAGTCTGAGTGTGCAAATGTCTGTTGTGTGTATGAGGAGTGTGTGTGTGTGTCTGTGTATGTGTGTGTGTGTGTGTGTGTCTCCTCTTTGTATATCTCTTTGGATTTAAATCAATCCTCTGCTGTCTGTCAGCACCTGGTAAACTCTCTCTCTCTCTCTCTCACTCTCTCTCTCTCTCTCTCTCTCTCTCTCTCTCACTCTGTCTCCCCCCTCCTCTACTTCTCGCTCTCCCTCTCTTTATGCAAACACACATACTTAGACACACACACACACTTACACACACACACACACACACACACTTATACACACACACACTTAGTGCGCACACACACAAAAAAAGACAGCTGTGAGATGCTCACTGAGCCAGAAAATCTCCACTCATCTCCGCAGTACTGTCTGCAGTCTCAGAGGTCCGCAGGTGCAAGGATATATGTCCTGTCTACTCTCTCTCTCTCTGTGTGTGTGTGTGTGTGTGTGTGTGTGTGAGTGTGTGTGTGTGTGTGTGTGTGTGTGTGTGAGTGTGTGTGTGTGTGTGTGTGTGTGTGTGTGTGTGTGTGTGTGTGTGTGTGTGTGTGTGTGTGTGTGTGTGTGTGTGTGTGTGTGTGTGTGTGTGTGTGTGTGTGTGTGTGTGTGTGTGTGTGTGTGTGTGTGTGTGTGTGTGTGTGTGTGTGTGTGTGTGTGTGTGTGTGTGTGTGTGTGTGTGTGTGTGTGTGTGTGTGTGTGTGTGTGTGTGTGTGTGTGTGTGTGTGTGTGTGTGTGTGTGTGTGTGTGTGTGTGTGTGTGTGTGTGTGTGTGTGTGTGTGTGTGTGTGTGTGTGTGTGTGTGTGTGTGTGTGTGTGTGTGTGTGTGTGTGTGTGTGTGTGTGTGTGTGTGTGTGTGTGTGTGTGTGTGTGTGTGTGTGTGTGTGTGTGTGTGTGTGTGTGTGTGTGTGTGTGTGTGTGTGTGTGTGTGTGTGTGTGTGTGTGTGTGTGTGTGTGTGTGTGTGTGTGTGTGTGTGTGTGTGTGTGTGTGTGTGTGTGTGTGTGTGTGTGTGTGTGTGTGTGTGTGTGTGTGTGTGTGTGTGTGTGTGTGTGTGTGTGTGTGTGTGTGTGTGTGTGTGTGTGTGTGTGTGTGTGTGTGTGTGTGTGTGTGTGTGTGTGTGTGTGTGTGTGTGTGTGTGTGTGTGTGTGTGTGTGTGTGTGTGTGTGTGTGTGTGTGTGTGTGTGTGTGTGTGTGTGTGTGTGTGTGTGTGTGTGTGTGTGTGTGTGTGTGTGTGTGTGTGAGAGTGTGTGTGAGTGTGTGTGTGTGTGTGTGTGTCAGGCCAAAGAGGTTAAGAGTGTTAGTGTCCGTATTCTCCTCCATGGACAGGCAGGCCCTAATCTATGTTTATCCTGCACGGAGCATTTATCTGCCCCAGACACACACACACACACACACACACTCACACACACACACACACACACACTGACCTAATGACCACTCTTGAGAAACAGCAGGTGTTGTTTGTTTGTAGGGCACCCACTGGACAATAATGACTGTTAACTCTCTGACAACACACACACACACACACACACACACACACACACACACACACACAATAGCTCTATATGATCTGTGTTGGTGTGTTGATGTGGGTTTATGTGTGTTGGTCTACTGAACTTTATTGGTGCATGTGAACACATGTTCACTGTGACATGGCAGTGAAGGCTCACTGTGATATGGTCTCTCTCTGTGTGTGTGTGTGTGTGTGTGTGTGTGTG
>JAIFZK010000003.1:24670000-24675000 GCA_027481765.1 Tenualosa thibaudeaui
TGATTTTTATAACCTTTGTGTGTGTTCTTGTTGTTGGTTCTAACCCTTGTGTGTGTTCTTGATGTTGGTTCTAACCGTTGTGTGTGTTCTTGTTGTCGGTTCTAACCCTTGTGTGTGTTCTTGATGTAGGTTCTAACCTTTGTGTGTGTTCTTGTTGTCGGTTCTGCAGACTGCAGTTACACATGTCATCTGGAGTGCCAGGGTCTCGTCCAGCTGGACTGCAACCAGCGCGACAGCCAATCACAGCCTGGCCCCGCCTCCTCCTCAACATTGCCACAGCAACCCTGCAGTCCCACGCCCACTCAGGAAACAGTAAGTCAAGTCTGCTGGATGTTCTTTCTCCATCACGTGGTCTTGTTTGTGTGTGTGTTGGCCCAGGCTACCCTTACCTTACAGTTAGCATGCTCTCAGCTTCCCCTGTTTGTAAGAAACTAGTCAATACTCATTCGCATTCATGGAGTTTGCATGAACTCTGTGTGTGTCAGCTGTGTGTTTTTCCCTGTTCCTGTAGGTGGTGCTAGTGAGCCATATTGCCTGTTGTACAGGGTGGCTGTAGGGGTGACAACCTGAAGGATATTATTATTATACTTCCTGGGTGAGGATTTGAATGTCATGTTGTAAAAGCCTGTAGTTTCACTGCATAGTTACAGCACAAGGAAGGATAGCAGATCAGTTCATATCATTCTGGTGGATGCAATATTAGACTTGACACACATTCCTGCATGCACACACACTCTCACACACACACTCTCTCTCTCACACACACACACACACTCACACAAAGACACACACATCTGGAAGTTTTCTCTTCTTTCACAGTAGAATGTTTGAAGAACCCTTTAGAGGAGAGGAAGAAAGAAGAGAATGTAAAGAATGGCCTGAGGATAGAGTGAAGAAGAGAGAAAGAGAGAAAGAGAGGGGGAGGGGGAGAGGGAGAAGAGGAAGAGAAGAGTTCCCTAGCTTGTCCGAAACACAAGAACACGCCTGGCTTCCCCCATGCCACTTCCTCTCGGGTCGCCATGGCGATGAGCTCCGCCCTGCTGTGGGTAGGGATTTAAGAGACAGCGACAGAGTCCACCCAGCCGCACACACAAACACACACACACACACACACACACACTTATTGTATCATGAGACCAATGGTGAGAAAGCTGAAACACATTCTCTTCACTGCAGTAAGACACTCAGCTCCTAAAACACATACAGGCACACACACACACAGATAGACACACAAACACACACACACATACTCACACACACAGATCTCACTGCAGTTTGACACTCAGCAGCTGTTTATTACAGCAACTCAGCAACAGTTTATTGCATCACTTCCTGTGGGCTTTCACCTGGTCAAGTAGCCACTCCTCAGGCTGTGAGTGTGTGAGTGTAATAGTGCTGGTCACTCCCATAGTGGATGCAGGGAGTGAATGTGTGTGTGTGTGTGTGTGTGTGTGTCTAGGAAATATGGAGCTCCTGAGAGTAAAGGGACAGTCTCCTCCTAACCTTCACCATTGTACCCTGACCAGAGGCCTCTTTGTCTGGTGGTCAGGTCTCATATGTGCGTGTGTGTGTGTGTCTGTGTGTGTGTGTGTGTGTGTCAGGGCCGTGTGTGTGTATATAAAGGCTGTGTGTAAATGTAAAGGAACTCCTATACTGCAGTGATGACATCACACTCCTTGTCATAGATGCTGGTCTGACGTGTGTGTGTTCCTGTGCCCTTGGATAATATCATGCCACCCATGTCTACAGCATGAATATAAGAGCACATCTAGGCATGTATAGGACACATCTAGGCATGTATAGGACACATCTAGGCATGTATAGGACACATCTAGGCATGTATAGAACACATCTAGGCATGTATAGGACACATCTAGGCATGTATAGGACACATCTAGGCATGTATAGGACACATCTAGGCATGTACAGTATAGAACACATCTAGGCATGTATAGGACACATCTAGGCTGACCCTTGATGTATAGAATATCCCAAAGCGAGTGTGTATTGTCACCCAGGGCACTGTGGTGACCAAACATCTGATCTCAGCAACTGTCCTAGTTTCACCAGAGAGACACTGCAACGGAATAAGTGTGTGTGTGTGTGTGTGTGTGTATGCGCGTGTGTATGTATGTGCACATGCATACACATACAGCATGTGTGCATATGAGCATGTGTGTTCAAGTGTGTGTGTGTGTCTCAAAAAAGTGACGTTAAGACATTGATCCTCTGAATAGAATGGTGTGTGTGTGTGTGTGTGTGTGTGTGTGTGTGTGTGTGTGTGTGTGTATGTGTCAGAAAGAGACAAAGGGACAACTGAAAGTGGGAGAGTGCCCATCCCTGCTGTTGAGATTGATCCCATGGTCAGCATTGACAAGCTCAAGGCTCAAGTGGTTTGTTCCAACACTTCAACCAATATTGTCCTTGATTGTATTATCAGGGGAGTAGTTGATTGTCAGGGTGTGACACTGATCCATGCGTCTCATTTTGAGATGCTGTTAAGCGCATGCGCATGCACACACACACACATATACACATAAACAAACCCATTTGTGTGTCTCGTGTGTGTTTCAGTGGACTGGGCCTCATGGGGTTTGATCAGTGGGATTGTGTGTGTGTGTGTGTGTGTGAGTGATGACAATGTGCTGTTCCTCACTCCAGATTCCCATTGATGATCTGTTGTCTGTTGATTCCCAACAGACACAACCAGATCTGTGGAGGTAGGCTAGTTTTCTGTGACCATATCACACTTGGGGCATTGGATAGAACTTTTATGGAATATTCTAGAATTGATAATGCAGAATAATTCAAAGCAAACACGTTATGTTTCTTGTATGTGATGTTCAAGTGAAAGCAAACTTGACATATTGATTGACTTGATTGATTTATTGAACAGGTGATTGACTGATGGGTCCACTCCATTTGATTCACTCCTGTCATTTGAGCATCACAGGGTTGGCCTTGGGCTCTTAGGGAGCTGTAGCTGTGTGTCCACTAAGCTAGCAGCCTTTGTGTGTGTGCTAGCAGACCGCTAGGCTAGCAGCTGTGTGTCCACTAAGCTAGCAGCCTTTGTGTGTGTGCTAGCAGACCGCTAGGCTAGCAGCTGTGTGTCCACTAGGCTAGCAGGCTTTGTGTGTGTGCTAGCAGACCATGGACTGCTAGGCTAGCAGCTGTGTGTCCACTAGGCTAGCAGGCTTTGTATGTGTGCTAGCAGACCGCGGACCGCTAGGCTAGCAGCTGTGTGTCCACTAGGCTAGCAGGCTTTGTGTGTGCTAGCAGACCACTAGGCTAGCAGCTGTGTGTCCACTGTGCTGTGCTAGCAGGCTTTGTGTGTGCTAGCAGACTGCGGACCACTAAGCTGGCAGCTGTGTGTCCACTAGGCTAGCAGGCTTTGCATGTGTGCTAGCAGATGGCTAGGCTAGCAGCTGTGTGTCCTCTAGGCATTTCCCTGAATTTTCCTTGGGAACTGGAGATTTGTACAGTCAGTGTCATTACAATAAGTAATATTATAGCTTCTAAAACGGGGGGCAATGTTGATCTTCTTGTATTTTACCAGGAAGAGACCAACAAAATAATGGACTTTCTCTAGTAATTGGGGTTGTCTGGTCATCCCAGGCTAGCAGGCTTTGTGTGTGTGCTAACAGGACTCACTCAGCCCCACAGTGAGAAGCTGAAAGCCCCTATTGGGGGCTGGCGGGCTTAGAGGTTTGTGTCTGCTAAGCTAGCATGCTACAGGGGGGATGTTAGCTTCCTCTGACCCGTGATGAGAAGCCAAAAGCCCCTGTAGTGAGCGACTAAAGCCCCAGAGCTCCTCTGTTGTCCAGGCTGTGGGCATTGGGGTGCAGACAGGCCCAGTAACCAATCACTGAGTGGATTTGCTCCAGCCTGACGCATCTGTGCCTTCATCACACAGCCATGATGCTGGGCTAGTCTTGCCTCTGACTGCCCATAACACTAATTCCACCCCCCCCCCCCCCCCCCCAGCTATGCTCCTGTGATGTCTGCTTTTGTAGAGAGGGAAGGGAAGGATGGAGAGAGAATGAGAGAGAGAGAGAGAGAGAGAGAGAGTGGGAGGGAGAGAGTGGGAGGGAGGGAGGGGACACACTGTTCTCTCAGTGATGACCCCACTACATGCTTCCTGACCCAAACTCTCCCTGTGTCTTTCACTCAGCATTAGCATTACTAACTCTCTCTGTGTGTGTGTGTGTGTGTGTGTGTGTGTGTGTGTGTGTTTCTTTCTACTCGCAATTGTGTGCTCACTCATTAGTAGAAGCCTGACTGTGTTGCCACAGCCCCTCACAGCGGTGTGTGTGTGTGTGTGTGTGTGTGTGCACGTGTGTGTGCATCCGGATACAGAATGGATGCAGACTCACTTAGACAGGTCCAGCACTGCCTCCCACATCTATACTTTTCTCCACATCCTGCCTCTATCACTCTCTATCTCTCTCTCTCTCTCTCTCTCTCTCTCTCTCTCTCTCTAGCTTTCTCTCCCACACACACACACACACACTATAGCTCTATGTCCCCTCTTTTCTTACCCTGAAGTTCAGCTGCTGAAGTCATGCAACTTTACGCAACACACACACACACACATAAACTGCCACTGAATTTCTCATATTCTCACATATCACACCCACACACACACACAGTTAGACCGGGGGCCACCACCAGTCATCACCATTTTCACCATTTAGAGTTTCAGCCAAAACCAGCTAATAATTTTGTTAGCCAAATTGAGCTGCCATCTGATCAGTTTTGGCTGGGCCAGTTAGAATTATTTGCATCCAATAATTATTCTATCTATCAAATAGAGACACACAAGAAAAATAAATGATAAACTAAATTAATTTTGCACACCAGAGTCTAGTGCCACAGTCTAGTTCTTGTTGCTATGATACACAGGACTGGTTTCCCAGCCCTCTGTCTGGACCAAGAACAATTTCTAGCCATTTGTCCGGATTTTTGATGCTTGCTTTATGCAATAGCAAACAGTGTTTAGA
>JAIFZK010000003.1:24680000-24692500 GCA_027481765.1 Tenualosa thibaudeaui
TTATCCCTCTATCTCTCTGTCCTCCTCTTCTCTCTCTCTCTTTATCCCTCTATCTCTCTGTCCTCCTCTCTCTCTCTCTCTTTATCCCTCTATCTCTCTCTCTCTCTTTATCCCTCTCTCTCTCTCTATCTCTCTATTTCTCTCTCTATCTCTATCTCTCTGTCATCCTCCTCTCTCTTTATCTCTCTCTTTATCCCTCTATCTCTCTCTTTATCTCTCTTTCTCTCTGTCCTCCTCCTCTCTCTCTCTTTATCTCTCAGTTTATCCCTCTATCTCTCTCTCTCTCTTTATCCCTCTATCTCTCTCTCTTTATCTCTCTATCTCTGTCCTCCCCCTTTCTCTCTCTCTTTATCCCTTTTTCTCTCTTTCTCTCTGTCCTCCTCCTCCTCTGTCTCTCTGTCCTTCTCTCCTCTCTCTCTCTCTCCATCTCTCACTCTCTCTTTATCTCTCATTCTCTCTGGCTTCCTCTCCTCTCTCTCTCTCTCTCTCTCTTAATATGGAGAAACACTGGAGGTATCTTCAGCAGTCTGATGTGTGTGTTCTCCTCCTGGCCTGTAGTGCATGTTTCACTCTGAGTCTGTCTGCCTCCTGACAAAGTCACCATCATGTGTGATTGTCATTTCTAATCCACGCCGTCTTTCTGTCTGTCAAGCACCCGTGGGTGATGAAGACTAGAGGATTGCTGAGCCGTCCAGAAGGGAACAGTGGTGGCGCTTGTGTGATACTTGGCAGTACTCAGCTAGAGGAAATCTATTTCATGTTACCTAGGAATAAATCACTAAGTTTCTTGTTATTGTGTCTTTGTTTAATGAAATCATACAATTTTAGAAAGACAATAAGCTATCAGAGGCTGTGAGTGATGCCAGTTTGCCATGGCTAAGGTGGTTTAACAGAAAAACAGTCATAACCCACTGTCTGAAGTGGCGTATTGCTTATATCTATGGCCTCTCTCTCTCTATTGGGCACTCGTGTGAGATGAACTATAAGATGCTACAGTATCTATGGTCTCTCTTTCCTCTCCTCCCCTCTCCTCTCTTTTCTCTCCTCCACTCCTCTCCTCTCCCCTCGCTAGTTCTCACCTCTCTTCTCTCCTCCCCTGTCCTCTCTTCTTTCCTCTCCTCTCTTCTCCTTTCCTTTCCTCTCTTCTCTTTTCTCCTCTCCTCTCCTCTCCTCTCCTCTCCTCTTCTCTCCTCCCCTCTCCCCTGCCCTCCTCTCTCCTCCCCTCCTCTCCTCTGTTCTCCTATCTGTATGCTCTTTACCTATGCCTGTGTTATATAAAGCAGGACCAGAGTCGTTTGTAGATCAGTCTCTCATTCCTTCTTCCTGTTCCCTTCTTCCACTCATCCTCTCTCTCTGTCCATGCAACTGTTTCTCCCTTCTCTGCCTCTTGCAGCACGCTTGTCTGTCTCTCATCCAATCACAATCTCACACTCCTCGTTTTCTTCTCTACGCTCTCTCTCTTTCTCTCTCCCCTTCCCTTTCTCCCTCTCACACCCCTTCTTTTTCCACTATTACTGCCTCTCAGTCATTATGTCATTCCTATACTCTCACTCTTTTTCTCTCTCCAGTTCTCTCTCCCTTTCTCGCTCCCTGTGTATCTCTCTCTCTCTCTCTCTCTCTCTCTCTTTCTCTCTCTCTCCTTTAGAGGAAGTAGCCATGGTTGAGCAGAGAGCAGAGTGCCGTTGTATGCAGGAAAAACGACAGGGGGAGGAGAGGAGGGGATGTTTGTGTGTCACTGCTTGTGTGTGTGTGTGTCACCGTGCGTGTGTGTGTGTGTATGTGTGTGTCATCGTGCGTGTGTATGTGTGTGTGTGTGTGTGTGTCACTGTGCGTGTGTATGTGTGTGTGTGTGTCTAAGCTCAGAGGCAGATAACAGAGCAAACCACAGATGGTGAAGCAAGGCAGAGAGAACATGAGGGAACAGAGAGGGAGAAGGAGAGGGAGAGTGAGAGAGAGAGAGAAAGAGAGCGACTGCGCAAGGAGGGAGTGAGCCAAAGAGAGAAAGAGTGGGAGGTGCAGCACATTCGTTCTCTTGCTCTGTCTCATACACACACACACACACACACACACACAATGAGAGAAGGGGGAGACGCAGGCTGGGGCAGGAGCTGTGGTGTACGGACTGCATCCACACCGTAAGCGCGCGCACACACACACACACACACACACACAAACGCGTGTGGAAGGCTTAAGGACAGGAACGGAAGACACAGGGTCAAGCTGGAGCTGTGTGCCACGGACTGCATCCTTACTGCAAGCGGAATACTCCTGCACATCTTTTCATACACACACACACACACACACACACACACACAAATACACACGCATAGGCGCCTGGAGTTTGCACCCTTACTCTGAGCCTCACTGTGTGTGTGTGTGTGTGTGTGTGTGGGTGGGTGGGTGGGTGGGGGGGTGCCTTCCTCCACGAGGGTGAGTGAGTGAGTGTGTGAACCTCTTCCTCCTCCACGCTGAACCGTGATTGATTGCCTGGAAGGCGACTTGAGAAGCGGCACGTCAGAGAGATCTGGAAGCTCCTCAGGGTGACGAGAGAGCGAGAGACAGAGAGGACGGAGAGAACGAGAGAACAAAAAACAAGATACACAACTGCAGATATGCAGGTGCAGAAGCTTGCAGTACCAAACCAAAGAGGAACTGAGCAGCACTAGAGTGTGTGTGTGTGTGTGTGTGTACATGTGGTGTGTGTATGTGAGAGAGAGAGGAATACCAGCACTCACACCACACCACAAACACACACACACACACACACAGAGCGACGCACACAGAACACAAACAAGTCGTGCACACGTCAGAGAAAACACGCGGAAGCAAGTGACTGCTCTCTCTCTCTCTCTCTCTCTCTCTCTCTCTCGCTCTTTCACTCTCGGATTTCCGGAGCACTGTGGCGTGCTGTCCTGCGTTGCGTTGCTCTGAGCTCTCTTCTCTGCCATCACCTCGGCAGCACCGGCTCCTCATCTGACTGTTGCTAAGCGCTCAACGGTGCTCTTCCACATTCTCTTCTATCGCTCTGCCGCCACTCTCCCTCGCTTCTGGAATGCCCCGTCGTGCGGCTCCCGCTCTAATTCTCGCTCAGCCCCAGGGGCTCGGATTGTGACCCTCCACCCCACCGCCCCCCACCAGCACCCTGGAGCCACCCGTGCCACAGCAGATGACCAGCAGCAACAGCATGAGCAGTGGCTACTGCAGCCTGGATGAGGACAGTGAGGACTTCACCTTCTTCACCGCCAAGACCTCCTTCTTCCGCCCGCAGGGCGCCAAGGCCAGCCGGGGACCCAAGGTACGCTGTCCCCAGGAACCAGGATGGGGTGGGAGGTCAGCAGAGAGTAGGGTAGCTTAGGGGGATATGTCACAGTTTGTGGAGGACGGGGGTGTAGAGAAAGACCGAGGTTAGCGGCAGACGTGTCAGAAAGAAGAAGTGCCCTTTTGAACAAGGAAGTAAGCAGTGAGTGACAGCGCCTGTCTTTGTGTGTGTGTGTGTGTGTGTTTGTTTGAAGTTTGAAGTGTAGTGTCACAACAATGGCTTTGAGATCATCTAGCTCATCTGTTAGTGACAGTCCTTATTCAGCCTGTCCTTTGCATGTGCGCACACACACACACACACACACATACACACAGGGTTGGTGTGTGAATATGGACAAGACTTGTATCTGGTTGTGAGTTTTCTACTGTGTATGGACTTAGCAAGAGTGATCGAGGTCATGGCTGTGTGTGTGTGTGTGTGTGTGTGTGTGCATGTGTGTGTAAGTTTGGTATTTGGTGTTCCAACACAAAAACGTTGGAACATGCATGCTTATACACATGTGTACACACACACACACACACACACACACTGAATGTTTTGACACGAAGTAACTTCTGTATGTGAGTGTGCATGTATGTGTTGTGTTTCTGTGTGTGTGTGTTGTGTGTGCACGTGTTCGAATCTAGTATGTTTGTGTGTGTGTGTTATGTCTCCTTGTGTGTGTGTGGGTGTGTGTGTGTATGTGCTGCTGTAGGCTTCATCTCTCCTGCTGTGTTTGTTCCACCTGACCACAGATCTCATTTGCCCTGTGGAACACGATACACCCGTACCAACATCTCCACCAGCACCGTTACTTAGCACCAGTGGAGCAGAACTCTCACAGCACAATCTCATGCGTGTGTGTGTGTGTGTGTGTATGTGTGTGTGTGTGTGTGTGTGTGTGTGTGTGTGTGTGTGGAGTAAAACACTCACCGCCCAATCTTGTGTGTGTGTGATGTCTCTCTGCTAACCTCTGCCTACTTCTCTGCATGGGATTCCCTCCATAATGAGGGAGGTACTGCACTAGTTTGTTGTTGTGTGTAGCTTCTAATTGTGCGTAAAAACCTGGTGACCTGAATCTGAATTAGAGTCTTTTGATTTCGGCTGCAGAGACAAACGAGAGGAGAGCGAACTGTAGTCTGTTGTCGCCATGGTTAACACAATTGTCCTGGAAGTTCCATTATCGTCATAGCAACCTTACTTCTGCAGCTGTCTTTGTTGCAATGGCCCTCTCAGCAGGGAGCTGTTGACAGCTTTGAGGGCTTTACCACACTAGCCTTTGCATATAACTGCTGTCTCTGCTTTTGGGCTGATTAGCCAGGCCTGATAAGGCCCTCGACGCACATAAGCCAGAGGGTGAGGTGCAGGCGTCGGGCCGAGAGTGATGGGTTAGTTGCATGGGTTTTGGTGGAGGCCTGCTGGGACAGGTAAAAGGTGAAAGGTTCGGTGCTATCGGTAGGTGTCCATGAGACCCTGATCTGGGTGGACATGTTACTGTGACCTGCACCTATGCATCACCAATGTGTGTGTGTGTGTGTGTGTGTGTGTGTGTGTGTGTGTGTGTGTGTGTGTGTGGAAACTGTAAACCAGCATTCTCACTGACCTACACTGACTATGTACAACCTACATAGTCAATGATACTAATCTCTCTCTCTCACACACACACACACATGCGCAAGAGTGTTTGTCTGTGCTGAAGCAAGGTGAAGGAAGCATGTGCTGATTAGAAGACAGGTCATTATCCTCCAATGGTGTGTGTGTGTGTCTATCACACCTATATCTTTGCATCCTTACTAGTCCTTCTCTGTCACACCTGGGCCTCCTCTATCTCACCTGGAATCCAGGTGTAATGTCTTTGTGACTTATATCCACCCCCCCTCTCTGTCTCATCTGTCTTAGTCACCCAGGTGTCAGGTGACTTTGTCCCTCGTCAGTGAGATGCACAGGTGTGTCACAGAGCCCGAGGGTTTGTGTCTGTGTACGTGGTCAGGTGTCCATCTGACTGTGTGTGTGTGTGGGGGGGGGGGGGTCATTGGCATATCCACCTGTCAATCGAATGCCCACCTGTCTCAGGTGTTTTCTCCTCATACTGCTTCACACTCCAGCTGTCTGTGGAAAATGACCCCCATGTGTTTAAAACCCTTAATTCACTTCAATTCAATTGAATTTTATTGGCTTGACAAACATAGTTTCATTGCCCACGGTACAGGTCTGGGAACAGCAGAGGTGCAGCATGGTGTGTGTAAATATGTCGTCTATATGTCAATTATTTTTATGCAGGGAGTGTGGACACTTTTGGGAGTGTGTGAGAGTTATGTGTGTGTTTGGGTCTGTTTGTGATGTAATGTGTTTAAGAATGTTGAGTGTGTGAGACTTTGTGTACGTGTGTGTGTGTTTGTGTTTGTGTCTGTTGTGATGTAATGTGTTAAAGTGTGTTGAGTGTGTAAAACTTGAGAGGTGTGTGTGCTGTGTGTGTGTTTGGGTGTGTTGTGATGTAATGTGTTTAGAGTGCGTGAGCTGTAGTGCCTGTTGTGTTTCTAGCTGAGTGTGTTGCATGTGTTTTTTTGAAGACCATAGCAAGCATAGCATCCCCCGCAGCACCTGATTATTTAACCCCCCTCAACCACAGATGCAGGCCAAGTCAGAGCCGGCTCTGGGCCAAAGGAGGTTGGACCTTTCCTAGTCTGGACAGACTTTAGGTTTTATACATGTTTCAGAGTTTGTGTGTGTATATGTGTGTGTGTGTCGTGTATTGTGTGTGTGCGCGTGCGTGCATATGTGTGTGTGTGCGTGCGTACGTGTATGTGCGTGCCCGTTTTAGCTAAATATGGGCCTGCATCTCAGCCACATCCTTCCACGTGACCCAGAGTGAGAGTGTGTGTGTGTGTGTGTGTCTGTGTGTGTCAGTCTGAAAGGTCTGACACCGCCCTCTATCCCCCACTGCATGACTTCCTGTCTCTGTCAGTATCTGTCTCTGTCAGTCTGTGTGTTAGCTCATCGCTAAATGACACCTGCAGTAGATCCTGGCCCAGTCCATGCAGCTGATTGCATTCATTCATATTGACATACTGTGTATGTGTGTGTGTGTGTGTGTGTGTGTGTGTGTGTGTGTGTGTGTGCATTTATATATACAGGCCAAATCCTTCTGCTACACTTGTGGTATTAGACTCTTTTGCCCGACTAGGATGCTAATGTTGTTAGCACTGCTGTTTGACCTGAGTCAAATCCATACCAGACCAGATCTACACTAGTCTTTGGTTGTATATCCAAACCAGATCTACACTAGTCTTTGGTTGTGTATCCAAACCAGATCTTCACTAGTCTTTGGGAGTGTTTCTAGAGTGGCAGGACAGCAGAGGGCCCCTATGACAGAGACCTAAGGCCTCCTCAACTTCCCTCAATCACCCTCCCTCTTTTCTTCTCCCTCTGTGTGTGTGTCTGTGTATGTATGTGTGTGTATGTGTGTGTGTGTGTGTGTATGTGTGTATGTTCTTCCATCAGTATTGCAAGTGTGTAGCCAGGCAGTCGCTAACATTTGAATAGGTAAAGTGAATGCAAAATCCTGCAGTGGCTGCCTAAGCTAAGCTAACACATGTAGCCAGTGCGTATCACACACACACACACACACACACACACAGTCTGTAGCTCACCTGTCACATTGAGTTGGATGATCCTGCCATCAGAGCAGCCCTCCTCATCCATCCCCTGGCACTGCGGGCACTGTGGTCGGGCCAGGGGGTGAGGGGTCACTGCGGGCACTGTGGACGGGCCAGGGGGTGGGGGGTCACTGCGGGCACTGTGGTCGGGCCAGGGGGTGAGGGGTCACTGCGGGCACTGTGGTCGGGCCAGGGGGTGGGGGGTCACTGCGGGCACTGTGGACAGGCCAGGGGGTGAGGGGTCACGAGGGCACTGTGGACGGGCCAGGGGGTGAGGGGTCACGAGGGCACAGTGACCTTTGCCTGGGCACAGTCTGGAAACTGGTGGCTGATGGCTGGTTGCTGTGTGCTGAACTGGTCAGGTGACTGACAGCTAGGATCATCCTAAGCTCCTGGCATTAAGCTGCTGGGTATAAGCTGTGTCAGGGTGCGCGCGCGCACACACACACACACACACACACACAGGCATGCACAGACACACACATACACACACGTGTGAACACAAAGCTTTCTGCTATCTAGCTATAGCATTCATGTGCACATGTCAGTGACTTTTTTTGCCCTTTATGCATAATGCCAATTAGACACAGACATCTTGTGCTTTGCATACAGTAAGGAGGGGTTTCGTATGGGCCCCCCCCCCCACACACACACACACACACATCGTCTGTGGGTCTGTCACTCTGTCTCTCTCTCTTACTCCCCCCCCCCCCTCTCTCTGACTTCTTTCTTTCTCACTTCTCCCTCCCCCTCTCTCTCTCTGTCTCTCTCTCTCTCTGACTTCTTTCTTTCTCTCACTTCTCCCTCTCTCTCTCTCTCTCTCTCTCTCTCTCTCTGTTTCTGCACTGCTTTAAGCTGCTGTGGATCAGGTGCCTGACACTGGAAATAATTTATACAGGAAGGCCATCACGCTCTTTCCACAGGCAACACACACACACTCACACATGTATCTCAGTGACATGGAGGAGAGCTTTGAAGCAGCGTGTGAGTGTGTGTGTGTGTAGAGAGAAAGAGAATCAACATATCACCTCCCATAATTAACACCATTCACACAGAAAAGCAAGTTCACACATCTGCATCATCAAAGGACTACTCTATATTATAATGAGGCAGGAGAGTGTGTGTCTGTGTGTGTGTGTGCGTGTATGTGTGTACGTGTGTGGCTGTATTTATGTGTATTTGCTCTGTGGGTGTGTATGAATTAATGTACTGAGGTACATGTGCATGCATGTAAGTGAATGTGTGTGTGTGTGTGTGTGTGTGTGTGTGTAAATAGCTGCAGGCTGGTGGGGGGTAGGTGTTGATGGTTCTCGTATGTGGCACAGAGTTCCCTTCTTTAAGTGTGCTAGTGATCGAGTCTTTTCAGCCACACCGTGGTTGATAGTCCGTGTGTGTGTGTGAATGCATTTGTTATCTGTGATCTATCTCCCATTCGACACTTGACCCAGTAAAGGAGCAAAGGAGCAAGGGGTGGGGGTGGTTATATGTGCATGTGTGTGTGTGTGTGTTTGTGTGTGTGTGTGTGTGTGTGAGAGAGAGAGAGAGAGAGAAAGGGAGGGAGGGAACTCATCAATGCAGCATGTGAGCATCTGGACAGGGAGGATGAGCAGTGAATGAACATACAGTGAGTGTGTGGGTGTGTAAGTGTGTGTGTGTGTGTGGGGGGGGGTGAAGTAGAGAGAGAGAGAAATAGAGAAAAAACAAATCTAAAATACAAAATCCGCACAGAGCACACAGGAGATGTATTAGCTGTAGAAACAGCAGCAAACAGGAGAGATGAGTAGAGATGTATAGTTTCAGCCAAAGATCCTTGGTCACTAACCATTTCAACCTTCTCTGGTTCAGCTGTAGAATCAGCCCCACACGACACAACACAGTACAGCACAGCATAACACACCACAACACATCACAACACACCACAACACATCACAACACAACACATCACAACACATCACAACACACCACAACACATCACATCACAACACAACACAACACAACACATCACAACACACCACAACACACCACAACACATCACAACACAACACAACACAACACATCACAACACACCACAAAACATCACATCACAACACAACACAACACAACACACCACAACACATCACATCACATCACAACACAACACATCACAACACAACACAACACAACACAACACAACACAACACAACACAACACATCACAACACACCACAACACATCACAACACATCACAACACACCACAACACATCACAACACAACACAACACATCACAACACATCACAACACACCACAACACATCACATCACAACACAACACAACACATCACATCACAACACAACACATCACAACACAACACAACACAACACAACACAGCACAACACAACACAACACAACACAACACATCACAACACAACACAACACAACACATCACAACACAACACAACACAACACATCACAACACAACACACCACAACACATCACATGTGTGTGTGATGGTGACCTTTACAGCTTGGGTTTATGAAGTCTAACAGAGGGCTTCTACTGGACAGTATCTGAAGAATTCTTAAACGCTCAGAAAGGTAGAGGGCATTCACTACAAGCAATGGGATTAAATATCTTCACCCCTCTCTCTCTCTCTCTCTTTATATATCTTTCCTTCTCCCTCCTCCCTCTCTCTCTCTCTCTCTTCAATGCTCTGCAGAGGTCATTGTAATTAAACAATAGTGATTCTCTTTACTGCTTATCAGCCACACACACTCATGTGCACTCACTCACTCTCAATAACACACAAACACACTCACACACACAGATATCTAGTGTTTGCTAAGTAAAAGCAGGAAGTGCCTCTGTTCAGGTATGTTTGGTTTGGCCTTTTTGGGTCAGTATGAAGGAGGGGAGTTCCACACACACACACACACACAGTATCTGTCTATATCGCTCTATCATCAAGTCTTTTCATCTTTTCATCACCTACTCTGAAAGATATGCATCCTTCTGGGCATTTTAGCAAGTGGTGAATTCCCTTTCAGATGAGTACTGCTATTGAATAAGTGCAGGCACTAAAGAAATGACGTGTTTCAGTATGACAGTGGCGGCTCAGGGGAGAGGCAAGCAAGCTGCATGTTTCTCTGTGCTATAGTGCTGTATTTACCATAGTGTTATTGTGCTGTATTTACCATAGTGTTATTGTGCTGTATTTAACATAGTGTTATTGTGCTGTATTTACCATAGTGTTATTGTGCTGTATTTAACATAGTGTTATTGTGCTATAGTTGACTTTGCTCTGGATTCCAGAAGTCAACCAGACTAAACTGTGTCAAACACACAAATACTCAGCCTCTCTGTTATTTTCTCTCACCTCTCTCTCTTTCTCTCTCTCTCTCTCTCTCTCTCTCTCACACACACACACACACACACACACACACACACACACACACACACACACACACACACACACACGCCATTGCTCCCTCCCATATAAGCTCCTAACTCAATCTGTTCATCAGTAGTGTCAGGGAGGTTGGCCATGGTTGACCTGTCACTGGACTGTGTGAAACAGGGAATGAGGAAGAGACTTGTCTGGAAGAGGAGAGGAGAGGAGAGTGCTGAAGGGTTCTGTGCTGAAGGGTTCTGTGCTGAAGGGTTCTGTCCTGACTGCCGTGACTCCATAGAGTCTCTAGAGTAGGGGTTGGTGGTACAGTGTATGAAACAGAGGGAATGATGAAGAGACTTGTCTGGAAGAGGACAGGAGAGTGCTGAAGGGTTCTGTGCTGAAGGGTTCTGTGCTGAAGGGTTCTGTGCTGACTGCCCTGACTCCATAGAGTCTCTAGAGTAGGGGTTGGTGCTGGAGGGCCGATGCATAAACACAGCCTGCTCTATAGGGGCTTAACATCAGTGACCTAAAGTCAGTGTTTGGGTTTCCTGACGTACGTGTGTGTGTTTGTGTGTGTGTGTGTGTGCGTGTGTGTTTAGAAGGAACACTAGCCTCTCTCTGCAGCTTATATAGCCTGCAACTGACACGGGGGGCATTGGGTTACCCCAACCCCACTCCCAGCACCCTACACTTGAGTGGCCTCCAACGTGTATGTGTGTGCGCCGTGTGTGTGTCTGCATGTGTTTGGGACATGTTAGGGCACTGGCCTTACATCCAGAGACATAAGCGGTGGACCAGGGCAGCGTCAGACAGCCAGAGGCCAGCTCTCCGAGTAGAACAAGGGGAGAGTGAGGAGGTGCTGTGGGACCCAGGGAGGAGAAGGACACTTGAACACTATTCAGCAGAGGTGCACTCCACACCTCAGCAGCAGATTATTTGGGGCTGATTGGTGTAACTGAGAAATTAGCTACATGATTTATTAAAGCCGCGTGTGTGTGTGTGTGTGTGTGTGTGTGTGTGTGTGTGTGTGTGTGTATTTCCCATGCAGTTCTGCTGTTGTGTGGTGATTGTGTATGTGTGTGTTTCTTCAGTGTAGTTCAGCTGTTGTGTGGAGTGTGTGTATATCTTCTGTGTAGTTCAGCTGTTGTGTGGAGTGTGTGAGTGTGTGTATATCTTCTGTGTAGTTCAGCTGTTGTGTGGAGTGTGTGAGTGGGTGTGTATCTTCTGCATAGTTGTGCTGTTGTGTGGTGTGTGTGTGTGTATCTTCTGTGTAGTTGTGCTGTTGTGTGGTGTGTGTGTGTGTGTGTGTGTGTGTGTATCTTCTGCGTAGTTGTGCTGTTGTGTGTGTGTGTGTGTGTATCTTCTGCGTAGTTGTGCTGTTGTGTGTGTGTGTGTGTGTGTGTGTGTGTGTATCTTCTGCGTAGTTGTGCTGTTGTGTGTGTGTGTGTGTGTATCTTCTGCGTAGTTGTGCTGTTGTGTGGTGTGTGTGTGTGTGTGTGTATCTTCTGCGTAGTTGTGCTGTTGTGTGGTGTGTGTGTGTGTGTGTGTGTGTGTGTGTATCTTCTGCGTAGTTGTGCTGTTGTGTGTGTGTGTGTGTGTGTATCTTCTGCGTAGTTGTGCTGTTATGTGGTGTGTGTGTGTGTGTGTGTGTGTGTGTGTGTGTGTGTGTGTGTGTGTGTGTGTGTGTGTGTGTGTGTGTGTGTGTATCTTCTGCGTAGTTGTGCTGTTGTGTGTGTGTGTGTGTGGTGTGTGTGTGTGTGTGTGTATCTTCTGCGTAGTTGTGTGTGATTATTTCCCATCCTGAGAAGGGGAAGTGGACCCCCTCGGTCATCTTGTGTTACGTGATCAGAAACAATAGTGGGCTTTATTATACACAGGAAATGGTGTGCGTTTGAAATGCCCTCATTTTTGCCAACCATAGCCAGGGAAGCCACAAACACACACACACACACACACACACACATTAGGGTTTGTTGGTCGGGGTGTTCTTTTTTGTGCTTTGCTCGTTTGAGCTTTGATGTTGGTCGTTCACTGATGACCTGTGAGTTTTATGGATCTGCACAGTTTCTCATCACACACCCTGAGAGCACACACACACACACACATGTGCGCGCGCACTCAAACACACACAGAGCGCGCGCACGCACACACACACACACACACACACACACACACACAG
>JAIFZK010000003.1:24697500-24725000 GCA_027481765.1 Tenualosa thibaudeaui
GCAGTAGTAACCCTGTTGGAGGCCGGGACAGAGATTTCAGTGCCAACATGTTAAGCCTGATACTGGGAAACGGAGTTCTGGCTGTAGCTCTACAGAGCCTTGGAGTCAGTGCTGCTGTAGATGGCCTGACCTGGTTGTTTGTGCGTGCGTGTGCGTGTGCGTGTGTGTGTGTGTGTGTGTGTGTCTGTGCGCGTGCGTGTGTGTGCGTGTGTGTGTGTGTGTGTGTGTGTGTAATGGTGTCAGGGTTTTCAGGCGTCACTGTTGCCAAGCATCCCTCTGAATCCTGTAGAGTGTTTCCAATGATGCCAGAAACAGCCTTAGGAGAGCAATGAATTAATGATTCTCTTCTTTCTCACTCTCTCATGCCTTCTCTTCTTTCTTTCCTTCTATGTGTCTGTCTCATGCCTTTCTATCCTTTCATTTATCTGTCTGTACTTTTGTTTGTTTCTCTATCACCCTTTATTGTCTGCTTCTCTATCCCTCTCTCATTGGCTTGTGCATGCACAAACACACTTACACACACAAACACACTTACACACTTACACACACACACACACAAACACACTTACACACACACACAAACACACTTACATACACACACACACAAACACACACACACACGCACACACACAAACATACTTACACACACACACGCGCACACACACACACACACACGTACACACAGAAACATTATGAGGAGAAGGAAGCACTTTTGCGTTGCATGCATTACCGAGCACACACACACACACACACATTCTTTTGTGTTGCGTGCATTACCGAGCACACACACACACACACACATTCTTTTGCGTTGCGTGCATTACTGAGGATGCTGCTGCCAGCATCTAAAAATACCACACTCAGATTCTTTGTTGCTAAGGCTTGCTCAGCAGCGATGCTACACACACACACACACACACACACACACACACTGACACCCCCCTGATGAGCAATGTGTTTTCTGTCTACACATTGGGAGTGGGAGGTGGGGATTGTACATCGCCTCACTGAGCAGGGAGAGGGTTTGTCATCCCATTGAGTCCTCCGCCGTGCCGGAGCTGACATTTTAGGAGCTCTCAGGGTGCCGTTACGCAACGGCAAGACTGGGGGGTGACTTGTGGGTGCAGGGGGAGAGGGTATATGCACACACACACCCCAGAGGCATAAAGACTGGGGGGGGACATGTGGGTGCAGGGGGAGAGGGTATATGCACACACACACCCCAGAGGCATAAAGACTGGGGGGGGACATGTGGGTGCAGGGGGAGAGGGTATATGCACACACACACCCCAGAGGCATAAAGACTGGGGGGGGGACATGTGGGTGCAGGGGGAGAGGGTATATGCACACACACACCCCAGAGGCATAAAGAGAGAGACAGACAAAAGTCATGGGGACAGAAGAATAGAGAGCTGTATGTACCAAAAACACACAGAAGCAGAACAACACTAAGATAAAAAAAAGAAAAGCGTAGTGAAAGAGAAAGATGTGCCTACATGTCAGACATAATATAACACTTGACTCTTTTGCCTGATGTGTTCTCCTGTAGTTGTAGCTCCAGTCCAGCATCCAGCATCAGACATGTTAGTGTGATGCTCCTCACTCTGATGCTGGTATGGAGTAGTAGGTGTATTGTGGGCAGTTGCCCAAGGACAGCGACTATGTTCAGGGTGCCATCATAAAGCTTCTGCTTTAGACCACTGTGGATGCTGTGTGTGTGTGTGTGTGTGTGTACTTCTTGGTGGTTGTGTTTGTGTTTTTGTGGATGATTTGTTTGTTTTTCCATATTATTTGGGTGTGTGTAATGTGTGTCTTTGTATGTTGTCTGTTTCTCTGTGAATGTTATATGTGTCTTTGTGGATGTTATGTGCGTGTGTGTGTGTGTGTGTGTGGATGTTATGTGCGTGTGTGTGTGTGGATGCTGTATGTGTCTTTGTGGATGTTATGTGCATGTGTGTGTGTGTGGATGTTGTTGTTTGTGTCTCTGTGGATGTTGTGTGTATCTTGTGTGGATGCTGTATGTGTCTTTGTGGATGTTATGTGCGTGTGTGTGTGTGCGTGTGTGTGTGGATGTTGCTGTGTGTGTCTGTGGATGTTGTGTGTGTCTTGTGTGAATGTTGTGTGTGTCTGTTGTGTATGTCTTTGTGGGTGCTCTGGAGACATGCCAAATGTGTGACTCACTTCAGTAATTTCAGCATATCCACTCTGGTGTGTGTGTGTGTGTGTGTGTGTGTGTGAGTGTTTGTATGTGTGCATGTGTGTGTGTGTTCTTCAGTGCTGTGTACAGTCTGTGAATTAGCATAGCGCTGGCTGGCTAGCACAGCCTTACAGACAACAGGAAATGTCTGTTCTTCTGACAGTGTTTCCTGTGGGTGATGCAGCACACCAGTGTCTCTCTCTCTCACACACACACACACACACACACACACATACACAAACGCATATATACAGATAGTTTGATTAAATGAAAACTGGGTTCTGTTGAAAATTACACAATTACACGTGTGGTGAGAAATAAATGTCATTCTCTCTCTCTCTCTCTCTCCTTCTCTGTCTCTCTCTTCCTGTCTGATGTAGAATGTCACGAACGAGGAAGAGGAAGAAAAGCCAAAGTGTCTCTCTGATGAAGAGCTGAAGGTGAAGATTGAGGAGTACAACTCCAGAGTCTCTGAGAATGGAATGAAACTGGTAAGAATAGAATGTCATTGTATACCTCCATGATCATACACTCCTCCTACACTCATTCTTGCATCCCTTTCTCTTTCTCACACACACAAGCTTACCTTGAAAACACACACACACACAGGCACACACACACACACACACATATAAGCATACCTTTAACACACATACATACACACACTCACACATACTTTCTCTAATCCTCGTCCTCTCCTCAGGCGTCTGATGGCCCCTCCTCACCGGAGGCACACACACACACACACACACACACACACACACCCTGACACACTAATCCTGTCTCCTCCTCTTGTCAGGCATCTGATGGCTGCTACACAGGCTTTATAAAGGTCCACCTGAGGTTGCGGCGGCCAGTAACCGTCTCCGCACCTGCTGTTGCCGCGGGTGACGCGGGTAGCGGTGGCGGGACAGAAGGCACAGGTCGCACATCCTTCTACCTGCCCAGGGACTCCGTCAAGCAGATCCACATCAGCAGCTCTACCACGGTCAGCGAGGTCATCCAGGGCCTGCTCAAGAAATACACAGTGTTGGACAACCCACAGAAGTTCGCCCTCTACAGGCAAACACACAAGGATGGACAAGGTACACTCACCATGAGGGTCTCTCTCTGTGTGTGTGTGTGTGTGTGTGTGTGTGTGTGTGTGTGTGTGTGTGTCTGTGTGTGTGTCTGTGTGTGTGTGTGTTGGGAGATGTTTGTTTGTATTGTTAAAATAAATCATGCTGTTATCCCTTTAACTAGTAATATAATAAGTTATCTGTGTAAGACTAGTATGGGGCAGCGGTGTGGGTACCTTTAGGATCTACCTGTAGTGTAAACATACTTTATTTTGTGTGTGTGTGTGTAGATCTCTTCCAGAAGCTTCCGATCACTGAGCATCCTCTGTACCTGCGGCTGATGACTGGTCCAGAACCTGACCACCTAACGTTTGTCCTGAAGGAGAACGAGACGGGAGAAGTAGACGTAAGCCAGACACACACACACACACACACACACACACACAGACACACTGCTGCCCAAATCAGGCCCCTCTAATCAAATATGTATTACTACAAAATAATAATAATTACTACAAAAACTAAACTACATATACTGTACATACAACACTTTCTCTCTCTCTCTCTTTCTCTCTCTCTCCCCCCCCCCCCTCTCTCTCTCTCTTCTTCTCCCTCCCTCTCGCCCAACTTTCTCTTTATCTCTCTCTCCCCCTTCCTCTCTCTAGTATCATGCGTTCTCAGTGCCGGAGCTGCAGAATTTCCTGGCTATCCTGGAGAAGGAGGAGAGGGAGCGGGTGCGTGTGGTGGAGCAGCGCTACGGAAAGTACCGGCATAAACTCCTGAAGGCGCTGGAGGAGGTGCAGAGCAAGCCAGGCTAGACCTGGGAGGAGGGGTGCTCCCCAAACACAACCCCCGCCCCCCTCCCCCGCCCTGTACCCCCCGAACTCCAGAACTAGCCCAAGGGGTGGGCTCTCCTCAGGACCCCCATCACCAGGAGCCGGGACCCAGGCGAGGGCCAGGGCCACTCGACCCAACCAATCAAAATGGAGGGCCAACAGGACTTAAGCAATCAGAGTGGTTCAGCCCCCCCTATGAACAATCAAAACTGCAAATTCATGAACTATCCACTCAGGACTGCCCGTTTCCCACTTCCTCCCACCCACCCCAGTATAAAACCCGCCCCCATTGTGACCTCACAGAGTAGGCAGATGGGGTGTGATGACTGATATGGAAATGGGGTTTACTGGGGAAGGGTGTGACTGTGTGTTATCATGAGTGAAATACTGGTGAAGGCAGTCTGACTGGTTTCTCAGATACATATGAGTGAGTGTGTACGTGTGTTTGTGTGTGTGTGTGTGTGTACGTGTGTCTTTGTGTTCATTTTTCCTTGCTTGTGAGAGTTCTTAAGTCAGTCCTTGTTTGTTTGTTCTTTTCCTTTCATTTGTACTTGTTGCTGCTAACGCAAGTGTTACTTAGAGCATAAATCTCCTCAGTGGACACTGCTGGAGGCCCAAGCATGGTTTTAGCGTGTGTGTGTATGTGTGTGTGGTGGGGGAGGGGGGGGGCTGTTTTTGAGGGTGGGTAAACAGGGTGCAGAAAGCAGGCAGATATCAGCACACACACACACGCACACACAAAAAGAAGATATGCTACTCATGAGTTCCTGTTCTGTCAAATCTTTTTTTTTTTTCTCAAAAGACCAGCACACACACACACACACACCCTTCAAATGAAATGCCACCACCCTAGGTATTTCTCATCTCTTTGAGTGGAATCGTGATTCAGTAATAAAAGAGCAGCTCATTATGCTGCAGTGACATAGAGGTACTTTATAATAATACACAATTTTTTATTTCTTTGTCTGAGATGTCTGGCAGTGATGATGCGTTTTAGATGACTTGGTCTTGACTCGTAAGGTGTTGTTGGGGTGTTTAAATTCTTAGGAGTAGTCCTGTGAAGACGCTCATTTACCATTGTAAATCACCCATACTGTCGCATGTGAACATTGAAAGCATAGGAAAGAAAAGAAAAGATTAGATCATGAATGAATCTTCTTGCTGTAATGTATAAACTAGCATGTCCAGTTGCAGACTTTTTTAAAACTGTATTCTGTTCCAAATGTGAAAAGTTGTGAGTGGAAGTTTTCAAACTCACCCAGACTGTTAACAGGAATTGTGAGAATGGTTTTGTAAGTCAGAGCCAAGTCCAGTCTAGTGTCCAATGGCCCAGTCTAGTGTCCAATGGCCCAGTCATCCTGGCATCATATGAGTGCTTACTGAAAGAGCAGGCTGCCACCAGCACTGAGAATCGCTTTTTACCTCTTTCCCCTTACTGTAGAGGTCAAACACTGTGATCCGTGTGTGTGTGAGAGTGTGAGAGAGAGGAAGGGGGAGAGATCACCAGACCAGAGAGCTATTTTTGCACAGCTCAATAACACATGGAGGCGCTGGTCTCTTTTGGTCAAGCAGAGAGATGTTAGTATAGAGATTCCAAACCCCCTACATGGGTCTTGCTTTGAGTCCCAGCGCCGCCCCCCCCCCTCCGGGAATAAAGGAGAAAAGCATAGCAGAGATACCCAGAGCAGATCGCACACACCCTACACCAAACGCACGCACACACACACACTCTGTAGGGGACACAGTCTGTATACAGGCCCTGACTAAAGACAGCTACACCTGTGTGAACTTGCTGTCATCTGCAGAAGGCAACCAAACAGTGTTCTAACTGATTGTACCTATTTGGCTGCTGTGTCGTATTGTACTGTAACATATTTTACCTGTTGCAAAGGGGACTTGAAGTGAACTTTTTTTCCCAAATGAATCGCCTTTTTATAAACAAACATGAAACTGACCCCTAGAAATTAGGGAGTGAAAGAGAGAGAGAGAGGGGTCTGGTTCCCTGCAAATCTTTAAAATGATGAGACTGAATTCTGTTACTGCTGTCCTGGCATTGAGGCTGGTTTTATTTAAGGAACAGGTCACAGTCTGGGGTATATCACAACAAAAAAACATATTTGTGTAATTATATTTTTAAAAATGATAGATTTGACCTGTCACATTTGTGCAGAGCAAAATCAGTGGGATGGATTCTAACGTAGCTGCTTAACAATGAGTAAATATATAGTGTTATACATTATCATTAACATTAGAAAGCACAGGATGGGTGTGATTGACTTCTCTTAAGAAATAGTAATGTCAAAACAACACACCACACATAGGCATACCCACACACACGTACATACACACACACACACATACATATGTACATACACTTTTCTTATCAGCTAATAGAACAGTTTGACCATAGCCCCTTCCCTCCAATATGCCCCATCACCTTTTCCCTTGTGTGTTTCTCAGCTGCTCTGATGTTGAGAATAAGCTTGTGCCCCCTAGTGGCTGGGATGGATCCCAGCAAGTGGTTGTATTGTATGTGACGTTACTTTACTTTACTGTACTGTACGCTCAGGCTAATGCAAGGGGTTGTATTGTACACACACCTTACTGTACTGTACTGTACTGTATGCTCAGGCTGATGCAAGAGGTTGTATTGTACACACACATTACTGTACTGTACTGTACGTTCAGGCTGATGCAAGGGGTTGTATTGTACACACACATTACTGTACTGTACTGTACGCTCAGGCTGATGCTTCTAAACAGCCATGTTTCTGCTGGCAGTGCCTTTTGTCTGTGTGTGTGTGTGTGTGTGTGTGTGTGTGTGTGTCGATGTGATTGTACTGTTCTTAAAAACAGACTCTAGAGTCAAAGTGTGAGTGTGTGTGTGTGTGTGTGTGAGTAACTTATTTTACCACTCCCACCCTGAGGGATATGAAGGGGATGTGAATGATTGTTTCTGTCTGGTAATATCTTCTTTGGGAAAACTAAATCATATGTGTACAGATAATGTGTAAAGTATGCTGTAAAGGATGCTGTAAAAACAGAAATTAAGAATAAAATAAAAATATCCACCCTTTATCTGAGCTTGTGTTGTTTAATGAGTCATTCCGTAGTCATTAGCCATACCAGCCCTGTCCTGCTACTGATAGTACTGCAAGTTACTAGCCTTGAGTGCGCACGGGACTGGATGCTAATTATGTTCTGTCAAATTATGACTATATCTCTAATATATCTCTGGATGCCTCAGCAACAACTGAAATCTCAACTGGAATTATTTTTGTGCGACATTTGCGTGTGAATGTTATTTTAGCAACATGACCCAGGCTACGCGCGCGCATCACATCTATTTTGAATTATGGAGTTTCCTTTTCTGAGTCCAAAAGATATACATGCACACAAAAAGCTGTTCTAAGGACACAAGGAGAAGAACTGGGGTAAGAAATATCCATAAATATGAAACATGTCCTCAGCACATCTATATTTGACCATGTTTCCATTCAAATCATACATTACAGTAAGAACTAAAGAAGTAAACCATGATACTGCTTCTGTTGTTGATGGTGTCATCTGATGGCTTTCTATTCTATTCCTACTTTATGTCTTTGGTTCTTAAAGTGGGGTCCGAGGATCCCCAGGGATCTGCAGTGCTTTGCCAGAGGAGCCGTGAACAAGTTTGCTACAAAACATAAGCTTGTCTTATGTGGAAAAAATCTAAAAGAATCTAACAGAACCAGTGGCTCTCAACCTGTATGGTTAAATCTCATTGGAGGAGGGGGGGGGGGTCTGATTGAGGGATCCCGGCCCAATAAAGTTAAGAACCTCTGTTCTACGTGACCTTGTGCCATGTCTAAAACTTGGAGAAATGTTTGTATTTTATAGGGGAAATGTAGAATCCTAGAAGAAGGTCCTCCCTAAAACATCACTCACAGTAAGGGGATGTCTGCTCAAGTATAGTACAATTGTAAAGAAGGTCTTTGACCAGCAGAGGGCGATCTCTTCTTCCTCATATTCAGTTCCATTCTTTCTGAGCTTGTTCTGTCAATGTGAGATCCTGTAATGTTCAATATCTGCTCTCTCTCTGTCTTTTTCTCTCTCTCTTTCTCTCTCTGTTTTCTTTCTAATGACAGAGAGGTGGTTAATCAATGCAAGTTACCTTGCTGAAATGATATCCCTGAACTGTTTGATGCAGTTTTACATTTTCTGGAACTAATTACCACACAGATTCAGCTTTTGCTGATTATTTTATGATGTATATGTCCAATAAGAGGCTGTAGTACCGTGGCAATTACAACTTATCACACAGACAATCTGATTATTTCCTGAAGAGTTTCAAAGGGGTGACGCTAGGAGGAGGGAAGACAGGCTGCATTAGACAGCATTAGACTTTATCTTTTTACTAGTTGTGAATCTTTAACATGTGGTCTACACTATCAAAAACCCTGTAGACTTCCATTTTACTGTGTAAATATGTAACAATGCAGTCTGCCCTACCAGAGAAGCTGCATCATTTCACTGTCTGTCAATCTATGATATGTAGTCAGTAAAAAAGCTTGGAACTTTATTGCATGTGAATGCATGTGTTACATCTTTGTTTTTTTCTGTCTGCAATTGTCTTCACAAAGGTAGATATTACTGAACAACACACACATAAACAAACACACACACACACAGCCATTGGTACCTTGTTTAAGGATCAAGACTAACACCAGAGGGCAGCATCAGTTCAGGGAGACAAAAAACTGTGGGGTCACCAAGGCCTTGTTGTTTTAGTGTTGGAGTTCAATGAACGTTTATGACTTCAGAGAAAAGCAGAGATCAGTTCCTCATTTGTTTTCTGGTTTGTGTTCAAACGTGATGTACACTGGAGGCCACTTCTTTGTTTGCCTCGTGAGCTGGAACCTCTATGGACAATGGCAAAGTCAACCACTTCCCCTTAAATGCCCAATTTTGGACAAGACTAGTCGCCTGTCAAGGGCACCTCCCTGGCCTTCCACGCTAGACCCGCAAACGTGACACAGGTGTGGGTGTCCATCATAATTGCCAAGACCAAATTGAGAGGGGCCGTGCTTGATGGACACCCCTACCCCAAATAATACCAAACACTGCTGCAGCCCTGCAGTCCCTCAGCCGGGTAGCTTTCACAGCTGGCCACCTGCCAAGGGGTCATTCCCAAAATGGTGTCAATATGTTATTTGTTAAGGTAAATATAGATGGGCCAATTTCTCCCACCAGTGAGGCTTCTATGAATAGCCTCCACTACTGTCTGGGTAGCTGCAGAGTAGTCTACCAGTAAACCTGAATAAACATAGCCATGCCATCTTCTCTTCTCTACCCAGATCATCAAGGTTGAGCTATATCAAAACTAGAGCCGGCAACTCTAGATCTGATAAAAGTTCATTTGACCAGCGCAAATGTATTTATTATTATTATTATTATTATTATTTGTTATTAGTATGTTCATGTCTATTAGGCCTACTGTCCCACAGCCACATACACAGATGTCTTGAGCTACTAACAAAACATGCACTCAAAGAAGTAGGTCTAACACTGAGTCCCGTCAACACAGATGCTACCAAGGTCACGCACTGTTTGGGTCAACAAGGACACTTGGCAGAAAATACTTAATCACATCAGTCACTACTGATCTAGGGATTGTTTTTCAATAGAACCAGACACCATTGTGAATGCATCAGCTGTGCAAAGCAATGTATGACTTGTAAAGGGTAACTCTTTACTGTATTACGCTTCATTTCAGACAACACTGGACAACACTGGTGCCTTGACTTTCCCACTAGGAATACACCTTCACACAACAGCAGCTCAGGACAACCTGAGAGATGTCTAGTAGATTTCAGTTATTTCCTCATAGGCATGTATGTATGATAGGCTACACCACGCCCTATGCCGTCCCCCACTTTCTAGGCTGATGACGCGAAGCGAAGCCAGCAGAAGACGCTCTTAGCAACGCGCAAAGGAATCAAATTGATTTGGACTGATGTTGTCGAGACGACGGAGTGAGGAGGCTCGGTATATTGCTGAAACGACTTCTGAAGGCATCCGCTCAAGGCTCTCGAGGTTTACCGCCGACTCTGGACGCAATGTCGTGAGTTGAGATTGGCCTGCCCAGCAACAATAAGTCGCTTAAACAGTCCTGAGCACGGGCGACTGTTTTGCTAGCTAGCTATCCTAGCTAACAAGCTGTTAGCAGTAGCTGGCTAGCTAACTGTCTGGTCTATCAGTCAGCTAGCTGTTGCTAACCAGTAAAAAACTGATTTCCCTTGGAATTTGTTCTGTCGACTTCTACGCCTTGTTGGGATGGTTCTGTGGATTGATAAAATAATCCACAAGCCGAGCGACGAACGGGGTACCTGGGGTCGTCAGCGTTGTATTTCTTGGACTCTAACTATTTTTGTCTTAAGGAGCGGCGCTTATGTGGACGAGTGTTTTTGTACTGCTGCTAGTTGACGGAAACTGATCTCCTGTCCATGGAACCTTGTTGGCACCAAGTTGTTGAAAACAAAGCGGTGCACATTTCTTAGAAACACCCTCAGGGAAAAAGAGTAGCCATAACTAACGTGAGCTGATAAACCTCGGCAAGGATAAGTTAACTATCTAATTTCCTGTTAAATCTTTCTAGCTAATTAACCGCTGTAACAACTAAATAACAGTGGGTTAAATTGATGAGGATTTAACCAGGACCACTGCTGGTGACACGAAGTGCCCGACAGTTGCTGTAGTGTTCATGAAGTTGCCAGTAATCATTTAGCTTGATGAGGCCTGTATTATTTAATAGAATTTACGTTTTCAGACCACTTAACGTTAGTGCCTTGAACTGTGTCGCTTGTTTTTCATTACTTGTTAGGTCAACTCAGTTCTTTTAGAAACACTGCAAGTAACTGACCGTGATCTAGTTGAAAGCAGTGAATTGTTAGTGCATGACCTATGCAGCTTAAAGTGGTGAATTCACCACTACATGTCAATCGTGAGGGTTTGGAAAACAATTTAGCAACAAGCCGTTTACTCCATCTGAAACCTCGGGCTTATCTGAAGACCTGCACAACGGATCATGCAAATACTCAGAACGAGGAAACTGGACATAGCTGGCTTGCTGCTGTAAACGAACAGTCAATCATTTAATGGGATGTTTTTCGTCAGAATATATCCCAACAAGTGTCTTCAGCCTGAAAGGGAGAGCACCAACTGTATTCGGACAACATCTAAATGGACTCTCATCGTTTAAAAACACTGCATCAGTTTTTTTGAGTAGACTTTGCTTGAACCCCTTCCCTTCGTTTTGAGTTTTCCTTGGACTTGATTTGATGCTGGGTTGTATGCCAAACTGCAACCATGATGATACTAAGCAGAAAGCCGGACGGTCCCATCACTGCAGGTAACGTCATCCATTGAGTCATCATTACCCTTTTATTAATTGTCACAATTTACTAGCCACTATGCGAGAACTTTGCTTCTTTTACTTGTCATAACACCATTGTTGACTGTCCCTTTGAGCTGATACTTGCAGTTACTGCTACTGTGCGTGATTCTGGATGTTAAGAGATGTAAACAAAGCTGGTCTGTCCTGATGTCCGTACGAGTCCGAACACTGATTGCGATTAACATTCGACTGATTGTGATGTTACAATCACAGCTTTGTCGGGCTGCTTAGCTACGCGGTGGTGGACGAGCATAAACAAAACGAAAAGTTGATATAGTTTTTACTTTTCTTGCTCGACTGTTGATGTGGCTTGCTCACACTCGCCGGACTCGATTAAGTGCTGTGCGTATGTAAGTGATCCTAAAGAAGTGCTTAACTCTTTTGTCAGCAGTTCTGTAAGAGTGTGTAGGTGTGTGTGTGTGTCTCTTTGAGTGTGTATGAATGTGCATTCTCTTGTCAGTCACATTGTCGTTGCTGCAGGTGTGCAGGTTTGTAATTATGAACGGGAACACACTCAAGGGGTACGTCCTGTATTAAATCCTTTAATCTTTATCCCACTTACCTGCCAGCTGTCTTCACTGGCCAAATCTCTCACTGCAATCTTCTTGAAATGTATTTACCTGCATTAGGTAATGTGTAGTGACAACACATTATCTAATACACATGTATTTCATGCTGTGGAAAAGCGTCAGTGGGCTTATATACTGAGTACAAGAAATGGGTCTTGTTTGTCCTGCTCTGAAACTTTCCAAGGCACGGGTAATGTAAGCCCAGTGTTTACATGCAGCTGGCTGGGCTACCTGTGATTTGTAGACCTCTCTCTCTCTCTCTCTCTCTCTCTCTCTCGCTCGCTGTCTCTCGTGCTGAGTGTTGGTTGTCTCTGGAGGCTGAGGAACAGCAGCAGCAGTAGTGTGAATCAGTCACTCAGACAGACAGACTGTAGGGCTATTAAGCAGTGGGCAGCTAACACTAGCACTGGTGTTGACTCTGGCTGTGACGCTGGTTGGGCAGTGGCAGGTTGAGCAGGCTGGGTTTGTGGGCAGGTCCCCTCTTGGAAGTCTGTCTGTCTGTCTGTTATACTGTTGCTGCTGGCACGGAGGAGTGAGCAGCCTGGCCTCTGACGTACGTACCTGCTGTGCCGTTACGTGGTCCCCCCGGCTTTGATAAAGCTGCTTGGCTCTCCAGCTGCTCACTTGAGCCTGCTGCAGCGACAGGGCTAGGACACACACTCACACACACACCTTGCACAGAACAGGTAACCCAGCTCAGGACAGGACAGAACCATACAGTATGGGCATGGATACCTGAGACTACCTGCAGGAGTTTTTTTGTTTGTTTGTTTGTTTATTTTTTTTTTCTCGGGGCTTTGTTTGTTGTTTTTCTTCTGGGTGTTTGTGCTTTGATGGGCCGCTGATCTGAATGCCCCTGTTCTTTCTCCACCACGCAGCGAGACATGGGGACAGTCTCTATGACTCTTACATGCGCACGGACCACATTGTGAACGAGGACGCTGACATCAACGGACATAGCCCTGCAGGACTCCCTCCGCTTCCCAAACACTCTGTAAGTACACGCAAACACATACTCACACACACACACACAAAGAAAAACACACGGCTGCTTTCCAGCCATACATTTGACAAGCACACACACTCTCCAGCCCCTTTCCCTGCTCTCTGCTCCAACTGGGACACTCAAGGGGTTAGTGGCACATGGAATCTCTCCAGGCAAGACTCTGTGTGTGTGTGTGTGTGTGTGTGTGTGTGCGCACGCATTCAGGGGTTCCAGGGAACGGATGGGAGAGGTGTAGGACGCCAGACTGGTTTTCCTGTGTGGCCAGAAAGCAATCCTGAATAGATTGTTGGGAATAAGTGGACTTGAAAATTTGACCCAGTAACAAATGAAACGTGCGTGTGTGTGTGTGTGCGCGCGTGCGTGCATGCATGCGCGTGTGTGTGTGCTTCACTGCTTGGGCATTAGGAAGACACAGTTGTCATTCCTGTGGGTCTTTACTGTGCACGCACACACACACAGTTGTCATGTAGCCTATGCCATTTGTCATTTCCCTAGTCACACCCTGTATTGCATTTCTCATGCATTCCTGTGTGTGTGTGTGTGTGTGTGTGTGTGTGTGTGTGTGTGTGTGTGTGTGTGTGTGTGTGTGTGTGTGTGTGTGTGTGTGTGTGTGTGGTTGTTGTTGTTGTGTTTGCATATGTGTGTGATTGTATCAAGTTCTGTCTTGCTCACACTTGTCATCGCACTAGCATGTGCCCACTGCTGGTGTTTGTGTGGGGATTGGTTTGCACGCACACACACACACACACACACACACACACACATAGATGCACAGATTAATGGTATGGGGAGGGCATCCATCTCAGCTGAACTTCAGTCCCAGCTGGCCCACACACACAGGGATGGACAGGTGGGGCGTGGGGTCATGTGGTCTTTTTCACACCCTCTCCAAGCACATACACACACACACCTACCTACCTCCTGCTGTTGGGTGAAACAACCCAGCCCTGGCTGAGCTGTGTGTCTGAGATGCATCCCTTCTAGTTTTGGATTTACACCCCATTAGTCTTCCTGCCTGTCTCATCACACACACACACACACACACACACACACACAGACACACACACACACACACAGACACAGCCCTGTCCAGCTCCTTGCCCCGTATAGTTCCAGTTATGTAACAGCCCCGTCGTGTTTCTTCGCCTCTGCTTGCAAGGATAGAAACGCTTCATTAGGAAGACAGAGGCAGCGGCCCCTTTTGACGTATTGCTGAGCAGGGCAGCAGAGATCAGAGGCCTTATTACACACACACACACGCACACACACACACACACACACACACACAGCGCTCCAAAGGACCGGCTCCTTTGGCCGGCCAGGCACTGCACAGCACTGCAGAGCTGCAAGCTGGATAGATGAGTGCGAGATGATGTTGCCCACATACTCAATAAGCAATCTCAGTGCAGGGTTGAGTACATGGAGCTGAATAGCACCACCACCCTATGCAGCTTTCATTAGTTGTGTGTGTGTGTGTGTGTGTGTGTGTGTGTGTGTGTGTGTGTGTGTGTGTGTGTGTTTTAATTGCCCCTCACCCAGCCTCTCCTCTCTACTGCACTTAAACTCCCCATGAGCCTAACAGAGCAGAATTAAGAGAAATCTGTTAATCGTGTGTGTGTGTGTGTGTGTGATTAACAGTGCATAAGGCCTCTGATCTCAGCTAAAGGTGGAAAGATGGTGGTGCTAGAGATGATGGCAACTAACTGTGTGTGTGTGTGTGTGTGTGTGTGTGTGTCGGGACAGGACAGGACAGAACTAGACAAGACAAGACACTGATTTATGTGTCGTGCGGCTCCTTCGGAATCCTGTTTCTGGCCAAATATAGGGATCTATTTTGGGATCTATTTTGGGGCTTTTGGCTCTGGCCTCTCCGCCTCTCTCAGCAACGGACGCTCCTGATTCCCATCAGCCACCACTCCCTCCTACCCCCACCTTGATGTCCCCACCCCCACCTTTGCTCTCTCTCTCTCTCTGTGTTAGTGTATGGCTAATATGTGCTTTGACTTCAGTGTGTTTGTGGATGTGTGTTGGCAGTGTGTGTTCTGGTAATAGTATTTATTCAGTACTTGTATTACATACATACCATAGCTACAGTAGGTGTGTGCTAAAACAGTGGGATGGTCCCCAGTATCAGAGGAAGTCTCTCTCTCTGTGACTCTCATTTTCTCCTAGCAGAATAGTCTCAGTGCTGTGTTTTATTGAGCTGACCTCTTTTCCTGTATCTGTGTGTGTGTGTGTGCGCGCGCCCGCCCGCCCGCCCTTCTTCTGACACGACTCTATCAGCTCTGGACTCCATTGTCGTGTTAACAGGATTGGGCAGCTTGTGCTAATTTAAACATTTGGCAGGATAACACTGGCTAGATAATGGATTAGACACACACACACACACACACACGCATACACACACGCACGCACGCACACTCTTACACTCCGCATGTGTGTGTTATTCCTTCCCCAGCTCTGATCCTGTGGGTAGTCTCAGTGATTCCTCGACATGTCAACTTCCTGTAAAACGTAATTCTCCATCTCAACCCTGTAATCTTGAGGTGTGTGTGTGTGTGTGTGTGTGTGTGTGTGTGTGTGTGTGTGTAGAGTGGAGGAGGGGGGCTATGTTTCCATTAGCGAAGGCTGTTGAAGGGGTACAAACACACACAGAGTAGAACTAAAGCAGGAGCAGTTTCGCCTCTGTGCTAAACTGTTAGTCCGGTAGTTTTCTGCGTGTGTGTGTGTGTGTGTGTGTGTAGGTAAAAAGTGGTATGTGACATGTCATTTTTTCAGTTGAGTCTGCCTTCAGGCCTGATGTGTCCAGAGGAAGAGCATCCTGTTCTACCAGTTTGGCCTCTTGTCTGATCCCCTCCCCCTCTCCCCATCTCTATCCAGCTGAGCAGGAGGGGTGTGTGTGTGTGTGTGTGTATGTGTTTTGCATGCCTTGTGTATGTGTGTTTGTGTGAAAGTGTTTTGTATTGTGTTTGGTATTGTGTTTTGTGTTTCTGTGCACATCTGTTTGTGCCTGTGTGTGTGTGTGTGTGTGTAACGTGATGATTACAGTGGTGCATGTGCTGGGTATTGATTACAGGCAGTCGTCCTGATTAAACCCTGGTCACCTGCTGCTGATCAATACTGCTGTATCCATGCCAACTGTAATACAGTCACTGGACTGTGCCCATCACCCTACGGGCACCCAGCCTCCCCATGTCCCTCTCTCCACCATACTAATGACTTTTATAACATTTAATCTCTGTGTGTGTGTGTGTGTATAAGAGCCCTCAGCCCATCCTCCACACTCCTAAAACAATCCATACACTTTGACATGAACAAGGTTATAAATAAACGCACACACACTATACTGTACGAAGAACAGCTTTACATCAACCTACTGTGACACCCTGAGTGGATACAAATATGCATACGTAGAAAGGGTAGAATATTATGTCAGTGTTAGTAGTGGTAGTTAGTGTGTATGTGGTTGTTAGTGGTAATTGTTTAGCTGAACATTTGCTTAAACATGTATGTTTACTTGTTCTGTGGTGTAAGTGTAAGTTTACTTGTTTGGTTATGCTGAAATGAGTATACTGAGTTGTTTAGCTCAGGTGTGTGTGGTCCCCAGTGTGTTAACAGTCTCTCTCTCTCTGTGCTCTTGTGTTTCCTCCTGTGTGTATAGGCTGTGAATAAGCCCATGATGAAGGATCACCATGGGGTCCGCACTACCCACATGAAGGTGAAGTACCTCTACGAGGACGCCTACAACCGCAAGCTAAACGGCATCAGTCAGCCCAACGGCATCTCCACCACCACCAGCGGCGTCACCGTGGGGAACGGGGTGCCAGTAGCTGTGAAGAGCCAGCCGTTGCTCGCCAAGGAGCGCAGCGTGGATAGCAATGGCTCCGGCAAGTCCAGCGACACCACCACCTCCTCGTCTGCCGCCATTAAAGTCGTGGCCAAGCCTACGGTGGGGTCGCTGACCTCTGATCTGGCCCTCAAACAGTATCGGCAGCAACTCACTCCCCTGGAGCAGCAGGAGATCCACTCCTACCCTGAGGTCTACTTCGTGGGGCCCAACGCCAAGAAGATCCAGGGGGTGGCCGGCGGCTCCAACAACAGCGGCTACGATGACGACCAGGGGGGCTACATCCACGTGCCTCACGACCACCTGGCGTACCGCTACGAGTTCCTCAAGGTCATCGGCAAGGGCAGCTTCGGCCAGGTGGCCAAGGTGTACGACCACAAGACACACACGCACCTGGCGCTGAAGATGGTGCGCAACGAGAAGCGCTTCCACCGACAGGCGGCCGAGGAGATCCGCATCCTGGAGCACCTGCGCAAGCAGGACAAGACCGGAGGCCTGAACGTGGTGCACATGCTGGAGCACTTCACCTTCCGCAACCACATCTGCATGACCTTTGAACTCCTCAGCATGAACCTCTACGAGCTCATCAAGCGCAACAAGTTCCAGGGCTTCAGTCTGCCGCTGGTGCGCAAGTTCGCCCACTCCATCCTCCAGTGCCTGGAGGCACTGCACCGCAACAAGATCATCCACTGCGACCTGAAGCCGGAGAACATCCTGCTGAAGCAGCAAGGCCGCAGCGGCATCAAGGTCATCGACTTCGGCTCCAGCTGCTTCGACCACCAGCGCGTCTACACCTACATCCAGTCGCGCTTCTACCGCGCACCCGAGGTCATCCTGGGCTCGCGCTACGGTATGCCCATCGACATGTGGAGCTTCGGCTGCATCCTGGCCGAGCTGCTGACGGGCTACCCGCTCTTCCCTGGCGAGGACGAGGGCGACCAGCTGGCCTGCATGATGGAGATCCTGGGTATGCCACCGCAGAAGCTTCTGGAACAGTCCAAGCGTGCCAAGAACTTCATCAACTCCAAGGGCCACCCGCGCTACTGCACAGCCAGTACACTCAGCAACGGCGCCGTGGTGCTCAACGGAAGCCGCTCCCGCCGAGGTAAGATGCGTGGGCCCCCTGGTAGTAAGGAGTGGATGGCGGCCCTCAAGGGCTGCGACGACCCCACTTTCATCGACTTCCTGAAGAAGTGTCTGGACTGGGACCCGGCCACACGCATGACCCCCGTACAGGCCATGCGCCACCCCTGGCTCTACAAGCGTCTGCCCAAGCCCGTGCCCGGCGGCGGAGAGAAGACGCTGCCTCCCAAGCGGGTGACGGAGCACGCCACCTCCTTCCCCAGCATCATGGCAAAGGTGCCCCCCGCCATGGCGCCCGCAAACAACAAACTGCGGACCAGCATGATGGGCGACTCGGGCGGGAGTATACCTCTACGCACTGTGCTTCCCAAACTCGTCTCCTAGAGTTACGCCCCAAAAACCCCTTCAGGGATGCAGACTGGTTTGCTAGTGTTGGTTTTAGACCTGGCTTTGTTTTTTTTTGTTTTTTTTTTGTTTTTGTTTTCTATGGGTTGAGTGGTTAACACACTCAACGGTTTTAAAGCAAGCAAGCAAAAAAAAAGGACATGATATAAAAAAAAAGTTTTATACTAAATTTCATTGATGCTGTGTTTGATTTGTTTTGATTCAACTGCCTTTGTAAAGGTATGTGAGTTTTTAAGGGTTGTTTTTTCTACACCTGTCTGAGGAGCTGAATGCTGTTTGAGTTGACATGGGTGAAACTTGTGATGCTGTTTAGTCTGCACTCGTCTGCATAAGCAGGCTTTTACACTCTCGTCTTTCTACTTGAGTCTCTTAGCACTCTATCCTTTTAAAAAACACCCTCTAGCCTAGGGTTCTGTCCGCTCTCAGAAGGGCTGACCGTTTTCTTTTAACTTGTAAGGGCTCATCAAGGCCTGTGGACAGCCAGTGAGTTTTTACATGTTTACTAATATCTGAATTGTTCCATTTTGGACCCCAAACCGTTTAAATGGCCATCTATTGTTTTATTCTTGTAGACGCCACCATTAGCCCAGAGTACACAATTTCGTTTGTTTTGGGAAACATTCATCTTAAATAGCACAATTTTAGCGATGAAGTCAGCCTTACGTTTGCTTTTCTTCTCGTCTCTGTCTTTCTTTTTTCCCCTCTATTCCTTCTCCTCCTGCATGGGGGCCTGGTATCTCTCGTTACCGTGTGAGTCAGGCTGTAGTTATGGCACCGCGCTATTCCTGGTCTCAGTGGCAGCGCACCGACCAGGGGATGGCCAGAGCCACTCTCAGCAGCCGTGTGTGTGTGTGTGTGTGTGTGTGTGTGTAAGAGAGAGAGGCCATCAGGGCTATGCTGTTCTTTACTTGTGGTTTTTCACTTCTTAATGGGGTTTCCGTGATGCAACTCTTAACTTTTCCTTAACAGACGGTGGAAGGAAGCCATCAAGCGTTTAGAAAGTTCACCTAGGAATGCAACCAATGGGGGAGTTGGTCTGGTGCCACCTGTGGGGGCTTTGAGGACTAGAGGGGGGGTAGGGTGGGGGTTGGATGCTCTGGTTATTTTGGGAGTCCCGTGTCCTCCAGTCTATGTGCTGAGTGACGACAAAGGAACTAGTCAGGTCGTTCTGGTTGGCTATGAACTATGGGAAATTGGAGGGCAGAAGGACAGACAGACAGACAGGCCATCTGCTGTGCTGGCCCCCCCTGGCTATGTGACCAATTGGCAATGTGTAACCATGGTAACCGGTCTCGGACCAGCGCAGGAAATGCCAGGGAGTCTGTCTGACAGAGGGGCGAACGGGTACAGGTCCAGAATCAGTTATTCCTGTCCTCCTGCTGCCACCCCAACCCTAAACAGTACCCCTTTCCCGCCAGACACACAAACAAGTCACATCCACCCCCCACCCACATCATGGGGGTCACCTTACCAGGACCAGTGAGGGCAGGGTGGGCTCCAAACGACCCCCTGCTTGCTAGCCTGCTGTGCGGACGCATTCTGGGGAACCTAGTGCTTTCCTGCTGGGTTGGTCTTGCATGAGTGTGTGTGCGCCTATGTGCATGTTTGTGTGTGTGACCTACTTGCCCATCCCCCACAATGTATCTCTTCGATGCCTGTGGCAGATTGGAGAGGCTTCTCCCATTCTCTCTCAGGCTGAGAGGAAAGATGGCTGCCCTCTCTGGGATAAGTCCAGCGTTCGCCCTTAGCCAGGCCAGGACCTCTCCAGAACATCTCCCTCAGAGGCTAGCAAGAGCATTGCTAATAGTGAATAGTTAGCTCTTGAACACACCACCCACCCTCAGAGGCTAGCAGGGACAGTGCTAATAGCGAGTAGCTAGCACTTTAGCATGCCACCCACCCTCAGAGGCTAGCAAGGACAATGCTAATAGCGAGTAGCTAGCACTTTAGCATGCCACCCACCCTCAGAGGCTAGCAGGGGCAGTGCTAATAGCAAGTAGCTAGCACTTTAGCACGCCATCCACCCTCAGAGGCTAGCAGGAGCAGTGCTACTGCTAATGGCAAAAAGCTAGCTTTATAGTACAAAGGGCTTTGTGTCCAGTCTGTCCTGTCAGTTCACACAGCTGTCCTGCATGTAGGCCTGTGCACTCTGGCTAAGTGTTGGTCTGGTTTTATTTACATTTTTCTCTCTTTTCTTTTTTTCTGAGGAAATGAAGTTGTGGATTTTTAGCTCATGTTGACGTGAGAGTGTAGACTATAGGTGGGAGTCACTGCCGCCTTGTCTTTTTATATAAATCACGTTTTTTTGTGACGGACAGTTGAGCATTGAATGCAAAGAGAACTGGTAGAGTAGTAGTTTCTTCCAGGCACAAGTGATTAAGGACATCACTGTGGAAACTGAGCTATGCTGTAGCCTCTGGTCGACGCCATGTTGGATCTGTGGACCAAGGTGACGTGTGAAGGGTCAGGGTTCATCAGAGGCTTATTTGTAGGGAGCGTTTAGTCTACTGGACCTACGCTTGAAAGCTGGTGCTAAGCAGGCACGTGTGTGTGTGTGCGCGCATGTGTGTGTGTGTTTTAAAGAGAGGAGTGTATTCCAGAAGTAACAGGGTTCCCAGGTACAGTTGATAATTATGGTGCTTCCAAACTCCTGTGCTGGACACCAGGGGACAGAAACAATGACCAACACATTGGAGCAGTTTGATGTAGCTCCCCTTCCCACCTCCTTGTGCTGCCTTGCCTCACCGTGGTTCGGACCTGCCGCCAGTCTGGGCCTGGTCGTTGAGAATTCCCTATGTGTACAGGGGAAGTGTCAGGATGGTTGACTGTTTCCTGTAATTAGCTTTTACATTGGTAAACAATTGTAATAAGGCTCTAGCTGCAAGCTATAACTAAGAAATTAACCCGGAACTGGCGAGGAACATGAAAGCTTATTTGTTAGGCTTACTTTGGATGGTAAACTACTATAACTACACTATACAACTAGTACTTGAGCCTAATAAACAGCACAAACGTAGATAAAAGTGACCATCCTGAGATGAACGTCCTTCTGGGACTTTCTGTCTTCCATGCACAGAGTCCATTAGCCTCTCTGAATCATTTGGTCAGTTTGTGGGCGAAGCACAGGAGTGTTGGAGGAGCAGGAGCAGTGTGCCCCTGACAGTTGGGGACTCTGTGCCGCGTCTGAGCCATAACTGGGCCGGATCCAGACCAGAGACTCCTGCTGTCAGGTGCGTGTGTTATGCAAGAGTGTGTATGTGTGTCTCAGAAGACTGAGGGGAACATCCACTATGGGAAGTCTACCTCTGTGATAATGAAACTAAAAGCAACCTCAGCCACAGTCATTCAGATGAAAGTCCTGCTCTTTACCTCTGAGCACCTCTTAGACCTCTCTCTGTGAAAAACAAAATGAAAACAGAGATGACGGCACTCATCTCTCATCCTCTCTCTCTCTCCCTCTTTCTCTCTGTCTCTCTCTCTCTCTCTCAGTGATACACTGGTCCCTCTATCCTGAGGGGCCTTCCTATCCTGTGCCTTTAACCAATCACACTTGATTCTTCCAGCTCTGCGCTTTTAACTTTTACTCTAGAGCTCTTTCTCTCTTTTATTTTCTCTTTATTTGTGTTTTTCTTTCCAGTGTAGAGTGCAGTGTGTGTGTGTGTGTGTGTGTGTGTATGGTGTAATTAAAGTACTCTCCTCCTGGCCTGCGGGGGGTTTGGTAGTAAACAGTTGAGTGTTTGCAGCATGAGAAACTCGACAAGTACAACAAGGACTCAGATAAGGAGGATGACGAGGACGACGACAATTGTGTAAAGTAACCAAATGAGCTTGTGTTAGTTTTCTTTTTGTAAAGAAAAATAAAAGTCAATAACATGAATTGATCTCTTTGCTCTTGAGGTTGTTTTCTGTGTGTGTGTGTGGCATGTTTGTTAAGTGTTCCTCTCAGTTGCTTTTCCTTACTACTTTTGAAGTCTTTGTTTCACCAGAAGGTCAGAGATGTGACAAATGAACCTGCCCCCTTGCCTTGTGTGTACACACACACACACACTCCCCAAAGGGACACAGACAGAATAAATGAGGCCTATATGGGCACTTCAGGTACAGCCATTGGAAAACCATTTGCTTACCCAACGACAGTCACCATCCATGCAGACAGCTGATTCTGCTGTGACTGCACCGTGTGTGTGTGTGTGTGTAGACGTGTGTTTAAGTGAGGTATTTGCATTGCAAACGCTTCCCTGTGGTCCAGAGTGACGGACACACCCTGTGGCTCGTGGGCATTCCAGAGCTGAGGAATGCTCAGTGTGCCGAGCCTGCCATACCATCTCTGTGGCTTCAGACATGTTCACAGTGGTGTGTGTTCCCTGGCAGATCTCCCCTGGCATTGAATACGCCAGTCGTGTGTCCCAACCCCACCATCCACAAGCCTACACTTGTCCCAACTGGCCTCTGTGGCGAGCTTTACCAGGTGTGATGTCAGAGCGCTGTGCTAGGTGGAGTTGCATTGTGCTGGACAGAGGACACCCTGAGGAGTTGGATGGCGTGTTGGAAACACACACACACACACACAGATGGCCAGAGGGAAACAGCATTGGTGTGGGAGCCACAGCAGCTCTGTGGTTAATATTGGAGAGCAGGATGATCTCACACTGGCCTTCAGCTCCCTGTAACACACCACTGGTCCTAATCTCACACTGGCCTTCAGCTCTCTGTAACACACCACTGGTCCTAATCTCACACTGGCCTTCAGCTCTCTGCAACACACCACTGGTCCTAATCTCACACCCACAGACTGCCTCACCAGAGCCGGACAACTTACTGATCTCACAATTACACTTGTTCCTACTCAAGCAATTGTTTCCTAGCTCCCTTTCCAACTGCACTATGCCCTTTACCCTTTATCTATGCACTTGACTCCCTGCCCAGTCCAACCCCTCTAATGTATTCACAGTACAGGCTGACTATCAATCATACAATGTCATTTCATCTGTCACATCCATTAACTATATGCAGGAGACAATAAAATGGCATTGAATCCAAGTTAGTCGCTGCAAGATGGCTGCCATTCTCTACCCCTGTTCAACTCTGTTTCTGCTAACTTAAACACACACTGGTTAGTCAAAACAGGTGGTGTGTGTGTGTCCAGAGCACCAAATGTGTTTTAAAATGATCATTTGCTGAAGGGATCCTCCTGTTCAGCTCAAGGCAAGATGGCTCCTGTCCTGCTCACCTCTCCTGCTCCTGTTCTGTACCCAGTCACACCCTTGCTGTTTCTAAATGCCATACTGCTATGCTACATGCTGCATGTAGCTAGGCTTACTAGCTCTAGCACTAGGCTTACTGCAACGACATGACCAGTACCTCATTAATTAATGACCTGTGAACTAATGACCTCTACCTGACTGGCTCCAAGTTTACTAAGCCTCATACACCCCTCTCCAGTATGCAGCATGGTGCATACAGCAGAAGAGGCCTGCTGACCATGTGACCAGTGCCTCATGGACTGCAGGGGCATTAATTGAGCTCCATACCAGTACCTCATTAGTGAATAGACTGCAGGTGCTGTATCTGACTGAAGGTTTATTGAGCCCCATACTCTACTCCTGTGCTATTTTTCATGTACACTGCACACCACACACCGCTCATTGCAGAGATCAGCAGGTTGTAGGCATTTTCAGAAACGCAACTGGTTAGTCAAGGCAAGATGGGTGCTGTCCTGCTCAAATCTGTTCCTGTTCTGTACTCAAAATCAAAGCCTGGTTAGTCAAGGCATGATGGATGGTGTGTGTGTGTGTGTTTGTGTGTGTGTGTGTCCAAAGCACAAAATGTGTGATTTGCTGAAGAGATCCTCTTGTTCCTATTCTGTACTCACATAATGGTTAGTCAAGCCAAGATGGCTGCTGTCCTGCTCATCTCTCTCGCTCTCATTGCTGCCCTTGAGGCAATGACAAGCAGAGGTCAGAGAGCTCTCAGACAGCAATGACAGGCATTACTGACATTACTGACGATATTCGTCAATTCTGTTTTTTATCAGGGTACAGTCTCATCCTAGCCTACTGGAGCAGATTCTTCCACCTGGCTTCACTTTGAGCAGAGTCTGGACACTCTAGACAGGCATACGTTTCCTTTCTGCTGGGTGGGCACTTTCAACTTCAAACCTATTGGTTCTGTCCTCAGTTTCTGCTCACTGATTGGTTGCTAGTAAATGTAGCTAGGGTAACCAAAGCCTTAGGATAGTACCCTGACAGAACTATAGCGAAATACAATATTGAGCAGAGGTGGCGGAATGAATCCCAATGTCAGCCTATCCCTGCTCTTTAAGTCTGCCGAGTGCTGTCAGCAGGGATGAGAACAACATCATTTGGCATAATGTAGACTGAATTTATAGTATGCCACATTCTGTCGTTCTCATACCAATCGACAGCACTCGGCAACGTGAAACAACAACCACGGCCACAGATTGATTCATGCCAGACAATCCCTTGCAGTCTTTCTATGTTCAGTACTTTAAGGTGACGTTGAGGTTCTTCTGCCACTGTCTGAAACAGTTTGCCGAGGGCTGAATCTCAAAGGCTCTGTGAGAGAGTGGCCACATGTGATGGATGCCAGAGCAGGGAGATGTTTAGATACCTAATGGGTGACATCACAATCTATTTCAGTTCTCCATCTATGGACCTTCAGCAGTCAGGCACTGGATTCTGTGTCACCTCAGTAAGTAGATCAATGGAGATAAAAAAAGGCAGAAAGGCTGGTTGTGGTGTGGAGGTTATCATCTATCTATCTATCTATCATCTATCTATCTATCTATCATCTATCTATCTGTCTATTTGTCTATCTATCTATCTATCATCTATCTATCATCTATCTATCTGTCTATCTGTCCATCTATCTATCTATCTATCTATTTATCTATCTATCTATCTATCTATCTATCTGTCTATCTATCATCTATCTGTCCACCTATCTATCTATCTATCTATCTATCTATCTATCTATCTATCTATCTATCTATCATCTATCTATCCATCTATCTATCTATCTATCTATCTATCATCTATCTGTCTATCTATCTATCTATCTGTCTATTTATTATCTATCTATGTATCTATCTATCTATCTATCTATCTATCTATCTATCTATCTGTCTGTCTGTCTATCTATCTATCTATCTATCTGTCTATCTATCTATCTGTCCATCTATCTATCTATCTATCTATCTATCTATCTATCTATCTATCTGTCTATCTATCTATCATCTATCTGTCCATCTATCTGTCCATCTATCTATCTATCTATCTATCTATCTATATATCTATCTATCTGTCCATCTATCTATCTATCTATCTATCTATCTATCTATCTATCTATCTATCTATCTGTCTATCTAACTGCATGGGATGTCCACGGGAGAGCAGAGCAGAGAACAAAGAAAGCTGTTTAAAGTCAATGGACTAGGTATGTTTGCTGAGCATCAAATCAAATCACTTAGGCAAGCGGTTCTTATGACCTGGGAGTTATAATCTAGTGCATGTGGTTTCACTTAGACTGTTTTGAGCTGATATTTTTTTTTTGTCTCAACTGCCTTTTTTACAACCTCCCTCTCATGCCTGACACACACACACACTCACAGTATTTTTGTCTGGCAGTCACCAGCACAAACCAGCCCATTATTTCCCACTGGTCTGGACTCTTAAATACCACATTTGTTTGGAGGAACAATCTGAAGTTGCATTTAGAGTGATGCAATAAGCTAGTGGAGAATGGTTTGCATCCAGAGAATTAGAAACCAGATTAGCTCTGTGTGTTTCTGAATGTCATTGATACTTGTTCTGACTTGGGCTACTAGGCTACTGGCAGTGTTGCTACAATCTGGGGTCTATTTCCCAAAATCACAGTTGCTAACTAAGTTAGCTACTTTGTCGGTTGCAATGCCATTGCCCAATAGCAGAGTAGAGTAGAGTAGAGTTACTTTATTAATCCGGGAGGAAATTAAGGTGTCCAGCAGCATATAAACATCATAAATATATCACATATAACAAAACATATCCCACATATACATCATATACACATCTCACATATACACATATACATCATATATACACTTATGCATCATATATGTACACATATACAACACTGTCTCCCAGTGAAAGAAGGGACACTGCCAACCAAGTGAGTTGCTAACTGGTCAGCAACTACGATTTTGGAAAACAGAGACCTGAGGTTCAAATAAGGCAAATCCTCACCAGATTATTTTTAGGAATGAAATGGCTGAATTCCAATGTCATCCCCTAACTCTAAGTCCTGAACCCTCCTGAAGACTTGAGCTAACTGTCATGAGTGAGGCAATCATGGATAGTCGTGGATTCATGCCAGCTGAGTCTTAAAGGGTTCACAGTTTAGGTGGGAGAGTGGCATTCAGCCAAAGTACCTCAACAGAGTAAACACACAGTGTTACATTGGCTACTGCTGTTTGAGGTCCATATTGATGCCCAAACATGAGAGCTAGCCATCATCCACAGCCACAGATCTTCAACAGCGCCCTGTGTGTGTCAGTCAGTGTGTCGATTCAGTGACTCTCACTTTGGTCATTCCACTAACGGGTCAGTAAAGGCAGGCAGGACTTAGACCAGTGGTGTTATTGTAACCGATGATGTCCGAGGTCAGAAAAGGTTCATGAATCCCCCACACACACACACACACACACACACACACACACACACACACACACACACACACACACACACACACACACACACACACACACACACGCACACACACACGCACACACACACGCACACACATACACACACACACACACAGACTGTGAAAAGCCTGTGATTCCAGGTGGATACAGTAGCCCCTTCACTCATGAAGATCACTGTGTGTGTGTGTGTGTGTGTGTGTGTGTGTGTGTGTGTGTGTGTGTGTGTGTGTGTGAGAGAGAGAGAGAGAGAGTGAGAGGCAGAAAGAGAGAGAGAGAGGAGACAAGGCAAGTTTCTAGATAACCTACCCACCCTGTTCCTCTTTCCTTGACTGTATTGTGTGTGTGTGTGTGTGTGTGTGT
>JAIFZK010000003.1:24732500-24735000 GCA_027481765.1 Tenualosa thibaudeaui
AAAGAGAGAGAGACACAGATGGCCATAGACCTACAGAGAGGTGGCTCTTCCCAGCCGTAAACACACACTGGTTCTGCTCACTGACACTTTTGCCACAATCCACTGGGCGTCATCTTAGTATGGGCCCCTATTAGAGGACACGCCTCTTAGTATGGGCCCCTATTAGAGGACACGCCTCTTAGTATGGGCCTCTATTAGAGGACACGCCTCTTAGTATGGGCCTCTATTAGAGGACACGCCTCTTATTATGGGCCCCTATTAGAGGACACGCCTCTTAGTATGGGCCTCTATTAGAGGACACGCCTCTTAGTATGGGCCTCTATTAGAGGACACGCCTCTTAGTATGGGCCTCTATTAGAGGACACGCCTCTTAGTATGGGCCTCTATTAGAGGACACGCCTCTTAGTATGGGCCTCTATTAGAGGACACGCCTCTTAGTATGGGCAATCCCACGATGTGTATGTCCACTCCCACCCGCAACCTGCGAAACTCTGAGAATTTAGACCCGCACAGTAATAGAGATGCATTTATACCCACACAGTAATAGAGATGCATTGATTTTGTGTCTTCTCCCATCCCATCCCGCAAGAGAAACGTGCCATTTATGCTATTAATTGTGATTGGGGTTATTTGTTTCCTTTCTCTCCCTGCATGTCTTTTGACGCACTGTGAATAGTGCTTCTATTTCATTGTTTGCATTTGTTTTTAAAATTAAATAAAGACAGGTTTATTCTTTTCCAATTTAGTTAGCAAGCTTTTAGCAACAGAACTGTTTGAATGAGCTGCTAAACTATCGTTTTAATGAGAACACAGATAGACAAAGCAACAAGCATTTAAATTTAACTTCCTTTTATTGAAAAAAAAAGCAAATGTCGGACTTGCCTTGTTTGGTTTTAGTGGTGTACACACCTAGTTTAATGTTCTTCTCTACTTTGTTGGTTGAGTCAGATCCTGTACTGACTGGGCTCCCGCCCACAGCCAAGCTCAAACCGCCAGTTCCCGAGAGATTTGTGTTGGGTCCTGTTGAGACCTCTACACTGATTCAACCGGAGGCTAAATTTGGCATTCATATAGCAGGGTGCTGTCTAAGTTTTTGTCTAAACTGTGTTTTTTTTTTATTAATATGCCATTTTGTTATGTTTTATATCACAGTTATAGAACAGTTTTGGCCAAAGACATTGAACAAAGACAAACATTTGGGAAAATAAGTTAAGATAAGTTAAAATAAGGAGAGAGGGTGCATTGGGGCTGGTCTGTGGGGTGGGGGTGGGGGTGGGGGTGGGGGGGTGCATTGGGGCATTGTTTTCCCGCACGTGTGGTGATGGGGAAAGCTTGTTGCCAGGTGCCTGCGTTGCTAGGTAAACAGTTTATTTCTGGAGAGTGTCAGATTTCAGGGCCAAGTGGGACAGAAAAAGTGAGGATTATGGGATAGCACAGATCCCTCGCCTGTAGCACCTGTAGTGAAGCTACCTGTAACCACACACACACACACACACACACACACCAGATTCAGTTGTGTGTTGTTTGAGCCACCACTATGTTACACACATACACAGTCAGACAACCACACACACATATCAAAAGAGCCATGGTAGCATATACCCTCAATTACACACTCTCTCTTTTCAATACCACTACACAACAGGTGGATCTCAAAAACACATATCATACCATGAACCATTCACACACACACATACACACACACACACACACACACTTTCACACACAGACAGACAAACATCAGCATAAACATCATCTGATACCTGCTGCTAGATTTCTAAGAATACATGCCTGCAAAAGGGGTGAAGTGAGTGTGTGTGTGTGTGTGTGTGTGTGTGTGTGTGTGTTCACATGTGTTTGTCCATGTTTGTACACATGTGTTTATGTGCATAAATAGTTCATCTGAGAGTTGGTAGGTGCCATGTGTGTGTGAGCATGTGTGTGTGTATGTGTGTGTGTGTGAGGTGGAAGGTGCAGTGTGTGTGTATGTGTGTGCTGCTTTAGTGCAAATATAAACAGACATGCATGCATGCTTACTTCTCCTGGCAAGTCCATATGTTTAAACATACACACACAGTGCAATGTGGTTGTGTGTGTGTGTATGTGTGTGTGTACACATTGTGTGTGTGTATGTGTGTGTGTACACATTGTGTGTGTACACATTGTGTGTGTGTATGTCCTGTAGATATCAACACACAGGACCCTTAAACTGTTTAGCTTTCTCAAAATGAGATAGAGAAATAAAGATATGAAAGCCTAATAAGTGTGTGTGTGTGTGTCAGTGTGGGTACATATGTGTGTATATATGTGTGCGTGTGTGTGTGTGTGTGTGTGTGTGTGTGTGTGTGTGTGTGTGCTAAAACCTGCTCCCTCTGACTCTCTTTCACAGTGAGCCATGACACAGCACTTCTCTTCCACACTCAAGAACTGCAAAAAGGTCACATATCTTCTCCAAGAATTCCTTGTGTATGTGTGTGTGTGTGTGTGTGTGTGTGTGTGT
>JAIFZK010000003.1:24740000-24745000 GCA_027481765.1 Tenualosa thibaudeaui
ACTCACATTCACACACACACACTCACACTCCACTGTATCACTCAAACACACTCACATTCACACACACACACACTCACATTCACACACACACACACACTCACACTCCACTGTATCACTCAAACACACTCACATTCACACACACACACACTCACATTCACACACACACACTCACATTCACACACACACACTCACACTCCACTGTATCACTCAAACACACTCACATTCACACACACACTCTCACACTCCACTGTATCACTCAAACACACTCACATTCACACACACACACTCACATTCACACACACACACTCACATTCACACACACACACTCACACTCAACTGTATCACTCAATCACACTCTACATTCACACACACACACACTCACATTCACACACACACACTCACATTCACACACACACACTCACACTCCACTGTATCACTCTAAACACACCCACATTCACACACACACAAACTCAATTTCACACACACACACTCACATTCACACACAAAACCTCACACTCCACTGTATCTCTCTATCATACTCACATTCACACACACACACTCACATTCACACACACACACTCACATTCACACACACACACTCACACTCCACTGTATCACTCAAACACACTCACATTCACACACACACACACTCACATTCACACACACACACTCACATTCACACACACACACTCACACTCCACTGTATCACTCAAACACACTCACATTCACACACACACACTCACACTCCACTGTATCACTCAAACACACTCACATTCACACACACACACTCACATTCACACACACACACTCACATTCACACACACACTCTCACACTCCACTGTATCACTCAAACACACTCACATTCACACACACACACACTCACATTCACACACACACACTCACATTCACACACACACACTCACACTCCACTGTATCACTCAAACACACTCACATTCACACACACACACACTCACATTCACACACACACACTCACACTCCACTGTATCACTCAAACACACTCACATTCACACACACACACACTCACATTCACACACACACACACTCACACTCCACTGTATCACTCAAACACACTCACATTCACACACACACACACTCACATTCACACACACACTCACATTCCACAGTCCGTCAGAGCTTAGCAATGGGCGAGTAACTATGTATGTGAATGGGGCTTGAGATGGAGAGAGAGAGAAAGAGAGAGAGAGAAAGAGGGAGACAGAGAGAGAGAGAGTGTATGTGTGTGTGTGTGAGGGGAATAGAGTAGTGTTAAAGTGGAAAGCCTGAAGGGTCTGTGTCCGTCTGCTGCTGACAGCCATTACACACACACACACACACACACACACACACACACGCACATGCACACATACACATACATACATAACAACAACAAAATCACACCAGTGATTGTGAAAAGTGACTGGTAACACCGCAGGTGTTCAAAAGTGACTGGTAACACCGCAGGTGTTCAAAAGTGGAATAAAACTCCCTTAATCGCTTATTTGCTCCTGAGCCTGCTAGTCTGTCTTGTGTTGTGTAATGTAAGATTAAAAGGGTATAAAAGGGTATAAAAGCAGAGATCTCAAGCCTTCAAGCATGAAGGCGATTGGACTCCTGGCGCTGCTAATGGAGGGTTTAGTGACCCTAATATTACAATCTGTGACCCTAACATTACAATTGCAGCCTGCAGTTAAGCACTCTTTTGAACTTAAACACAAATGAATAGGAATGTGGAAGAAGGACATTATTTTCACTTGTTGTTTCACAATGTGCTTTCCCAGCTGCAGTTATCACATACCTCAGGAACAGGTTTCTGGCAGTTTGTTCACATGGACTTCCGGGCAGTTTTCCTGCTCTGCATATAAAAGGGTGTCTTTCATTTCTGAGGAGCAGAGATCTCAAGACCTCAAGCATGAAGGCGATCACACTCCTGGTTGTGGCATGCAGCTGCTGTGTGTGTGAGCCTGTCTCTACTGACAGTCATGGCACAGCCCATCAGTGCTCCACCTCTGGATCAGACAGCCTCTTCTCCCTGCCTCACATGGTGATCAACATGGCAGAGAAAATCACCCTCCTGGAGGCCAAGCTGCAGGACACTGAGAAAGAAATCCAGGAGCTGCGGAGCCTTACTGCAGGTAACATAACAGGTGTATACTTTAAAGCCAAGCCTCTATGTGCGCCATTTGATTGTGTGTGTGTGTGTGTATGTGTGTGATGTGGTGCTTTACGTCTGTGTGTTTTTATATCTCATCTGTGTGTGTGTTTCTGTGTGTGTTTTCAGGCCCTCCTCGGGTGGCATTCTCAGCTGCTCTTAGAAATTCTGGTTCTGGAGATACTGGGCCTTTCACCACTCCTGTCCCACTCAAGTATCAGAACGTTTTCTCCAACACTGGCAGCAGCTACAACCCCTCAACAGGTAGTGTGTGTGTGTGTTTGTGTGTGTGTGTGTCTGCGTGTGTGTGTGTAATTTGATAACAAACAATACTTATTTTTCAACAGGCATTTTCACTGCAGTAATTAAAGGGATGTACTTCTTTCGATTCTCAATGTTCAACAACCTGTCTCCGGTTCCTAACTCTGTTGTGAGTCTGATGAGGAACGGGGTGAGGTTGACGTCTGTCTGGGACACTTCTGGGACCGATGGAAATGACATGGGCAGCAACGCTGTGGTCATTGCCCTGGAGGTGGGGGACAATGTGTATGTGGAACTCCAAGCCAACAGGATTGTGTATGATGACGCCATGAACTACAACACATTCAGTGGCTTCCTGCTCTTCACCATGTGATGACAGTGACAGTTTCATTAGGATTGGAAATGTATAAATCTTTATGCTTTTACAGAAATCTCTTCTTATGTACTAGTGGTTGAAAATCTGTGACTCTAACATGACCCATGAGAGTAAACTGCTAATTGGGAAATATATTATAAATGCACTTTTCACATTTGGTTATCAGAACATTACGACATTTGAATAAATATCATTGTGCAAAGCACACATGTCTCTGGCTTATCTGTTTCTGAACAATGAGTATGTTTTTCTAACAATTTATTAGTTGTCCAATTCTGTCCTAACAAACATACACAATACATTTGATATGTACTGCATCAATAGAGCTCTATTCTTCATTTTGTGTACTTAGTTACAACAACACTATTCAGCAAGACAGTCAGCTGTCTTGGAATGATCATATATTCCCACCCTGCATTGCACACTTTATTACAAAGCAGGAAGCTGACGGACCTGCATTTTTCTCTACATTGGCTGGACACTGTGCGGATTAGTGCGTCATGCACAGTACTGTCTTTGTGATCTGTAAACACCTGGGCACACTGTAGGGGTCTGAACATTCTGTGGAAGCCCAATGTGTGTGTCAAGCCTGTGTGTGAATTTGGTGTGTGTGTGAGAGTGTGTGTGTGTGAGAGGGAAAATGGTCTCTGGAAGAAAATACTGGTGTCAGCTCATACACTTCTGGCATCTGTCTGTGTGTGTGTGCGTGTGTATGCACTGTTAGTTGACACACCCGGAGCCAAGGTAAGAACATCACAGCTAGAGCCAGGTGACAGGAATCAGACAGGACAGGTGCAGTGTGCTGCAAGCCCAGAGTAAATGGCCCAACGTAGAACACGGAACATAGAAGACAGAACACAGAACGCGGCAGGTGGAACACGGCGGGCTATAAATAATTCAGCTCTCCAGTGAGGACATGCTACTGAGACAGCGGGCACATTACATTAAGAATGCAGGAGCTTAAGATGGAAGATGCATGGGGCAATGGCACTGTACAGGCCCTGTCTGGGGCAGGATGAGGTGTGTGTGAGGTGTGTGTCCCTGTCCGGGGCAGGAGTGAGGTGTGTGTGAGGTGTGTGTCCCTGTCTGGGGCAGGATGAGGTGTGTGTGAGGTGTGTGTCCCTGTCTGGGGCAGGATGAGGTGTGTGTGAGGTGTGTGTCCCTGTCTGGGGCAGGAGTGAGGTGCAGGGGCAGATGGGTGCTGCATTGGTGTGGTGTGGGGCAGGACTCTGAGGTGGGCACTGGCAGGGTTGCATGGGCACAGTAGGGAGCAAGAGTGAGGTGCAGGAGACAGGAGCAGATGTGGAGGTGCTTTGTGGCTGTGATGCAACACAAATGCAGAAATGTGTCGTAAGCTGTTAGTGTGCAGTCACATGACTCTGAATGACTCCCACTCTGTGGTTTCCAGCCTACTGGCCCAGGGTCTGTAAGCTGTGTGTGGGAGAAGAGGGTATCACTGCATGCCTCTCTTCTCCTCGCCCCCCTCTTTTCTTTCTCTACTCTCCTCCCCTCTGCACCTCCTCTCTCTCTCCTCCTGCAGTGGAAAACTCAGGTGCCATCTGCCACAACAGAGTGGAAGAGAGGGCTCTCCTTTCCCCTCCTCTCTCTTCGTCTCTTCTCCTCTCCTCTCTTTTCCTCTCATCTCTTCTCCTCTCCTCTCTCGTCCTCTCCTCTCCTCTCATGGGGGCTAATTCAACTAATCCTATTAGCCGGTGAAATCTACACTGGAAACGTGAGGCCTGCAATATTAGCCTGCCCTTTACAGCCTGGCCTGCCAGAGGGTACTTTTACCCCTCTCTCCTAGAGAGAGAGAGAGAGAGGATTATGCCTCAGAGGCCAACAGACACACTGACATGACAGGGTGGCAGAGAGAGAGAGGGGGGGGGGATTATCCCTGAGTGGCCAACAGACACACTGACATGACAAGGTGGCAAGCAGCTGAGGAAAGGAAACGGCCCCCAGGTCAGATGGCCCAACATGGGCATGGACGTGGACGCCACCACTCACACACACACACACACACACACACACACACACACACACACACACACACAAAAAAGGACAGGCTCTCATACGCCTAGGGCACAGTGCCAACCAGGCAGTGTAAAAATATCAAACGCGGGTATTTTGGATGCAAGTGTGTATGTGTATGTGTGTGTGTGTGTGTGAGGCACATGTAAATTCTATGGATGT
>JAIFZK010000003.1:24750000-24797500 GCA_027481765.1 Tenualosa thibaudeaui
CCAGTTTTCCTACTCTACCTCCTCCCTATCTCTCTCTCTCTCTCGCTCTCTCTCTCTTTCTGGGGCCTGGCTGGTGGCCATGCTAAAGTGGCCACTGCACGCGACTGCTGCTGTTTCCTGTGTCCCTCACAAAGCCTTTATTCTAGGCAAGCAATGGCCACAGGGAAATTCCATAGCAGGTCACATGACACCCAGAGAGAATGGAACACAGCGATTTCATGGCTGACAAGTTCTTTAGAACCTTTCCATTGTTGTGGAACAGTACAGTGTGAGTGAAGTGGGGTGGGTTGGTTGAGAAGCTCTGTGCTGGGCATTAAGTATGTCACCGCTCAGGTGCTGCACCTTAACTCTCCATAACAGACAAACCACAGTGGGTCTAAGGGAGTTTCTGTTCCTCTCAGCTTAACCCACATTTAGATGCTTTTAGAGACCATAGCCATGCTACGGAGAGGGGAAATGGAGTTCAAACAGAATCTGCCAGCAGTAAACCCGCACATGTGAATGTCTTCAGTAAAGTCCATTTTAAAAGATGCATGAGTCGGCTAAATAAAATATGGCTCCACCAGCAGAAAAAAGTAAATGGGAGCAGCAAGTGCTCTAAACTGCTGCTACTGAATGAAACCATAGAAACATGTCTGTCTGCTGAGCTCCTCACATCACCAGTGCCATCTCTGTCAAACAGAACATAGTGTATTCCATGTGAGGGAATGCACTTTTACAGCCCCAGCTAATGGGCTTTGGTTTTATGAGGCTGCTTCTATAATGGACTGCATTTATATAGCACTTTTCTACTCCTACAGGTACTCAAAGCGCTTTACATTGTATGCCTCACATTCACCCATTCACACACATGCACTCATACACCGGTGGCGGAGGCTGCCATGCAAGGTGCCAACCTGCCACCAGGAGCAATTTGGGGTTCAGTATCTTGATCAAGGACACTTTGATGGGGTCAGCCCGAGGGGGACACGAACCTGCAATCCTTCGGTTGCAGAATGGCACCTCTACCACCTGCGCCACCATCTCCCCATTCTATAATGGTCTGCCGTACTTTACTTTCACCCGGCACGGTGCGGCGCAAAGTAGCACAACTCAAGAGGCTCTATCTGTTTGTCCTTCATTAATATAGACCTGTTGCCAGAGCAACAGGGGGCCCTGATTCCTGTGTCTCCCACCCTTTCCTTCACCAGCAGCCTTGGGAGGTAAAAACCCAATCTGCCATCAGTGTGTAGGAGGTGAGGATCAGGCGTGAGAGCTCTAAGTATACCAAGCCTCACAGACTGCACGTCTCCAAACAGCGGGCGAAGACACCAGCGCTCCTAACACCCAACCCACCACAAACCCTGAGCTTCACTTACACTGTTTACAGCAAGCTCAGCAATAGCATGAAGGGGGGGGGGCACAAAGCAAACCTAATGACAGTAGCAAATCAAACAGGAGCTAAACAGCTGTTTGCATCAACCAGGAGACACGGCTGACGTGTCTGAACAGGAGCCTCTCAGACAGTTGGCATGTGTTGTGTCATAATGACCCCTGTCCCTCTAAGGCATGAGAGCTGATGATGGTTCACTGGCATTTTGCTTGTTGGTTCTCCACCGAAGGGCTTACGCTTTTGTGCTATTATATGGTAATAGATAGTGAAATAGGGGTGGACCACCAGAGAACCGATGAGCAAGGCAAAAAGCAGGAAGAAAGGAGTATACATTAGCATTGGCCCACAACAGCTAATAGCCTATGGTTCAGATGACACTATTGCACAACAACTAATAGCCTGTAGTTCAGATGGCACTAGTGCACAGCAGCTAATAGCCTATAGTTTAGCTGACACTAGCGCACAGTGGCTAATAGCCTTTAGTTCAGTTGACACTAGCGCACATTAGCTAACAGCTTATAGTTTAGCTGACACTAGCGCACAGTGGCTAACAGCCTTTAGTTCAGTTGACACTAGCGCGCAGCAGCTAACAGCCTATAGTTCAGCTGACACTAGTGCGCAGTGGCTAATAGCCTAGAGGTCAGCTGACTGTAATGTATGTTGCCCATTTTCCCACTTGTGTTTTTACCCACAGGAAGCAGCTGTGGGAGGCCATGGGGAGGTGGTCCCAGCACTCGGTCTGACTGGGGCACTGATCACTGGATGTCTGGCCAGTGAGTAACAGATTTATAGGGATTATGAACTGGTGGGTGAGGCACAGCTGGCCTGTTGGGCTGATTAGAAGATCAGGAGATCAGTTGGTGATTGTCTCCACTAGGCTGGTCAGTGATTGGGCTGGTTAGAAGATCAGGAGGTTGGTGAGCGTCTGGAAGAAGCTGGTTGTGTGGGAACACTAGTTTATCACTGTGGCTGTGTGAACAGGTCATGAATGCCCTCATGATATTATGGTCTGTGCATGTCAGCCAAAGATGCTAAATGGTTGAGATCATCTGGTTCAGTCCTGGAATAGGCCTATGTGTGTGTGTGTGTGTGTGTGTCTTGTGTGTGTGTGCGTGTGTGCATGTGTGCATGTGTGTATGTGTGTGTGTGTGTGTGTGTGTGTGTGTGTGTGTGTGTGTGTGTGTGTGTTGATGTTGCACTATGCTGTGATGTGCTGTGATGTGTTGATGTTGCACTATGCTGTGATGTGTTGATGTTGCACTATGCTGTGATGTGCTGTGATGTGTTGATGTTGCACTATGCTGTGATGTGTTGATGTTGCACTATGCTGTGATGTGCTGTGATGTGTTGATGTTGCACTATGCTGTGATGTGTTGATGTTGCACTATGCTGTGATGTGCTGTGATGTGTTGATGTTGCACTATGCTGTGATGTGCTGTGCTGTGATGTGTTGATGTTGCACTATGCTGTGATGTGTTGCCACTGTTCTATACTGTGCTGTGCTGTCTTGATGCTGCACTGTGCTGTGATGTGTTGACACTGTTCTGTACTGTGCTGTGATGTGTTGAGGCTGTGATGTACTATACTGTGCTGTGTTAAGGCTGCACTGTGTTAAACAGTGTTAAGATGTGTTGAGGCTGTGCTGTTCTATTCTGTGCTGTGTTCTATACTATGCTCTGCTGTATTCTGCTGTGATGTCCTGACACTATTCTATACTGTGCTGTGCTGTATTGATGCTATACTGTGCTGTGCTGTGTTGAGGCTGTGCTGTGCTATACTGACACTGCAGTGTGCTATACTGTGCTGTGCTGTGTTGAGGCTGTGCTGTGTTGCACTGGTGTGGGCAGGCCAGGGATGCTTTTAGCCAGTGGGAAGTGCAAGAGACGAGACACAGTGTGTCGTAAATAGATGCCAAAGTCTTAGCTCAGCTTCTTGAAAGATTGTGTGTGTGTGTATGCATGTGTGTGTGTGTGCATGTGTGTGTGAGGGGAGGGGTACCAGAGGATACTTTCACTCTGCGCCCTACAACCCCCCCCACACACACACACCCCAACGCTTCTCTCTGAATGCTTCCTGTGAAGACATGAGCCAAAAAGGGAAGAGCTGAAACGAGAGATGCCGTGCGTGAGCCTCTGGGGGTGCAGGAGGGAGCAAAGAGGAAAGGGACGGAACACACTTGGGGGTTTGGGTCTAAAATGGCTGTTTCTGGGATATATGCAGCACCTGGAACACACTTGGGGGTTTGGGTCTAAAATGGCTGTTTCTGGGATATATGCAGCACCTGGAACACACTTGGGGGTTTGGGTCTAAAATGGCTGTTTCTGGGATATATGCAGCACCTGGAACACACTTGTGGGTTTGGGTCTAAAATGGCTGTTTCTGGGATATATGCAGCACCTGGTGACGATACTGACAGCGAAGGCTGCGGCTCCATTTCCTGAAACTCAGGCCCCATCAGGCCTTGCATAACTCCGATTTCTCAGGGTGGGACCAGTGTTGACAGTGATCTCCAGGCATCCACCTACACACTCTACTATACCTACACACAGAGTCATGAAAATATGAAAATCCAGCTTCGGAAACAAAAATATCTACCATGCATTTGTGGGTGATTTTGCTAATGCTACTTGGCTGAGAGGTTGTGCTACTCACAATCTGTTTATTTAGTGAGTGGTTGAAACAAATAGGAGCTGTTTGACCTCTGGCGAAAGGGACAGGTCCCAAAACAACAAAAACCAGACACCTGAATCAGACGCTGGCAGTGAACAGATGCTCAGCTGATTGACTCAGCCGATGACGGCCTGCCCACCAGAAGTGGTGGTCTGCCGGATCCACCAACCTGTCACAATCAGAAGCGGAATCTTTATGAGAAGCGGAATCTTTATCAGACCACAGCAGTAGCTGAAACCTTGCTAGACAAAACTTTTAATATTGTGTTCACATGGTACATTCCTGTGGATGAGAATTAACTATATGAGGTAATTGTAACACTGTTCAACACCAAATGTGATGGTGACCTTAGACTTTTTCACAGTGTGGTGTGTTTTTATGAGTGCACTGGCTTTAGTCCCATAATGCCCGGGACTGCCAGCACACAGTGGAACAGACCCCTCCATCTTCCTCTCCCCTCTTCTTTTTTCTGTCCTTCTTTGTCTCTTTCATCTCATTCTCTCTCTCTCTCTGTCTCCTTCACTCCTTTTCTCTCATTCATCTCTCCCTCCTCCCATAGAGTAGACTGTTCTATCTCCCTCTCCCCCTAGTCCCTTTCCTGCCTGTCTATCTTTCTGTCCTTCTCTATCTCTCTCTCTGTCTCCCTCACTCCTTTTCTCTCTCCATTTCTCTCCTTAATGTCTCTCTCCCCATCCCCTGCCGTGTGGTGTAGTGAGTGGTGGGACACTCACTCTTTGTTCAGTACAGTGTGTTCTTCTCAGTGCCGCTGACTCTGGTCGCTGCCTCTGCTGCTGCTGTCGGAATGGGGCTGGTGTGTGTGTGTGTGGGTGTGTGTGTGTGTGTGTGGGGGTGGTGGTCTGTGTGTGTGTTGGAAGGGGGGGCCCACTGAAATTCTGCCGACTCATCACAAGTAAGCGGCCCCAGCTAAAGCTTTCATTACAGATGTGCAACCATGTGTGTGTGACTGTGTGTATGTAGAAGAGGCTTAACTGTGTGGATGTGTGTGTGATGTGAAAGTGTGAGTTTGCATGGTTTGAGAGAGTCAGGTTTGTGCATGTGTGTTTTGGGGAGACAGTTGAGGTTATGTGTGTGTGTGTGTGTTTGTGTGAGTGTGTGTGTGTTGAAGGAGAGAGAGGAAGGGTATTAAGAATGGGTCAGGTTTGTGTATGTGTGTTTTGGGGAGAAGGTAGAGGTTGAGTGTATGTGTGTGCGTGCGCATGCATGCACCTGTGTGTGTGTGTGTGTTTTGGGGGAGAGAGAGGAGGGGTATAGAGAAAGGGTTAGGATTGTCTGTGTGTGTGTGTGTGTGTGTGTGTGTGTGTGTGTGTGTGTATGCGTGTGTGTGAGGGATGTGGTGCACTCTAAGGAGCATGTGAAGCCTCCTTATGTAATGGCCGTCATAATAACAGTCCAGTCTGGCCAAGGGGAGATTCTGAGATTCTGAAAGTACTTTGGAACACAGAGTGTTTCAGCCTGCTCCGCTATAAGCCTCAAATTGCTCAGGTGCCACGCCAACACTGGAACACACACTCTGTATGTGTTAGTTGTATGCAGACACCCAAACACTGCCACACACTCCATGTGTGTATTAGTCAAATGTAGACACTCTGTGTTTGTGACAGTCATATGCAGACACTCCATGTGTCTTTCAGTCGTATATGGACTCTCTATGTGTGTGTTTGTATACTCACTGAAAACCATCAATGCAGTGTCTGGCTTCTTGGTATATAGAAGTGAATGACAGCGTATCACGTATATGGACGCTATGTGTGTATTCACATGCAGACACTCCATGTGTGTTTCTGCCGTATGTAGACACCAATGAAAACCATCAATGCCGTGTCAAGGTTCCTGTATAGATGTCCATATGCTGACTTGGTGGATAATTAGCCACTCTCCAATACAGATACACTCTCTTGTTTGCTCACTGTTGTGAAATCCCTGACCTGCAGCACAGGGAACTTAACACTCCTTCTGTGTGTCTCAAATATAGCAGGTAGCAGGACAGAAATGTTGCTTTGAACACATGATAAGAGAGTGTTGCATAAAATCTGTACTTCATGTGCCTTCTACCTATGGCTACATTTCATTTCACTTGTTTATATTCTCCAACCTTGGCAACACATTCCATTAAATCCCCCTCAAATGAATCACCAAAAAACTTTTAATTTACAGTAATAATGGGAAACATCTGTTCTCCAGCATTGATGCATTTTGATTATTGATATGAAAATGGATCTTTTGATAACAAATATACAATTTAGTGTTGTCATTAGTCCCAAATGATTTAATCAACAACAAAAAAAAAACATCCTGTCATAATGCCTCAGGTTTTCATAGGTCAGTCAACAAAGGGTTGGAACAGCCAGACTAAAAGAGATTCCAGTTATTTCTCAATGAAAACAAGACGTTAATCCAAAAGAAATAAATTGTAGTTTTGGATAGTTGACAGGGAATGTTAATTATGTTATGTCATAGCACAGGATCATGTCTTAAAACCTTGGGTTGTTGTTTCTGGCAACAGGTAGTCATTTCTGGGTGTCGCATAAGCAGTTTTGGCAATCTACATGCTGCAAGGGGGTCTACTGTGACACTATCCTTAGACTACAGCACCCCCTGGTGTCTGATTTGAGATTAAGAGTAGAGTTGTAGTGGCAACTTAGTAGTTATCATGCTCATGAATGCTCATAACTGGCCCATTATAGGCCTTCTTAGAGTGAACATTAAGGGTGATCAGATCACAACTGCTCGGAGCCATAAAAGAACATGTTGCTGTTTATGCTTGTTTCCAACTAGTTCCCAACTTGTTCCCTTTTGTTTGAATATTCTGTTCCTTCCAACATTCTTTTCAGTAGAACTCTCATTGTTTGGAAGGCATTAGAATGCATTAAAGTTTGAAAGGACCAGTAGATACCTAGGCATATCACAAAACTCTGGGCACTGTACATAAGCGGCCCTCCTTCCTCAAACTTACTAAAAATTAACCAAACATTGTATTCCAAATTCTTCAAGGGTTTACACCAGTTTTGTTTTTTTTCTCCCCACTATGACACCCCTGGTTACAAACATGCAGCACTGAGGCCTATAAGTGGCTTGAGTGATGAGATCAAAATGCCTCTTGGCACTCTTGGCCAGACCCAACAAACGCATTTCAAAGACAAGTAGAAACAGCCAAATATATATATTTACAGTTTTCTGTTCTCACTTTTACTTTTGTGAATTTCTCAGACCAGAAAGTTTAACCTCCACATCACAGTTGCTTTTGCACATCATAAAACCAATTTCTTATTACTTTTAACAAACAGCAAATGCTTTCACATATCCATGCAATTGCCTGTGTACAGTTATCTGCTCTTTTCACATTAGGCTATCATATCATGTCAGTCAAAACAGTATCTAGCCCTTCTGTTGAATTGCCTGTGCCAAAAATGTAGGCATTAGTTAATTATTTGAGTCTTCATATGTGAAAGTGTTGGCATTGGTCATGTTGTCATTTAAGTATATTTATTTATGTTTGTCTAGTTTGATTTATTATTATTATTATTATTATTATTATTATTATTATTATTATTATTATTATTATACTTTGGTGCAAAAGAAGAGTTTTACTATAGGCTATGACACTCCAGTCATTTTTCTAATGACACTGTTTCACTTTTCACTGGCATAAATACTTGCTTTTGAGAAATACAAAAGCATTTGGTGCTTTTGCGGGTAATCCACTTGTGTTTTGCAGTTTGGACTAAATACATGTACTGTTGTTTCAACTTTTGTGATGATTTGAGAAATGCATGGAAGCTACTGAGAAAAACTGTAAGGCAGTATAATGTAATATTATATTAAACGCAAAGTTGCTGAACTGCTCCTGTCTGTTTTGCTTACATGCCAGACCTGAAACACGTGCTTTTTCTGCCACCCTGTGGCCAGAAGTGGACAATGTGAAATGTGACATGTTTGACGATAACCTAAAATAAACTGAAATCTGTTCCGAGTTTTAAATTAGATTTTTTTTTTTGGTTACTGGTAAATAATTATTTAATAGGACTGAGTGAAATCAGTTTTTACAGTGTTTTGCAATGTAACAGATTATCCTATGCCCAAAGATTACTGAATATTGCTCAGCTTCAACCCTTTCTGCTATGTTTGTAGGTCATGGGTGGGTGTGAACTAACTTGTATGCCTGTAACTTTTATTAACAGGCAATAGATTATAAATAATCAAACAATTAAAGTTACATGAATTTTGCACAGTCACATTGGTAAAACTAGCCTATAGTAGCCTTAGGCTACTATAGGCTAGAGAGTATGTTAGTAGTGAATATGTGGTAGGTTAGGTATCCAAATAGTACATCTGCGTGTTTCTCAAAACCTGTGTCGCTTAGCCTAATGACAGATAGACAGACATAGATAGATAGATAGATAGATAGATAGATAGATAGATAGATAGATAGATAGATAGATAGATAGATAGAAGATAGATTTCCTCAGAGGAAAATTTGTAGAAACAACAGTTCGTTATCTACTGCATCTGCGATGTCATAAACATCAAGAAGGTAAACATAAGTTAGCATTATTAACGCAAAGTTTCAGGGTATAATTTGAAATACAGCGTTAGTTTGTATCGTAGAGGACGTGTTTGAATTAACCTTCTCCTTTAAGAAGTGCCCCATGCATTCCTATCAGATGCATGACGTCACGAGAAAACTGCCCAGACACTTCGGAAAGTAGCTTGCTAGCTAGATAGCCGAAGGACAGTGCGTGCGTCTGTCGGTGTTCGAGGTCTCACTTTGTCGTGTTTTTAACAGTTTTTTATCGTTTGTCTTTTATTTCAAGGCAGGTCAAACCACTTCGCGTTGTTTTGACCCTGTTTTTACACGAGCGACCAACCGAGGAAACGTAAAGCGTTTTTCCTCAGGCGGGAATCGGTGAATTGACCCCCGAAATGGATATTAGCTAGCTAGCTTGTTCGCTAACTTCTGAGAAGCGATTCGCTAGCATAAAAGGACCATTGGTTTCAGGTCTCCTTGCGCGTTTCGACATAGTTAACTTAACTATCATTTGTTTCCTTTTAACGTAGTTTTTAAACTCTTTGGCTGACATTGGCCTAGTGGGTACGACTGAACTTTAGACAAGCCCAGCGCGTAGAGAAGAGGTAAAAGGTGTCTCTCCTTGTCTCCTCTCGCCATTCACAATGATGTCGAACCCGCCGGTATTTCCAAGCCCACAGCAGCAGCAGACTCTACAACAACAGAACATGCAGTTCCACGTCAGGCCCACTCTTGTGATCAAGAAAAATGCAATTACGGATGACTACAAGGTCACAAGCTCTGTACTTGGACAGGGTATTAATGGCAGGGTCATAGAAATATTCCAGAGGAAAACGGGAGAGAAATTCGCACTCAAGGTAAGTTTGTGTCAAGTCAATTTTTTTGTCGAGCATAACTATAAGTTAGCGTTAAACTCATATTTTATGGTGTCTTCTGTCCGTCTAGGCCTATCATTGTGTCTTTGTGTTGCACGGAATAAGCAAAACTGGTCGTGATTTCTTGAGGAAACATTTAACATAACGTCGTAGGTTATAGTGTAAAGTGTATCACGGCCCCACTTGAGTTACACACATTTTAATATATTTAGTTTTGCCGTCACCTGCGTCCTTACTTTCCCTCAACGTTAACTTATCATCATTCAACTAAACAAGGAGACGACAGCGTCACTTACCAAAATGGTTTTTAACGTTAAGGCTATGCTACGAAATCATGACGCAGCTTTTGGCATGCCAGATGTTGTTGGTTAATCATCACATTATCTCGGAATAAAGGTGTCCGGTTCATTTGATTGCGGCTGTTCGGAAACAATTGAAGTGCGGTCGCTCTGGATATCGGATTGCTCATCAGACAGCTGATTGTTATGGAACGCGTTGTTCGTCAAAGATCAAAAGCCCACCAAGCACTTAACCTCTAAACCCTTTTCCTTTTACCGTTAATTTCGTATTCCGGGTCAATTTCCTCTGAGCGGACATTAACGTAACTCAATCTCACCTAAAAAGCATTACGCAATCAGAGAGCAAGTTAACTCAGAACCTGGCGGAGCTCGTGGGGGCTCGTGCAGGTAAACTCAGAGACTGTAAGCTGATCGTGACCATTCGGGAATAGCGTAACTTGTTCACGAAGTCAAATCTGGGGCAGCACTCAGATCTAGACAGGAGACTACTAATTCATACTTCTACTACTAATCTACTAATGTCAAGATCTCAGACGAAACTTTTTCCCCCGGCTGTCGTGATGGTTTGACCACGTATTTGTTTATGTCTACTGCTGAGCAGACACTTTTGAATGTTGTTCTCCCTTCTCAAGTGCTATCTGTATAAACAATGAAAGGAAGAGAAAACACAGGAACTAGCCAGAATGACTGTTATGGTGACTTTATTGCGCTCTAAAGGTGTGGGTCATCATCTGTAACCCTGTCAGCTGAGAAATATTTTAGATTTGAATAGGTTTAGGCTACTTCTCTGCCTGTATAGCCGTGTGCTGAAATCTAAATAAAATCTCAGGCAGTATTCAAATCAGAGTGGAGCTGGAGAGAGCCACAGGGGTTTGAAACAGAGGTCATGGAACCATGCTGCTTTGTTTGTTTGTCTCAAAGTTCAGACCAATAATATTTCTGTGGTCTCGCACACACTCACACACTGACCCGCACCCACACTCTTTGACCACCTCAGCAGTACAGCGGCTTCTTTCCGTCTCCTTGTGTGTGATTGGATGATCTCCATCTCCCTGGGTTACCACATCCAATTGCCAGCTGTGGATTTGTGGTCTAAGCCAAAGCTTCTAGGGAATCCACATTTCCAGTCTCCAATGTTGGAAACAAGTTTTTGGTGTTTGTGTGTGTGAGAGTGATTCAGAACCATGCATTACAGTGTCTACAGTGGCCAAGTGACAGCCCTGTGGTTGTCCTGTGGTGCCGTTTCTCCTGTTTGGCAGTGTTATGTCTTGACATTTTAATGCACTTAACTGTACCTTAGTTCTCACTCTCACAGTTTTCACTAGTAATTCTGTTACCAGGCTATTAATAGACCACTGTCACATTTGTGTATCTGAATACTACTCATGCTACTGTACCTGAAAGCCACTCATTCACTTCCATATCAAGTTTAGCCTCTTTATACTGCCATTATCTCCTGCTGTGGTTTGGTGGGTCTCAGCAAGTTAAGACTGCTGCTAACCTGAAGCCAGTACTGTTGCAGACTGTTGCTATTGATTAGTCCACGTTACATTATTGGAGGTTCAACAGCTGCTGATGAGCATCTCCATAAGCTACAGCAGGTGGGGGATTTGTGGAAAGTCATTTGACTAGGCAAAGGCCTATTAATCTTGCATCACTGTGTGTGTGTGTGTGTGTGTGTGTATTGTCTGTATACTTCAAAAGCCAGCCCTCTCACAGACCATACCTCTTTAATTGTGTGTGTCTGGTAGAAGTCACCCCTCTTGCAGTCCCCATCTTTTTTAAAGTGTGTGTGTGAGAGTGAGTGAGGAAGCCCTCTCTCAGTCCCTATGTCTTTAAGTGTGACAGCAGTGATGTCATGGACCAGGCAGCCCCCCCTGTCATCATGTTTAAAGCCCTCCGTCTCTAGTGTCGGTGTTGGCTACCCGCAACATTCGTCACTTCACCTCAGGCTCTTTTTAGACCCACAACACCCCGTGTGTGTGTGTGTGTGTGTGTGTGTGTGTGTGTGTGTGTTGGTGTTTGTTCGTGTATTCACCTGTCCTTGTCTCTGTACTTTAATGAGTGCATTTGTTTGTTTGTGTCTATGTGGTTACATTGGTGTGGGTGTGTGTGTGTGTGGAGTGCAGCAACATAGACGCATCCTCTAATGTTATACAGGAAATCAACTCATGACAACCCCCGCCACAGCCTTTGGTTCCACTACCTCTTTATCATCATTTATGCATCTGTCAGTCACACACACACACACACTCTCCACACCCCCAGGAGAAACAAGATCTTCACACTGCTCCTTCAGGCTAGATCTGACCTCAAGAACCTCAGCTTCCAACTATGCAAGGGCAGAGAAAACACTCTCAGTGCCATTTGTGTTGTCTTCATTTACTAATTTGGCACAGATGCACCTTGTTCAGTGTGGTAAGTGTGTCCCTGCTATCGAGCCAGTGGTCTCAGTGTTAGAATCTCACTCTGCAAGGTGAGTCATAGCAGCACAGCTTCTTCCAGCGGCTCAGCTGGTGACTGCAAAGCAGACACACACACACACACATACACACAGATCTTGACACGCACACACAGCTACACGCACACACAGCTCCACACACACAGACACATGTGCACAAGGCTAGGGGGCAGTGGTTGAACAGATGCTCACTCACACACACTGAAGTGCGGCAGTTCGATTCACTTAGCCGCTTAAGTGGGCTTTATTAAGTGGTCCTCCATTGTCCCTGTGTGTCCTTGCTAGTCAAATATTCCTACATTTGAGCAGGACAAAGAGGTGAGGGGCTGCTTCTCTGCACATTCTCTAAACGGGCCTCACAAACACTTTGTGCATCTTCTCATTGAAACAGGGCTTCACTCACACACTCACTCACTCACTCACACACTTTGCTGTGAATCCTCTCTCTTTTTAAATAGGATCCTCGAACACACACATTTTGCTTTGCATCCTCATTTAAACAGGGTCCTTGTTCACACACACTTTGCTTTGCATCCTCTCATTTGAATGGGGCCTCGCTGCTGTGTGGCATTGGCGTTTGGCACTGCAGGGCTGCTCAGTGAAGTGGAGAGATCAATAGAGCAATTCTCGAGGGTGTTGAGGGTGTCTGGGGTGTGACGCGCTGGTTTTTGGCTTGTCTTGTCTGCCCACCCCTCACTGGGAACCTGCTCTCCCTCGCTGTCTGACAGGGAGGAGAAGGAGTGTCTAGATGTCTTGTCTTAATAGAGTGTTTGGGAAAGTAGCCAACTTGTCTCTCTCTGTCTGTCTCTCTCTGCCTTTCTCTCTCCTTCTTGTCTCACCCCCTCTCCTCTCCTCTCCTCTCCCCCTGTCTTTCTTGCCACTTTTCTCCTCCCATCATTCTGTCTCTCTCCTTTTCTTTTCTCCTCTCCTCTCTCTCATGCGCCTCTCTCTTTATTGTTCACATGTTCACTCTCGTTCTCTCTCACACACACACATGCACACACACACTCCTCTGCTCACTCCCAAGCTGATTAGCTCATTGTTTTAGTGCATTTACATTTACGCATTTAGTAGACGCTTTTATCCAAAGCGACTTACAACTCAACTATCAAGTGTTCAGGGCCAGTCTCCCCTAGAGCAACTTAGGGTTAAGTGCCTTGCTCAAGGGCACAACGGTGGCAGCTGGGATTTGAACTTTTCAGGCTACTTGCATGCTAGCCAGGTTCCTTAACCACTACGCTACCACCGCCCAAATAGTGTCACCCTGCCATCTTTTCTCTGGAGAACAACGCCTTGACCTGATGGGCTTTTTGCAGGATCCTCATGTTGTTGCCGTGGCCCTGCGGCATGCATTGATTTTATTCATGCCGAATGGACAGTGTGTGGCCTCACCTCGCCATATGTGTCATATGGCCAGCTGCTAATAGATGCAACGCACACACACACACACACACACACACACACACACACCCCTGTTTCTTTCTCTTGAGCTGGTGCCAAGTCCTGGAGGGGAAAGGGCTGGGTCTGTTCTAGCTGTGTCTGGGACGGTCGAGGGGTCTGCTGTTTGTGTTGTTCATTAATTTTAACATGGCTTACCTTCAGGCTTTGTAAGATCATTTTAAACCACAAGCCCCAGTCTCCCTATCAATCTAGATCTCACTCTCAAACCTTGTGATTAGTGCACTGTATCTTGTGAACTCAGGACAGGAGTTGGGCCTACGGGCATATTAACATGCCCAGGTGTATTTGGGGGTAGTTTTGTGTTCTGTTTTTATTGCAGCAGAAATCCAGTATGAATCTAGCTAGAGTCCAAGAGTTTTCATTGTGGTTCATTTGGACGTGGATTGGACTTTGGGCAACTTCTGTTGAAGAATGAGAAAAGAAAGCTGTCTGTCTCTCTTCTATGTGCATCTGTCTGTGTGTGTGTGTGTGTGTGTGTGTGTGTGTGTGCGCGTATGTGTGTGTGTCTGTTCAGTGTTCTTCTTCTTTTTTCTTTGTGTGTGTGTGTGTGTGTTATATGTGTGACCAGCAACTCTCCCACAGCATTCCCAGGTTTGTGTTTTGATGTGTGTGTGTGTGTGTGTGTGTACGCTCCTTCATGACTGGACTTGTGATGGAGACAGGGAGAGGTCCAGGCCTGACGGAAATCTTTTTGTCTCCAGACTGGAGCAGAAAGCCCCGGGCTCAGGCCGGAAACCACAGCAGAGGAGGAACATCAAAGCCCAGCTTAACCCTGGCCGGCTATGGGCGTGGGGTGTTTTGAAGAAGGCTTCAACTCAGTGATGCCTGCGTGCGTGTGTGCGTGCGTGTGTGTGTGTGTGTGCAAGCCTAATGCTACTGTAAGGGTGTGTGCTTGTTTGTGAACAGAAAATTCACAGGTCAGAGTGATGATTGGGTTCAAGGGATGGGTCAGACGCCCTTAATCTTTTGACTGCCTTTCTTTACTATGAAAGTAAATGTGTGTGTGTGTGTGTGTGTGAGAGAACTGTAGTGAGGGTATGGGCCTCAGTATAATGTGGGGCTAGTTTAGCTTGAGTGAGTGTGTGTGTGACGGTATACTAGCATGGTTTGGAAATGGTGTGTGTGTGTGTGGTGTGTTATTTGTGGGATGCTGATAGATGTCGGAGGTGGCATTGGGGGGGGGGCGCGGATATCTGTGTGTGATTGGTTTTGAAGCGACTTCTGGGAAGTGACATTGGTGTGTATTGAGTGGTTTGCCCAGGTTGTGTAATGTGTAGTGGGATATGCCTTGTTTATAGGGTTTGAGTCATGACATTTGTGGGGGTGTGTTTGTGTGGTTCATGATGACCTGCGTCAGAAGTTTGTGTTTGGTGACTGTTTATTTGAAGAGAGTAGATCTATTAGTAATCAGATATCTGATTTTTTTGTGTCATGGGCAGATCTGACATGTGATGTGTTGGCTCTGATGTTTGAGCAGATTTGGTGCGATATGTTGCCTCCCTGAATGTGTGTGTGTGTGTGTGTGTGTGTGTGTGTGTGTGTGTGTGTGTGTGTGTGTGTGTGTGTGTGTGTGTGTGTGTGTGTGTGTGTTAATATCTGATGATGTTGGTGCAGGTGTTATAGTGATTGCATTGCATGCGTGCGTGCATGACTAACTGGCCCCGAGGAGCGTCTGTGTCGATGCTGGTTAGCTTGCTAGCTTGTGTTTCCCTCTAGATGCCCTCTGTGGTGCAGTGTTTCCTCGTATTCCCCCATTGGTTTCCCTCCTGATGAGTTGCCGTGGCGTAGGTAGAGCTCACTGTTTCTGGTTAACGCGGAGGTGGTAATGGTGGCGGCATGGTCGGTCACATGGCTGAAGGCAGCAGCTGTCAGTGTAATATAATGGGCTGTATTGACGGCAGCTGAGTGCTGAGGTTGGGTTGAGTCAGGAGTGATCATCTCTGTAGGCCTTAATTTAATGAAGAGAAAGACGTTGCATTTTGAGGATGAGCTGTTTGTCTTTTTTTTCCACACGTGAAGAAGTGGAGCACTGCCAGTGTGGGTAACTTCAGTTTCATGGAAACTGGCGTTTTAATGTTGTTGTCATGGTGATTAGGAAAGGGTGATGCTCCTCTGTTCATTTCTCACAGCTGCCTGCCCTCCACCACCTCACACAGACACAGACACAGACACAGACACACACATCACACACACGTCCGTTTAGAAAAAAAGAAAAAAAAATCAAATTCTTGCTTTTGTCTGACTAAAGTCAAAACGACCTGGACTACTCATAGTCTGATTAACACACTCAGATAATATAACTGAAAATCAAACAACTTGATGTATACCACAATCAGAGGTGCCAGTGGTATACATCAATATACATATTGATGTATACCACTGGAGGTGCCTGCGTGCTGTGATCTCCAGTTGAGCCTATATTATATAGAATATTTTCTAGGACTTTGTTAGGATTTACAATGTTGCAGGCTTTATACAGGTTGTGTGAATTGGTATTGGTAACAGGGAACAGTGTTAGTGCGAGTAGGTAAAATTAAAGTCGTGTGGTTAGGCTATAGCCTATTCGTTGCCGACTAAAATATTCCATGCCATGAATGTGAATATGTGCGTTCTGATTTGAAATCATTGCCATCTTGAAATGATGTTGTAGGTTCATTGGTTAAGAGCAGGTTTATCCAGTGATCCCATATAGGAAAGCACAAGCTGCTGGCTTGGAAAAACTGCAATAATAGATTAGCTAGATAGATAACTGCACACTCAGCGTCAGCTTTTTTGCACAAGTTTCCAATGTTTTGCTTCATGGCGTTAAAGTCAGCAATAGTACAGTGCAAAGGAATATGCTGCTAATGTCTTATTAGGCTACTGTTGAACAAGGGAAAACCCTACAAAATGCATGGGTTTTTCTGTCGATTAAAGTCTTAAACTAGCCTAAATTTAAAGATAGGCTATATTGGAGGAGGCTATACCTTGGCTGTCAAAAGTCCTCTGTCAACTTGGTGTGTGGAGAGAGGTATGTCAGTCTTGTGTAGCATCATGCACAAGTAATACTCTGAAAAGGGAGATGAACACCTGTCATATAGTGGAGTTGGACATAGTTTAGGTCAATAGGGGACATGAACACCTATCATATTGTGGAGTTGGACATGAACACCTATCATATTGTGGAGTTAGACATAGTTTAGGTCAATAGGGGACAGTAACACCTATCATATTGTGGAGTTGGACATAGTTTAGGTCAATAGGGGACAGTAACACCTATCATATTGTGGAGTTGGACATAGTTTAGGTCAATAGGGGACAGTAACACCTATCATATTGTGGAGTTGGACATAGTTTAGGTCAATAGGGGACAGTAACACCTATCATATAGTGGAGTTGGACATAGTTTAGGTCAATAAATCGATTCCAGTACTGTGCATGCAAACTCGGACAAAGAACTCTGGTCGGATTAGGCTAAGACGTAAATTGGACGTGTTTCTTAGTCTGGTTAATAAGTGTGTGTAAACGTACTGACAGACACACACAGATCCCTCATTCCCTCATTGATGCCTGACCTGACCCCTAAACACACACCGAACTGACGTCTGATGGTGTCGTGTCTGTCGTTGATGGTCTGTGGCCCAAATTTAAGTGGTATGCACCGCTCTTTGGACAACTGAGCCATCGGCGACAACAGCGTTTGTTTTATTTGTTTGTCTGGAGTTTTGTTTGTTTTTGTTCATCAATCAATATTCAACTCTCTTCCTTTCCCTGACATTTCTCATGTCTGTGTTGCACAATGATGGTTGAGAAGGTCTTTCCACATGTGACATCTGAAGAGGTCTTTGTTTCCCTTTGAGTCAAGACCACAGAAAGCCATAAAACACAGTCACAGAGGGGAACACACCTTGAACTGAGGACACACACACACACACACACACACACGTCCCAGGCGAAGCTGTTCTATCCTGCTGCCCATGTATACAAATAGGCAGTTTGATGTCTGTTTGTGTGTGTGTGTGTGTGTGAGAGAGAGAAAGAGAGAATATGTCTGTGTGTGTGTTTGTGTATGTATGAATCTATGAGAGAGTGTATGTGCGTGTGAGCTAATTAGTGTTAATATTAGTGAGTTAATGTGTGTATTAGAGAGAGTTAATGTGTGTGTGGGTGGCTTTGGGCCAGATCCATCCTTGCTACATAAGAGTCAGCACTTTCCATCAGCCCTTCTGGGTTTCTGCTTATACAGAAGCACTGACGCATGAATGAACCAGAATGAACACCTGCATTCCAGGTCAGGTGCACAGGTGCTGACAAATGATTAAACAGCAACTCAGAAACACCTGAATAAAAATCAGCTCACCTCATTTTTTTTTTCTTTGTGACGTTAGCTGGTTGACGTTTCTCATACTGAGAGAGCATCTCCCAACAAGGGTGTGGACTCCTCAGTGGGCACGTCTGTTTGACAGCATAACGTGTCCGTTAAGTAGCTGCTGTTTTCAGCAGTCTGCTATGTGTTTGTGGTTAGCCTCTGGCAGGGGTTACTGTCAGCGAGTGAGTCTCCCTTTTCGGCAGTGCCATTCTACTTTCTGAGTGGCGGGAAAGAGCCTCTGGAGGCTTTGGTCTAGCAGACCTCCTCAGAGACACGGAAGCTCGTGTCAGGAGGTGATCACACTCAGCAGGAGGCAAGAGCTTCCTGACTTGCTGGTTGCTGCTGAGGGACAAAAGTTTTGATGTGATCTGTCTTCCAAGCAGAGCTGCTGCAGTTGCTGCATCATGGCTGTTGTGAATGGAATGCCTCCTTTAGACTCTCAGAATGGCACAGTGCACCTTCTGGAATGAAAGTGACGGAACTGGTTTTTTGACCTATTTATTTTTTTAACAGGAGGCTAAATTGGGGACATTATTGACGCACACTGTTGACGTCTTGTAAAAAAAAGAAAAGCAGTCAACGCTCCCTGCTACACACACAGTCCTTTAACCAACCACACACACACACACACACACACACGCACTTTGAGTGAATCAGTATGGTGGTGCATTTCACCATGCTCCAGCCACACACACACTCTGACGCAGTTCTGTAAATATGTGTAGCAGAGCAAGAGATGTCTGGGAACAGACACAAAGGACCAGTTTCCTCTATGTGGATTAATCTTAGTCCTGGACTTGAACTGTGTTTATTTCCAGTAAGTCTCTTGTCATTAAGCTTCTCCTTTTGTCCAGTACGCACCAGCCCTTTACCGGCCTGTGAGTCTGGGTAAGAATCCCACGTCTGAATACAGGTGAGCTGGAGGTAAAGAGCACTAAACACTGGGACATTATCATTCCTTCATCTGTCACATAGAGTCTCTGTGTAAACAGCACTAAACACTGGGACGTTATCATTCCTTAATCTGTCGCATAGAGTCTCTGTGTAAACAGCACTAAACACTGGGACGTTATCATTCCTTAATCTGTCGCATAGAGTCTCTGTGTAAACAGCACTAAACACTGGGACGTTATCATTCCTTCATCTGTCACATAGAGTCTCTGTGTAAACAGCACTAAACACTGGGACGTTATCATTCCTTCATCTGTCACATAGAGTCTCTGTGTAAACAGCACTAAACACTGGGACGTTATCATTCCTTCATCTGTCACATAGAGTCTCTGTGTAAACAGCGCTAAAAAGCTGTCTGTATCTCCCTCTCTCTCTCTCCCTCTGTCTCTCTCCACGGCTCTCTCTCTGTCTGTCTCTCCCTCCTGCCCTCTCCCTCTGTCTGTCTGTCTCTCTCCACGGCTCTCCTTCTGTCTGTCTCTCCCTCCTGCCCTCTCCCTCTGTCTGTCTGTCTCTCTCCATGCCTCTCTCTGTCTGTCTCTCTTTCCCTCTGTCTGTCTCTCTCCATGCCTCTCTCTGTCTGTCTGTCCCTCCCTCGCTCTCCCTCTATCTGTATCTCTGTCACTCTATCTCTGTCTGTCTCTCCCCCTATCTGTCTGTCTCTCCCTCCCTCCCTCCCATTTTACTCCTTGGATTTCTCTTACCCACTCACTCACTCACACTCTTTGTCTCTCCTCTTCATCTCTCTCTTTTGTCCATCTCTTGTTTTTCCCCCGGCTCCGTCTTCTCAGTCTCTCTCTTTCATTTAGAGCCACATTCCCCCATATTCCAGCTCTGTCGTCTGGGGTCACTGTGTGCTGTTGGTGGGGAGAAGAAGGAGAACATTTGGTACAACCTAGGTCAAATAGCAAACTGACAGCTAACGTTAACTGATTAGGGCACCATGGTGACTCTCTCTGCTGTTTTTGTAGATTCTCTCTCTTCCTTCACCTCTCTTTCTTTCTCTCATCTCTTCTCCAATTCCCCCCATCTGTACCTCCTCATTCATACACAGAGTTTGTTTGTTTGTTCATTTATTTCTTCCTTCTTAATGATGTATAAAGATGAATAAAGCCCCCCCCCCCCCCCATGGTTAAAATGCCCATGGCTGTCTGGTGATCTTTTCTCTATGAAGTAATGTTTTATCCAAAGGCTTGACTCATGTCCTCCATCCAGCCTTCTGCTTGTAGCACATGACGTTGTCGGTGTCTGGACAGTTTTATGTTTACCCATTTTGAAGTAGCAGAGGTGGTAGCAATGTAGCACCATCCGCTTTAGGATAAAGCCAGGTATTAAATGTATATTTACATTTATGCATTTAACAAGTGCTTTTATCCAGAATTTATTACATTTGTCAGCTGTCAATTACATCAGGGCTAGCCTCCCCTAGAGCAACTTAGGGCTGAGTGCCTTGCAGCCAGGATTCAAACCAACAATTTCTACACCACCATGCAACTTAGGCTTGGGCTCCGGCTTCGCATAAGACTTCATAGAGTTGTCAGTAAGTGAGCCATGTGCTCAGTCGTCAGTCAGGAAGTGTGCACACCACAACCAAACAGTTGCTCTAGATAGTCACACTGGTTGACCCAGGAGTGATGCATACATTTGTTGACCATTGTAGACTGAATTAACTCTAGCAGGTGAACATGTGGGACGCTAGTTCCCTTCCCTCATAAGCAGTTGAACACGTGGCATGCTTGTTTCTTTCCCTCACTAGCAGGTGAACACGTGGGAACACGTAGCAGCATTAGCGTCTGACATAGTTAGCACTGGTAGCCTTTGTTGATGCTCGGTTGCTTTGTCTGGGCCTGTGGGATTCTTCAGAGTTGGAGAGCAGATGGCTGGTGTTTGCGCCACTGGTCTGGACTGGTGTTTGTGGTACTCATTTGGTCTAGTGGGTAGGGGTGTGTGACCTGTATGTGACAGTTTACGATACTGTTGTCATTGTTGTTTTAACAATGTGCATTAAGGCATTAATGTAATCCTCAAGAAGTTATTACTTAGGTATAACAATCACATTTTTCAACCCCCCCCCCCCCCCAAAAAAAACAGTATGTAACCAAGCCTATTAGCTCCAATTATTTAATGCTATAGTCAAGGTAGACCGGCATTAGAACACAAGAGATCCTTGTTGGGAAGACGAGGAACCTGGTTCTGCTCGCAAAAGAATTGCAGTAGGGTTTGTTTAGGACCGAACTGAGAACCCTGTCTCATTACGCTTGTTTGGTCCGTACCTGAGTGTGTACCTGAACTTACACACCTGCTCAGAATGTGTGCACCAAGACAGGAAATTAACTACTTCAGCTCATTTCAAGCAAGCCAAACAAAGGAGGTAAATTCACTTGAACCACAAATTGATGATTTAGTAATACTGTTCTTTTTTTTCATTTTAACCATTTGTCTTTTAAGCATTGCACATGTTTTTTGTCACAAGGAACCGGAATTAAAAAGGACTTTTTGCCTGCGACAAGAGACTTTTCGTCTGTAATTCCTTTGTTTGTCTCTTTATTATTATTATTTCTTTCTGGCCCATGAGAATGACGTCAGGAATCTTGCTTTGCTCTTTTGCTCACTGAGTGTGATGTGACATCTGATGTCACAAATGGTCAGCCAAAATGAGCTTAGCCTAGAAGCCCTGCTTACTCACTGGCTCGGGTTGTTCCGCTAAAAAAGTGGATTAAAGCTTGCTTATATCCTCTTAGTTGACCCCCCCCAGTCGCCTAAGACAGTTGGTGTCGGTAAACAGCTTAACATGGTTAACCATCAGCTTAGGTTATCACTGACACCACATCAGGACATACCCCTTGTTTTTGTGATCCACAAACACGTTAGTTGCCCTTTGTAACTCATGTAAATCATCAAGCAATCCAGGAAGAGACGCATTCCCAGACAGCGCTGCATAGACACACTACACACTTTATGCGTGGGACCATCCAGGTTAATGTCTGATGAGAAGCCCTTAATAGGAAGTGGTTTGTTGCATATCTATGTAAGTGAAGTAAGCACACAGGTTTTAGCAGAAGTGTGGTCGCATTTAGATTCATTCAGAAAAGGGGAAAAAGAGCAATGGTAAGTGCATTTCATTGGTCTGGCAGTGGAGCATCTGAGCTGGGTTTTTTTAAGAGCTTGAAACAGGAACTGGTGGTTGGCCTAACGGCTGATGGACTTCCCTTTTTTGTACATGGGCCCTGTGTGTGTGTGTGTGTGTGTGTGTGTGTGAGAGAGTGTGTGAGAGAACATCCTCATTCATGCGGCAAGGGTGAATTCCCCATTTTTTTGTGAATGGGGAAAAGTTTAACCATTGAAACAAACAAGACAATGCTCTTGAGAAAGACGAGATGCCCTGTGTTTGTTTGCAGTGATTACAACCCTACACACTGGGGGGGGGGGGGCGTTGGTCTTTGAGCAGCGTTTGAGAAGCAAGCAGATAAACACCCTAACTTTGCGGGAAGCGATTGAGTTTATCTCGATGAAGATATCGATCTGAAAGTAGCACCGGAAAATGCCACTTGAGTGCCAATGAACGTCACCTCTGAATGTCAAGTCAACAGCCATCAGTTGCAATTGCTGGGTTTGCATCCAGATCATCAGGATGTACGTTAGAAAAACCAAAGAAAAAAAACAAGCAGTTAGCAGACCAAATAAACAGGAGCCCAGCTGAATGTCTGTGAAAGGCTGACCTTTGGGCCTGCATAGCCCAAAATGGTAATGTTATCATGGCTGACTGGTTTTTTTGTCCAGTCATCTGAAGAGGGGCTCTGTAGTGACGTGTGGTCTGATAAGGGTGTAACCTTGACTTGTCAGTTTTTCCTTTCCTGGAGAAGGTCAGCATCAGACAAGTGTGTGAAGTGTAAGTCTGAAACTGTGGTGTGTTGGTGATGACAGATGAACCCGGCAGGGCAGGTGGGTGTGCTTTGGTGTGTGTGTGTGAGTGTGTAAAACAACATGGAAGACAGGAAACTTGACTAACCAAAACCCAACCAAAAATAAATATCACCTCAGTGTGAATAGCTTCATACATGGTGTAAAACCCATTGTCACACTCCCACCCTTGTCGAACTGGGTTTTTGTAGAATCGATTGAAGTGTTTAGGAGGGGTGGAAAAAAAGCCTGCTGAGCTACTCATGAAATAACCTAATAGATGCATGTTTGCATTCTTAACCTCTCTGCTTCCGTCACTGTAAATGGATTAGTGATGGAGGTTTTTGAAGATGGCTGTTTTAACTGGATCCATTCCTGTGTAATTTGTTGTCTGTGAAACATTTCCTGGCACGCTCCTCTGTGCCTGATGGCTGGACTGGAGGGGCCACTTTGGTCCTATTGTGGCCCTTTGCAAGCATGAGGCCACTCAGAAACATTGAGCCTTTCAGTACCCTCTACCACTGAGACACATTAAACAAACCAACGCTCATGTGCCCCGCCCCTCCTCCTGACCATGAGTCTGAGGTTCAAACAAACGCCTAATAGGAACGGCATAAACACCTGACCTCATCTCCGTCCTCATTGGCCTTTCCAGCAAGTGCATGATGTCAGTGGCGGCTGCTTGTTTGCTCGCTTGCTCGCTCACTCACTCTCTCTTCACGCTTGGCACTTGCACTGGAGTTGCTTGGCGACAGAGAAACGACGTGAATTTCCACACGCTGTCATCTCTAATCCCATTACTCCCACTACCCCTAAGACCTGAACCTTTAAACACTGGGCTTACTGATATGAATCAGCCAATCATGAAGCCAGCTCAAGTCAATCAAGTCTGTGAATTTTCAGGGTTCAGGGCACAGGGGGGGGGACATTGGTGTTCAGCCTTTCCATGTAGTTCTCTCATTGTCTTAAACGGTGTGATGACCAGAAGCAATCCTAGGTTTGTAGATCTCAGTGGTGGGTGGGTTGCTGTATCTGTTCCCCTTTTTGGCCACTTGGTCAGTATTTTTCCACTCCTGCTGAATTAACCGTGAAAAAGATGGGTGTTCGGCTCGTTATGGCTGTGGGCGGGGGATGGATTAGATGGATAGATGATCTACCTTACTGTGTTTTTGATACCATGGAGCCTCATCTTACAACATGCTACAGATTGTGGCGGATGGCTACACACACACACACAAACAAACCAGATCAATTAGGCAGTTGGGAAAAGATCGGGCCAACGTGTTTAGGCACATTCAGAGCGACTTGTAAATGCAATGCGAATTTATACTAATACTGGCTTCTTGGAAGTGCTGTCATTCCATCACCAGATCAGGCCCAAGTTGACTAATGCTCCAGGGAAGGGTTGGGATTAGGAACATTCTATTGTGGTTAAACCCTAAATATCCATATGCTGGCTCAAACACACGTCTTAACTTGATACCACACCTTTCATGTCTCTTGTTTATACATTACATTTATAGTCACTGATTTAGCAGACACTTATACACACACACACACAGTCACACACACAGCCAGTAGAAGCTGCTGGGCCTGTGGGAATCTGTGACACTCGTTACTGTAATTCGGGAGATCGTTGTATAGACCATTTGCCTGCTTCACTTTACCCACAGAGGACTTCCCCGGCAAGGTCGAACCTCAGAGGAGTAAGTTGGCTTGGAAAATCCCTGCTCTTAGTCCTCACACACACACACAGTCTCACACGCACTTCCACATGCAGTCATTTGCTTGCTTACACACACACACACACACACACACACACACACACACACACACTCACTCCCCCTCTCGCGCACACACGTACACACACACATACTTTGCCTCATTTCCTTATCACAGCCCAAGCCTGCTGTTCCAGAGAGACAGTGTAATGGTGACACCACCACAAGGTGTGTGTTATAAAAAAGGGGATGTGTGTGTGTGTGTGTGTGTGTGTGTTTGTGTGTGTGTTTGTGTGTGTGTGTGTGTGTGATGGGTTGAGCTCACTGCCATCACATTTCCAGCTGCACTAGTGAAGTGATGTGGCTAAAGACTGAAAAGAGCTGACCATGCACCTACAGGACACACACACATACACCACAACTACACAGATGCTACACACACTTGCATACACATGTGCGCACACACACACACACAAGTGGCACTTGTAGTGTGTATGGGTGAGTGCTGAATTGAGGTCAAGGTAGTGAACCTGGAGTCTGGCGGTGACTATTGAAAGCGAAACCATGATGAATGTGGGCCATCAGTGTGTGCGTGTGAGTAACTGAGCAAGTGTTTGAGCATAGCGCCACCTGCTGGCCAAGTGTCAGATTTGCTTGCCAGACAATGTGTTCCGCTGTTACCCCAGCAGCTACTTTCACTTGTGTCTTGAGTGTGTGTGTGGTTTGAATACAGTGAGAGTGGTCGCATGGGTGAATGGCAGTAATATGTTTGAAACAGGAACAAAGTATTTTTGATTTCTGCTTTTGTGTTGCTAAGAGTTGCAAAGGCAGCAGATGACATTTCTGGTAACCAGGCCTCTCCTTTGAGGCAGTGAGAAGCTCAGGGTGGGGGTGTGGGTGGCTTAGGCATCTGCTTTCAAACATGGTGGACCAACTACATCCGGGAAGCTCTTGTCACAAGAAAAGGAAAGTTCTAGAACACTGCTTTCATCATGTGACTCTCCATTGGGGCGATGGGTTGGTAGACAATGTTCCGATCACGTGACCATCAGAGTGATTCTCCTGGTTTAGGAAAACCAACAGTTAGTGGACATTGCTATCGGGTGTAGCCAAATAGACTCTGTGTAATAGTTTTGGTTAAAATATCTAAAAATGACAACCGAGAAACATCCACAAAGTGTGAAAAAACATGGCAGCTTTGAAGTGTTGGTGATCTGATCTTATTTCACATCATGCACATCCCACTCTGATGATGGTTCTTGTATACTGGGAGCGTGTGTATTTGTAGTGGGAAATGTCATGCCACTCATTGTCCAGCGATGCCTTAGGCCAGTGTGGCCTTTGGGGTCATTGTCCCCAGCTGCAGCAACAATGGCCTTCAAATCACGGACTCAAATCCGCTGCCCCACCACACTCCCTGAGGTCAAGGTTCAGGGGAGCTCCTAAAATACATGCCCTGCCCCCCCCCCACACACACACACACACAGCCCCACAGCCCCACCCAACATGCCTCAGATGTCATGGGGCAACACACTTATTTGTGTGTCCCCAAAAAATTAGTATGAAGACAAGGGGTGTGTGTTAAAGTGCTAGTTAAAGCCTGTAGTAAACTGACTGTGGTAAAGGCATATTGTGTTGTGTTCCTCTGCCTTATCCAGTGGTGTGGGGTCACAGAGTGCTGTGGTGTAACAAAACGAATAGCGAACCAAACCTTGAACCATGTTGCTATTTTAATGCATCATTGAGCACCATTCCTGTGTGTTGTTGACTGGACTTTTAAAGCATCTTGTCATCGTGCTGGAGTGATGGAGTCTCTGCTAAAATAAGCAATGGCCTCTTGGCGTGTGCGCACGCACACACACACACCACACACACACACACCACACACACACACCACACAGAGGTCTGCATGTCCGGTCTGTCCTCTACATGTTTCAGCAGCTCATCAGCTCAGTCTCCAAAATAGCCACCACAGAGACAGGACTTGGGGTGAGGGTGTGTGTGTGTGTGTGTGTGTGTGAGAGAGAGGGGGGGAGCGCTCACGTGGGTTCCTGTTTGTGCTTTTGTAGTGTGCTTGTGTTTTTTGATAAGGCATTGGTGTGTGTCTGTCTGTGTGAGAGAGAGGGAAAATGAGGATGCAGACCAGTCAAAGAGAGCCAAAGGGGCTCCTCACCAACTCTGAATCTCTCAGACTGACAGGAGGTTAGGCAAGGATACACAGAACTGCAGCATCTCCTGACTGTCATTACACACACACACACACACACACACACACACACCCTAAAGCTTGGATTATGGTTCTGCATTGACTCAATGCAAAGGACACACTGATGCCTTGCAAATGGACGAACCCGACTAATCACTGCCTTTGTCATCTGTGTTGGTGTGATGCACTGGTATTGACACAGAAGCCATGGAGAGGAGGTTCACAGCAATGCAGACTTAGAACCACAAATCAGCCTTAACTCTCAGAGGCACTGACAAACAGTCACTCCCTGAGACACACACATTCATCATCAACATCACTCAAACACACACACACACACACACACACACACACACACACACACACACACACACACAAAATGAGCAGAGGAAGCCTTTTAACACCCAGTTTAGGATTACTCGTGTTTTAAGAAGCTTTGCCCTCCACCCCCTCCCAACACACACACACACACACACACACACACACACACACACCACCCTACCTAGTCCTTCTCCCAGGGGTCCAGAAGCAGAGGCAGGTGGGAGATGCTGCCTTTATCCTTACATACGCACACACACACACACCACCCCCTCTTCAGGCCCACAGGCTCCTTTGTCTTCTTGTGGGAGGGTCTTTTGTTTAGGGCCACTGGAAGGTGAATGGGTTACATCTGTCATCCTCCCCCTCAGAGGTCTGAATGAAACTCATGGCAGATTGTGTGTGTGCGCATGCGTATGAGTGTGTGTATGTGTGTGTGTAGAGAGCCTGCTCTAAACCCCTCCTGTGCTGGTAAACTGAATGTTTGTTTGCATGTGTTTGTGACCACTTCACGACCTACTGACACATCACAGTGAACAGCTCTTACAGCAGTCGCGTGTATATGGAGAAAAACTGGCTGTGTGTGTGTGTACACCAGTGGCGACTGGTGGTCACCAAAATAGGGGAGGACGGGGTAAAGTGGTCAGGTGGGTGAATGAGTGGGTAAATATGAGTAGATGGGATGGGTGGATTGTTGAGAGAGAGAGAGAGAGAGAAAAAATTACAAAACCAGAAAGGTGTCTTGGTGCTTGCTCTTAGGATTCTGTTAAATAAAATGAATTAGTTTTTTGAGGACACGTCAGCATGGGATATACCATACAGTGCAATGAGTATAGTGTGTTTGTGGTAATGTCAGTTGTCTTTTGTGCTTTAAACTGCAATATTGTGAAAGTGGCAGAAATGTTTTTGAAACACCAGAAGACTGCAACTGCTCTGCAAACTCCCTATAGTTGCCCTGGTTATCTGAATTTGGCCCTTCATCCCGTCCCCTAAATGCCAGCTCCTGCATGCCCAAATACGCAGTAGCATCAATCAAAAGCTTAAGTGTATCCCTATTACAACGCACTTTAGCACTGTGCTGTGCCACTTGCAACCGGGCTCCCTCGTCCACAAGTTGATCAACGGGCATGCTAACTAGCAGTCTTACACAAATAGCTGCACCAATGTGGTAGTTGCACTTGTCATGACACTTGGTGGCCCTGTCCAAATTTTTAAGGTCACTAAATCCCTGCACAGACCATGTTTGAGATATCCCTACCAACAGGCAAGGCCAGCATAGACAATTAGTGGTAACACTCGCAGTTAGCCATGGGTATCTTTGATACCATGTGGTGTTAAACACACTGACCTTACTATTCAGTTTTTTAATGTCAGTTTTTGGAACTGGTCTCCCCTCTGTTTTGATTTTCACCTTCTCATCGTCCAGTGTGTGAAACGGGGTATTTAACATCATGACTACAACATCTTGTTTTTCCATCCTTTTTTTATTGACACAACAAAGCAAAACTCTACACAGGCTCAAACTGTGCGCCATCCGCACTATCACGAATGACAGGTCTGTCGACAATGACAGTAGTACAAGACCTTGTGTGTCAGCCCGTCAACCCACCCTTTCACTCTGATTGGGCCCATTGACGAATGTGGCTCCGGTGATTGGCTGATTGATGACAGACGAGCATTTTGACCTGACCCGCCCAAAGGGAGGACGTTCATCCATTTTTGCCATTCACTCAATGTTAAAAGAGAAGCCCGCAAATCACCCGGGTTCGTAGTGTTTATAATGGATGTCAATGACGGAGTAGGGGAGGACGATATTTTCGTGACTTTTGTGATAAAATAGAATTATTTCAGCTGTTTTGATATGTGCATATTTATCTATTAAATATCAGTGATTTTAAGTTTCTCCTGGAAGTTCTTTCTTTAAAAATTTAAGGGAGGATCTTTCTCCCTTTCCTCAATGGAGGAGTCGCCTCTGGTGTACACTGACTGCCGCCAAGGCCTCCTTTTCACAGAAGATCTGTAGCTGGGCAGACCTAGTAAGTCTCCTTTGTGTGTGTGTGTGTGTGTGTGTGTGGTGTCCTGTCCACTGGGGTATTTATAGAGCCGGCACGGGGAGGCTCTTCTCATGTTCTCATGCTCCGAGGTTCTAATGTGCTTCATCACAGACATGCTGTCACTGTGCACACACACACACACACACACACACACACACACACACACACACACAACGAGGAGTGCTTATTGGCTTGCACATTCCATGCTGTTTAGATCATGTGATTTCAGCTGACATCAGCTTTATTAGCAATTCCTCCTCCTGTTCTCTTCTTTCTGTTCATTTTTTCTCTCTCCTTTCCTTCTCTTTCTTTCTTTCCTTTGTGTTTCATCTCCTGCCCCCCCCCCCCACACACACACACACACACTCTCTCCCTCTCTCCCTCCCTCTGATTCTCTCTGTAGTAAATCTTGGCAGTCATCCCCCCATCTCATAGCTGACCTGAAGTCAGTCATCATCAAACTAATTCTGATCGGCATCTCCTCATAGCTGACCTGAAATCAGTCATCATCAAACTAATTCTGATCAGCATCTGATGGCATTCTTTTCAGGGCCACGTCATGCACGTGTCTGTGTGAGAGACTGAAATGTGTGTGTGTGTGTGTCTGTGTGAGAGACTGAAATGCTTCTGTGTGTGTGTATGTGTGTGTGAGAGAGTGGGTGTGGATGCGTGACTGAGTGAGTGAGTGAGATTTGGACTGTGTGTCAGATTGAGGTAGAATGTGAGAGAAAGGCTCAAGGTGTTTGTGTGTGTGTGAAATTGAGACGACACTCTGTGTGTGTGTGTGTGTGTGTGTGTGTGTGTGTGTGTGTGTGTGTGTGTGTGTGTGTGTGTATGTGTGCCTCCCATCATAGAGAGACTGGGAATGGGGAGGTGTTTGCCCAGCAGTCACCTCATAGGAGGAGGCTTCCTGCCAACTCCACAGCCCTTCCTCTCGCATCACACCGTCTCACATACTTACCCACACACACACACAAATTATTTTGTTTCTCCTCATTTTAAAACACACACACTTTCACAACCCCACCCCCCCCCCCCCCCCCCCACACACACACACACACACACAAACAATTTAGTTTCTCCTCCCTCAAGCACACAGATACACACACACACACTCTCTCTCACTCCTCCTCTGTGCCTTCATCTTGTGGCTTTCCACTGTGGTTGTGTCTGCCCATGGGGGCATTGTCTAATTAAAAGCCTAACCATTTCCTTTATCATCAACCCCCCCAGATACACACACCAACTTTCACACACTCAGGAAAAGGTGGATGATGTCAGGTTATATCAGGCAGAAGATAATAGGGCTCTGTCTATGGCCTCGTGTGTGTGTGAGAGAGAGAGAGAGAGAGAGATGTAAGCATAGGGGCCTGTGATGACATCTGCAGCCTTTGAGTACTTGTTTGTGTGCGTGTGTGTCAGTGTAAATGTGACTGAGTGACAGACTACAGTGTGTGTGTGTGAGAGAGAGAGATTGTGTGTCTGTGTGAGTGACCACAGAGGGTGTGTTTGTTTACATAGATATGGATGCGTGAGAAATGTGTACGACTGAGAGTGTGTGTGTATGTGTGTGTGTATGTGTGTGTGCGCGCATGTGAGCGAGAGAGAGACCTTTGTGTGTGTTCCTGAGGCACCGGCATAAATGTGTGTTTACACAGAGGTCAGTGCTGACGCAGGTAGCCGTCCATCCTCTCCCCCTCAACTGACCCGTTCCCTCCCTCCTGCTCTGGCCTGGCCTGCGCGCCTCACTGGTAGAACCCTGCTGATCTCTCAGTCGGTTCCGTAGAGAACACAACAGCACCGAGCAGAGATGCTGCAGTTTCCCAGCAACAGCCTCGCGTCACCTTACCTGACTCACTGCAGTTAAGAGGGGATGACTGATACTTGGATACTACACACACACTCTCTCTCTCTTTCTCTCTCTCTCACACACACACACTCTCACTGACTCATGTCTGGGTATCAGCCTCAGCCAATTTCCTGTCCTGTGCTCAACAGCAGGGAAGCTACGTCAGAAATCAGAACTGCAGAGCTGCTGGTTGCCGTGGTGATGGTGTGTGTGTGTGTGTCATCGTCCCAGCTCTCCACTTGAGACAATTAGGGCAATGGAGGAGGTGCTGGAGGGGGAGTTATGGAACAGGTGTTGGGGGAGAGGAAGAGTGTGTTTTGTGTGTGTGAGAGACAGGGAGCAAGAGCACAATTTTGTTTGTGTTTTTCTTGTAAGTTAGTTTAGAGTGTCTGTCTTGGGCTCATTGAATGTGTTTGCTTATGAAAGTTTGCGTGTGTGTGTGTGTGTGTGTGTGTTTCCTGTCTTAATTTGCCAGGTCAGCGGAGGATGATGTGACTCCTTTGGAACAAAGGACTACAGAGGGAATGTTGTTTGTCCTCGTGTGTGTGTGTGTGTGTGTGTGTGTGGTGTGTGTGGTCTCTCTGCCTTCTTAGCCACTGTTTCCAGATGGTGTATCCCTATCTCTGAACCCAGTGCTCCCCACCCCTCTGGTGGGAAGGAAGAGACCATGCCTTTCCTGCCAGGGTGTTTACTCTCAGCATGTAGGGTCAACAGTGGTGTCTGCTTACAGTAGGGGTTACCCTTGGCCTGGATCAGCATGGGTGCACACACACACACACACATACGGCCAGCCACAAGGCAAATGAGGGATTATTTGCATTACCTCTGTGCCAGGTGTGTGTGTGTGGGTGTGAGAGAGAGAGAGATCTGGTGCTTTGCCCCTTGGCTTGTCTGTCCAAGTTTAGGGTGAACTAAGTCCCATCAGTAATAAAACACTAGATCACAGGGAACAGAGAATATGTGATCCAGTTAGTGCTTCAGGAAACATGACTTGCAGTTAAAACAATAATAAAAGAATTTAATATCAAATAAAATGTAAAAATAGTTATTTTGTGCGAACGTGCATATAGGTTTTACAAGTAGGGGACACTGTGGCACGGGGTTATTTAAAGAGGAAGGGCAGTTTTGAGTGCCTGGGTGTTCCAGTCTCTGGTCCGTGTGTGTCTGTGCTCCGTGCGTGTCTGTGTTCCAGTCTCTGCTCTGTGTGTGTCTCTGCTCCGTGTGTGTCTGTGTTCCAGTCTCTGCTCCGTGTGTGTCTGTGTTCCAGTCTCTAGTCCGTGTGTCTGTGTTCCAGTCTCTGGTCCGCGTGTGTCTGTGCTCGGCCTTCAGAGACTGTGATGTGTTGATTGTCCATTGGTGCCCTCTTCTGCTAGTCTAAGCATTACTCATGATCAGTATTGATCACCATAGCATGTTATGCATTTTGTACCCTTTCCTCGCTCACACACACACACATACACACACAGGTCTTGTCCACATTCCCAGTAAGCATATGAATCAGTGATATTGACGTGAGAATGCATCTCCTGACTCAAGTGGTAAACAGAGTAGAGCAGGGCGGAGAGATGGACAGAGATGTTTCCATCACATCACGCTCTACCATGAGAAATGAGAAATGATTTTAGTTTGTAGTCAAGACACATGAGTTTGTGCGTGCATTTGTATATATGTGTGTGTGTGTGTGTGTGTGTGTGTGTGTGTGAGTGAGATCATGCAGGCTGGTCAGAGTTAGCTGAGGGCACTCCGCACCTCTCTGAATCTCTCAGACTGACAGGAGGGCAGGCAAGGACACACAGCCAGCCTGCAGCTCCTCCTGACTGTCATTACACATACACACACACACTCACCTATTTGATTACTGACCATCATATGCACACACACACACACACACACACACACTCATAGTTACCGATTCACAGAGGACACACAAGTACACACTACAGGGTCTTACACAAGCACACACGCAGGCTTGCATAATCACTAACACACACACACACACACACACACACACTTCCTGTGTTACGCCAGAGACTCAGGTTCTGTGGACAGGTGATGCTTTAAACTGTCCTTGGCTTGACTTTATCCCATCTCCAGTCCTGTCTGCCCATATGCCTCTGAGTCCAGCCCCATCCTGCTCGTCAGTGTCATTCTCATGATCATTTCACTGCACTGACGCAGCACAGACACACTTCATGGTCCAACCCCAATCAGTCCCCAGCAGAGTAGTGACTTCATGGCCACACACACACAGCCCCACCCAACATGCCTCAGATGTCATGGGGCAACACACTTATTTGTGTGTCCCCAAAAAATTAGTATGAAGACAAGGGGTGTGTGTTAAAGTGCTAGGTAAAGCCTGTAGTAAACTGACTGTGGTAAAGGCATATTGTGTTGTGTTCCTCTGCCTTATCCAGTGGTGTGGGGTCACAGAGTGCTGTGGTGTAACAAAACAAATAGCGAACCAAACCTTGTATTTTAATGCACCATTGAGCACCATTCCTGCGTGTTGTTGACTGGACTTTTAAAGCATCTTGTCATCGTGCTGGAGTGATGGAGTCTCTGCTAAAATAAGCAATGGCCTCTTGGCGTGTGACACACTGCACTGACGCAGCACAGACACACTTCATGGTCCAACCCCAATGAGTTCCCAGCAGAGTAGTGACTTCATGGCTGAACCCCAGTATCTCCTTAACCCCTAACCCTTAACCCCTCAACCCTAATCAAGTGTGTTTGACATATCTGTCTATCTGAGTCCGTAATGCAAACCCAGATCTTAGTGAAATTGATTCTGTGGCTTAATCCTAGCAGGTGTGTGTGTGTGAGATTTATTGTGTGGCTGAAATGTGTTGACCTGCACAGCTGTAGCATTAGTGTGTCTTTATACCCCACCCCCCTGTCTCATATGGTCTAATCCAGACAGAAGCATCTGTAAGATGGTTGGATTCTACCATTCCACACAGGCGGGGGGGTTGGGAATGAGGCTGTGCTTGTTGAAATAGGTGATGGGAGATTAGGTTTGGGTACCGAAATGTGGTACTACTTCAGAACTAGTGCTAACATAAACATAAAATAGCGCTAACATAGACATAAACTAGCGCTAACATAAACGGTAGCAACCAGACCAAATGACAACATGGATTTTAGTGCCTCATTTTGGTTTCGGTTAAATCCCCAGCTGTTTTTAATGTACTCTGGTGTTCTGACGTTATTCATCAAAAGCTTCACTGCTGGTGGCTTCTCTGCAGGTTTCACCATCTGAGACTAACGTTTCCCTAGCTAACATAAAACACTTTTTTCTAAAGCTACACTTCAATCAAAAGGATGCACCATGTGTAACAGTATGTCCCCAGGCCTACGTAAAGCATTTCCTCTGAGCTCTTGATTAGCAATGGCTATGCAAAGCATCCAAGTTTGAAGCCTGAGCTAAGTTTACCCTATCTGGCTAAATATGCTGTTGTAATGTGAAAGCTTTCTTTCATTTCAATAGTTAATTTTAAATCACAAATAAATGCGTACATTTACACAGTAATATTCCTGTGCTGCCAGAGATGTTTCACAGGTGCATCACGTAGCCTAAGCTATCGCTAGTTCACATGCCCACTCTTTTTGAACACTCAACTGAATATGAGGAACATGTCCAATTGACTGTTGAGGCATGATGGGGGCACCCCGAAACTCTGAAAGAGGAAAGTGTGTGTATCATTGGATGCATGATGGGAGCACCCCGAAACTCTGAAAGAGGAAAGTGTGTGTATCATTGGATGCATGATGGGAGCACCCCGAAACTCTGAAAGAGGAAAGTGTGTGTATCATTGGATGCATGATGGGAGCACCCCGAAACTCTGAAAGAGGAAAGTGTGTGTATCATTGGATGCATGATGGGTGCAACCCTAAACTCTGAAAGAGTAAAGTGTGTGTATCATTGGATGCATGATGGGGGCACCCCGAAACTCTGAAAGAGGAAAGTGTGTGTATCATTGGATGCATGATGGGAGCACCCCGAAACTCTGAAAGAGGAAAGTGTGTGTATCATTGGATGCATGATGGGGGCACCCCGAAACTCTGAAAGAGGAAAGTGTGTGTATCATTGGATGCATGATGGGAGCACCCCGAAACTCTGAAAGAGGAAAGTGTGTGTGTGTATCATTGGATGCATGATGGGGGCATACTGAAAAGTGTCTGTGTGTCATTTGCATTTGTCCTGGATCTAGCTGTGTTCAGCTCTATGGCAAGACATTTTTAACATAACATGGACTATGGCAAGCCATTCAGTACAAATGTTACTTCAGATGATAACAGTTGAAAACATTGCAGTTGCAGATATTGGTAACAAATTGGATATATAGCTCATATTATTGTAATAATAATAATAGTAACAAAGCAATTGGTTTGGGCTTTCTTTTTCTTTAGGTACTGATTAAGTACTGTTTAGGCACCAGCACTGTTTTGAAAGTATTGATTTAGCACCGGTATGGACTAGAACCCAATTAGTAGCCAACCCTATGAGAGAAGGAGAGGGAAGATGATTGTATCAAGCCTGGCACACAGGAGACAAAGGAGGGAAAAGACTAGACTTGGAAATGAGACAGTCAAGGAAAAACGAGAGAGAGAGAGAGGAGGATGAAGAAAGAGAAAAGAGAGAGGGAAAGAGAGAACAGAGTGGGGGAGAAAGCAAGGAGTGGAGAGAGAGAGGAGAGAGGCTTTTGTGACTGTCAGTGTTAGGCCAGCTGTGAGGGGGTGACATCAATGGCATCTCACAATCTCGTGCCCAGACACACTCACGTGCACACACAAGCACTCCTATTTGCACACACACACACACACACACACGCACACACACACAAGCACTCCTATTGTCCTACACACACAGCTACTCACATACACACAAATACTGTTATTCTCCTACACACACACACAGACGTAGGCTTTTGTTTTTTGCTGGACACACAATGAGTCTAGAAACTCACACTGGTTTCCTTTCGCTTGTACTTCCTTGGACACCCAACATGCTTGTATGTGTTTTCTTGCTTGTGATTGTAGCCGACTTCACCTTCCATGTCTGTCTCAGTTTGCTTCTCTGTCTGCACCATAGAAAAGCTGCTTCTGCACCTGTCAGTCCTCAGTACCCACTCATGTCTATCTCTCTGTCTCTGTTTCTCTCTCTCTCTGTTTCTCTGTCCCTCTCTCTCTCTCTCTGTCCCACTCTCTCTCTCTGTCCTTCTCTCTCTCTCTCTCTTGCTGTCTCTGTCTCTCATTCTATCCTGTTCTATCCTTCCCTTTCTCTTTCCCTCTCCCTCTTGGCATCACCTCTCTCTTCTCTCTCTCTAACGCTCTTCTGTCTCTCCCTGATGAGAGTAGGTGGGTTCTGTCTCTCCCTGATGAGAGTAGGTGGGTTCTGTCTCTCTGTCTCTCCCTGATGAGAGTAGGTGGGTTCTGTCTCTCTGTCTCTCCCTGATGAGTGTAGGTGGGTTCTGTCTCTCTGTCTCTCCCTGATGAGAGTAGGTGGGTTCTGTCTCTCTGTCTCTCCCTGATGAGAGTAGGTGGGTTCTGTCTCTCTGTCTCTCCCTGATGAGAGTAGGTGGGTTCTGTCTCTCCCTGATGAGAGTAGGTGGGTTCTGTCTCTCCCTGATGAGTGTAGGTGGGTTCTGTCTCTCTGTCTCTCCCTGATGAGAGTAGGTGGGTTCTGTCTCTCTGTCTCTCCCTGATGAGAGTAGGTGGGTTCTGTCTCTCCCTGATGAGAGTAGGTGGGTTCTGTCTCTCTGTCTCTCCCTGATGAGAGTAGGTGGGTTCTGTCTCTCCCTGATGAGAGTAGGTGGGTTCTGTCTCTCTGTCTCTCCCTGATGAGAGTAGGTGGGTTCTGTCTCTCCCTGATGAGAGTAGGTGGGTTCTGTCTCTCTGTCTCCCTGATGAGAGTAGGTGGGTTCTGTCTCTCTGTCTCCCTGATGAGAGTAGGTGGGTTCTGTCTCTCTGTCTCCCTGATGAGAGTAGGTGGGTTCTGTCTCTCCCTGATGAGAGTAGGTGGGTTCTGTCTCTCTGTCTCCCTGATGAGAGTAGGTGGGTTCTGTCTCTCTGTCTCCCTGATGAGAGTAGGTGGGTTCTGTCTCTCTGTCTCTCCCTGATGAGAGTAGGTGGGTTCTGTCTCTCCCTGATGAGAGTAGGTGGGTTCTGTCTCTCCCTGATGAGAGTAGGTGGGTTCTGTCTCTCTGTCTCCCTGATGAGAGTAGGTGGGTTCTGTCTCTCTGTCTCCCTGATGAGAGTAGGTGGGTTCTGTCTCTCCCTGATGAGAGTAGGTGGGTTCTGTCTCTCTGTCTCCCTGATGAGAGTAGGTGGGTTCTGTCTCTCTGTCTCCCTGATGAGAGTAGGTGGGTTCTGTCTCTCTGTCTCCCTGATGAGAGTAGGTGGGTTCTGTCTCTCGCTGGTGAGAATAGGTGGGGTCTGTCTCTCCCTGATGAGAGTAGGTGGGTTCTGTCTCTCTGTCTCCCTGATGAGAGTAGGTGGGTTCTGTCTCTCCCTGATGAGAGTAGGTGGGTTCTGTCTCTCTGTCTCCTGATGAGAGTAGGTGGGTTCTGTCTCTCTGTCTCCCTGATGAGAGTAGGTGGGTTCTGTCTCTCTGTCTCCCTGATGAGAGTAGGTGGGTTCTGTCTCTCCCTGATGAGAGTAGGTGGGTTCTGTCTCTCTGTCTCCCTGATGAGAGTAGGTGGGTTCTGTCTCTCTGTCTCCCTGATGAGAGTAGGTGGGTTCTGTCTCTCTGTCTCCCTGATGAGAGTAGGTGGGTTCTGTCTCTCCCTGATGAGAATAGGTGGGTTCTGTCTCTCCCTCATGAGAGTAGGTGGGTTCTGTCTCTCTGTCTCTCACTGATGAGAGTAGGTGGGTTCTGTCTCTCCCTGATGAGAGTAGGTGGGTTCTGTCTCTCTGTCTCCTGATGAGAGTAGGTGGGTTCTGTCTCTCTGCCTCTCCCTGATGAGAGTAGGTGGGTTCTGTCTCTCTGTCTCCCTGATGAGAGTAGGTGGGTTCTGTCTCTCACTGATGAGAGTAGGTGGGTTCTGTCTCTCTGTCTCACTGATGAGAGTAGGTGGGTTCTGTCTCTCTGTCTCCTGATGAGAGTAGGTGGGTTCTGTCTCTCTGTCTCCCTGATGAGAGTAGGTGGGTTCTGTCTCTCACTGATGAGAATAGGCGGGTTCTGTCTCTCTCCCTGATGAGAGTAGGTGGGTTCTGTCTCTCTGTCTCTCCCTGATGAGAGTAGGTGGGTTCTGTCTCTCCCTGATGAGAGTAGGTGGGTTCTGTCTCTCTGTCTCCCTGATGAGAGTAGGTGGGTTCTGTCTCTCTGTCTCCCTGATGAGAGTAGGTGGGTTCTGTCTCTCTGTCTCCCTGATGAGAGTAGGTGGTTCTGTTCTGTCTCTCCCTGATGAGAGTAGGTGGGTTCTGTCTCTCTGTCTCCCTGATGAGAGTAGGTGGGTTCTGTCTCTCTGTCTCCCTGATGAGAGTAGGTGGGTTCTGTCTCTCTGTCTCCCTGATGAGAGTAGGTGGGTTCTGTCTCTCCCTGATGAGAGTAGGTGGGTTCTGTCTCTCTGTCTCTCCCTGATGAGAGTAGGTGGGTTCTGTCTCTCCCTGATGAGAGTAGGTGGGTTCTGTCTCTCTGTCACTCCCTGATGAGAGTAGGTGGGTTCTGTCTCTCTGTCTCCCTGATGAGAGTAGGTGGGTTCTGTCTCTCTGTCTCCCTGATGAGAGTAGGTGGGTTCTGTCTCTCTGTCTCCCTGATGAGAGTAGGTGGGTTCTGTCTCTCTGTCTCCCTGATGAGAGTAGGTGGGTTCTGTCTCTCTGTCTCCCTGATGAGTGTGGGTGGGTTCTGTCTCTCAGTCTCCCTGATGAGAGTAGGTGGGTTCTGTCTCTCTGTCACCCTGATGAGAGTAGGTGGGTTCTGTCTCTCTGTCTCCCTGATGAGAGTAGGTGGGTTCTGTCTCTCTGTCTCCCTGATGAGAGTAGGTGGGTTCTGTCTCTCTGTCTCCCTGATGAGAGTAGGTGGGTTCTGTCTCTCTGTCTCCCTGATGAGAGTAGGTGGGTTCTGTCTCTCTGTCTCCCTGATGAGAGTAGGTGGGTTCTGTCTCCCTGATGAGAGTAGGTGGGTTCTGTCTCTCCCTGATGAGAGTAGGTGGGTTCTGTCTCCCTGATGAGAGTAGGTGGGTTCTGTCTCTCCCTGATGAGAGTAGGTGGGTTCTGTCTCTCCCTGATGAGAGTAGGTGGGTTCTGTCTCTCCCTGATGAGAGTAGGTGGGTTCTGTCTCTCCCTGATGAGAGTAGGTGGGTTCTGTCTCTCCCTGATGAGAGTAGGTGGGTTCTGTCTCTCTGTCTCTCCCTGATGAGAGTAGGTGGGTTCTGTCTCTCCCTGATGAGAGTAGGTGGGTTCTGTCTCTCCCTGATGAGAGTAGGTGGGTTCTGTCTCTCCCTGATGAGAGTAGGTGGGTTCTGTCTCTCCCTGATGAGAGTAGGTGGGTTCTGTCTCTCCCTGATGAGAGTAGGTGGGTTCTGTCTGCAGTCTGAGTGGCTCCCTGTTAATGCCACTGTGCAGGATTCTTTCCCCTCACTGTCATGCATAGCTCCACTGTGTAGTACACAGACAGTCCCCCTATATGTGTGTGTGTGTGTGAGGGTGTGAGGGTGTGCATGACTCTGTGCGTGTGTGGTACACGCATACATACTTGACTAAAATGCACACTGTAAGCCAAGGGACACGGAGAGTGTGTGTGTGTGTGAGTGGGGGTGGGGTGGAGGATGGTGCAATCTGATGTTCACCCTTCCTACCCGACCACTACCATGGTTGTCTGTCTATGTGTGTGAGTGAGTACATCCAGACCGGGGCAATGGAAATAATTTAGGTCAGTGTGTGTTGTGTCTGCGTGAAGTTTTGTGCACTGGTGAAGATCAGAATCCTGGAAAACTGAAACGAAGACCAGTGCTTATTTTGTTTACTTTGAAGGCCGATCTGTTTGTTGATTTGTTTATGGCCGGCTGTGGTGTTGCCGTCTTGGTTGGCAAGGTGATCCTAGCGTTGAGTGATTATGATACCCGCAGGCAGCCTCAGCCCCCCCGTCTGTTGACACCCTATATCTGCCGTAATCTCCACAGATCCGCCCAGTTATTTATACCCCCCCCCCCCAGGTGCACTGACACACACACACACACAAACAGCGTCTCGTATTATTATGCTTAAGCTAGGGTGTGGCGAATCATTTATAAGCCTCTCTCCCTCTCTCTCTCTCACACACACACACACACACACACCATTCCTTAAAGGAGCGATGAATTTGTGATGAGCCTTTCCACTTGGCTCATTCCATGGAGATGCTGAAGAAGTTAAAGCACTTAGTGCTGGAGATGGATCCTGAAGAAACACACAGACTCACTTTTAAACACTATAAAAAGAGGGCAGTTACAGACAAACATACACACAGTCTTATTTGTGTTTAGGTGTATTCAATGGTGTGTTATGTGTATGCACATGCGAGTATGTGTGTGTTTGTGCAATCAGCTTTGTATCCAGGTTATCTTGGCAGTCTGTACTGAAGAGATCTGTGTGTATTTGTTGGGATAAGCAGGCACACTCTGCCCCACTCGGGTGAGGTCATCACACCCAGCACCCTGCATTTGTGTGTGTGTGTGTGTGTGTGTGTGTCATTGTCTCAATCCGTCCCAGAACCTGTCTGGAGCTTGTGGAAATGCTGACGGTCTTGCATCTGTGGATGGAAACTGCAGGTGAAGTGGTTTGTTTACTCTTTTCTTCTCCCCTCTCCCAATCAGACAAAGCGAACTGTCTCTACTGTGGAGCACTAGTGTCCACTAGTGGCCAGGATTTGAAACAACACTTCCCTCCTCAAAGAAACCTTCTCATGATCGCTATAAACTGCCATAAATGGTAAACTTAAAATAACCCATATAATACATTTTTTATGATTGGTGAGGATGATATCTCCAAATGTGTGTGTGTGTGTGTGTGTTGTGCTTGTTTGTCTCTATGGAGAGCTATATTTGTTCTAGTCTCTGGCTTCTCATTTAGCTGGGGGGTAGGGAGATTGGCAGAGCTAAATTTGACCGTCTCGGCCACAGCTTGCGGAGATGGTGAATTTGTGCTTTCAGGCTTTTTTCCCCCCTCCTTCTCTCTGCTCTAACCAACTGCGTGAGTTTAGCAATGCCCTGCAGAAAGAAAACAGAAAAGAATAATGCTAGTTCATTTATCCCTGAAATGAAGCCATCCCATGATGAGCACTTGATCATTTGGAAACACAAATCTTCTTGTGAATGCACTGTCCCCTTCAGCGTGGTCCTGCAGCTCTCTGTGTGTCCTGTCAGTGTGTGTCATTGATATAATTGGCTAAGTAATCGTGCTGATCCATCCTCCTAATCCACCTATACTCTAGGGTAATGTACTGTTGATGCAAGTGTTACATAATGCCTAAGGTGTTCAGTTGACACATTGAAATAAAAACATGTTGAATTTTTTTTACGAAAATCAAGGTGTGTGTTCATGCCAGTTACCAGCTGTGTGTGTGTGTGTGTGTGTGTGAGAGAGTGAGGCATCTCCCATTTAGTTGGAGTCCTCTTGGGTTCAGTGTTAGCAGGGCCTAATGGCCTCAGTGGCTTTTATAAGCTCATTTATTTGTGTTGGTCTGCAGCACTTCACCACAGCATTCTGAGCGACGTGTGTGTGTGTGTGTGTGTGTGTGTGTGTGTGTGTGTGTGTGTGTGTGTGTGTGTGTGTGTGTGTGTGTGTGTGTGTGTGTGTGTGTGTGTGTGTGTCATTTTGGCCGGGGAGATATCTGAGGCATGCTGGCATGTTAATGTCCCTTGCGTAAGACAATAAGTGCCATTGGTGCCACTGTGGTGGTGGCAGAAACGATCCAGCGTATGTGGGGGTGTGATCCAGCATATGTGGGGTGCGATGTTCGGCCAAGCAAGGGGCTTGCCTTGCCCGGGGAAAGACTGGAATGGTGCTTATGCAAGCCTCCAAGTCCAGAGAGTGCCTGACGATCTGATTGGTGCGTTTGGTGGTGCTGTCCTAACGACGGAGTCCTGGTACTTCTGATGGTGCCATAAATCGCTGGAGATCCAAGCTAAAGGCTGCCTGTTATGCAAACCGTTCAGAGGACCAGTAAGCCCAATCTAGAGACCCGGCAGCAGGTGGCCTTTCTCCCTTTATGTACCAGACGCCAGTCACCACTCCCTCTCAAAGGCCAGGGGTCACCAGAGGTCACCCTCTCAAAGGCCAGGGGTCACCAGAGGTCACCTCGAATGGCGCTACAGCACTGTGAAGTTGAACAGGCACACTGTGAAGTTGAACAAAACGGGCTGACTGAATCAGGATGGGTGATGTTCAATCAGAATCCGTTGTGTGATGTTAAACTGGGATAGACTGGGCCAGAATTGGGGACAGCAAGCTAAATGAAACTGCTGGATTGTGTTGGAGAACATCAGTGGATTGAGACAGAATGTGGAAGTAATGACTGAATGCTCGGGTCATTGAAAGACACTGCCAGATTAGTGCCCCATTAATCTGTAGTAGTACAGCCTGACCTGCACACTAAGCACTTATCAGTGCAACAAAACTGTACCAAAATGGCAGGTAACTGTGGTTCCCACCACTGTCAGGCAGAGTAAGGGAGAGGTGAGATTGTAATGCACACTTTATTCCAATAGGGAGCGCCAAACCATAATGTATGTAGGGATTGGTCATGCCTTGGCTCATTGCTCATTGCAGATGTTCGCTTAGAATTCATGTTTAAAGCATGACTACTCTGATTAAGCTTTTATGTTTTTATTTAGCCAGATGTGAACAAAAGAATAAAAGTATGTTTGTAGAAGGTCTTTGGGTTTGCATTGTGCACACACCGACTACAGTTTAAAGAGCAGTGAAGACTAAATCACTACATTTCACACACAACAAAGGTTATAACCATGTTAGAATCACACACCAACCTTTAATCAATATGTCCTGCTCTTATGAATATCCAGTGTTCACTCATGAGTGTGTGTTTGTGTGTGTGTGTGTGTCCGTCCCTCAGATGCTTCAGGATTGCACTAAAGCCAGGAGAGAGGTGGAATTGCACTGGCGTGCCTCACCATGTTCACACATCGTCCGCATCGTTGACGTCTATGAGAACCTCTACCAGGGCAAGAAATGCCTGCTCATCGTCATGGAATGGTAAGGGCTCCAAGTTAGGGGCAGCCACTAGACAAACGCTGGTAAACTTTGAAAGTGGCTTGTAGATTTCAGCCAAGAAATACCAATTTATAATACAATGGCTGGTAAATGTCACAAATTGATCCATCTGAGGCTGTTAGATATTCACAATAATAAAAAAAAATGTACCCTTGCCTAATTTACCCAGCCTAATGGACCACAGCCAATCATTAAATAGTGACTGTAAATTTATAGTTAAACTGGATAGCACACCTGGGAAGCTGGTGGGATTGATTGCTACTGTACACATGCTATATTAGACCACTGGAAAGTAATTGGTGTTCTTAAGTATAGCTGTCAGGTATTTAGCAGATGCTTTTATCCAAAGAGACATGGACTCGCAACTTGGGGTTTGGGAATCGAGCCCAGATCGCCCAGTTGTCAGTCACCGCTCAACTCGCATAACATTTCTGTGAACACGGTTCTTGGAATTTCAGACTGGAGAGGCTACCCCAAGAACCACAGAGTTCCAGTGGTGTTTTTCAGTCTGCATTCCAGTAGTTTGAACAATGGTGGTTCACACACAGATATTTGCGGCTCCACAGAACGAGACCACCTGATGAGTTTAGAGAAGGAATATGCCCTGACCAACTTCCACATCTTCTAGTTTGCTGCTATTTGGTTCATGGGTCATCGTCTCTCTCCAGTTATTGTTCACTTCTCAGAAGCTGGCCAAATATACACAAAGCAAACCATGTCACCCGTTTCGGTTAATGACTAAGATGCTCACACACCACCCACGTCCCTCACCCATCATGACTATTGTCTTCTGAGATTCTGCAGCTGCATGGGCGTTATTTCACTATTTCGTAAAGAGTCTGTCATCAGGTGGATTTAATTACACACAATTGGTCAGATGCATCTCTGGATGATGGAAACAGTTCTGAATCTGCTGATTAGATGGTTGATTGTTTGAAAACAGATTGTGAACTACCTAAACGAAACAAATTCAATTCCTTCCATATCTTGAGTTGGGTGTCTGCAAAATGTGACATTTGAGGAAATGTGCTTGGGCTTTGAGAAACACAGCATTTTAAGTTTTCCGTACGTTTTTGTACGTTTTATATGAGTAATTAATGGAATAATGGACCGATTTAAGGGAACAGCAAGCAAAGTGAGGTTGCGAGCAAACAGGACTACCACTCTGAGTGTGTGTGAAAGTCCCGACCCCGCGGCTGTAACCCAGAAACCTGTGCCTGTCTTCCTTGTGCTCGTCACCTGACCGTCTTCCGGCTCTGTCTTTGAGCTGGAGTGTCCTTTCCTTTCACTAAACTATCTTGCGCGCACACACACACACACACACACACACACACACACCTGTGTCACAGTGGGCCCCAACCCCCTACCAGGCACCATTCCTGAAACATGCACTTCAATCTTGTTCTGTTGTGTAGTCAAAAAGTCAAACAGGATTGACTCAATGAAATAAAAATGTCATTTTGGGAGCATAGCACCAGCACGGAAAGTACTGGATATTTTACGTTGGTAGAGATCTTGATGTATCGAATTGCTCCTCTATTTCAGACTGTCAATGGACGCTGGTTTACCGCCTCAATTGCACTGTCACAGTCGTTACATTAATAGATTAGAGTGGCTGTATTGTCATTGTACATGTGCAATGAAATCGATTGCTAACCTTTCAGTAGAAAGACTGTGACAGAGAGGAAGATGGAAGGAAAGAAGGTCAAAGTAGGTTATCTGTTCTTAGAAATTGCTCTGGGCAATAACATCAGCGAAGTAAACAACAATACGTATATAGCACCATATCAAGTTAAAGCTGTTAAAATAACTGAAGTTATGAAGTTATTCCTTGCTCCTATTGCTTGTGGGTGCTCTTTGCTGTAAAGCACTAGGGCCAACTAGGAAGGGGCGTAGCAAGCACCATGAGACAATACTATTTTAAAAGGCGCTGTGTAAATATAATTGAATATCAAGGCTCTCAAAGTGGTTTACAATGAAGGGATACCCTCACTAGGTAGAGAGTGAGTGGATGAATGAGCCAGTTACACTGGGGGATGATTATGGGGTCAGATTGAACCATGCATTTTTGTAGGTCTGTGTTGGTAATAACTGAATGAGTTGTGGGATGGGATGTGACTCAGTCTGCTAATAATTCGGTTTTGATGCGGTCAGCAGTTGTGGTCAGGTCAGTTCTTGAAAGTGATTAACTTCCACCCCCTTTCAGGTCCAAAAATATAGTCCTCCTGTCTATTTTATGGATTCATATCCGTTGGTCATCTTTGATGCATCTTCTATTGGGTAATCAACCTAGTCAGACAAGCCTAAGTTACTGTTACACTTACAACTTACTCTGACTAGTCTATTTCTTCCTTAGCTTCCTCTGAAATTTCATTTTCAAAAAATGTAATTCTTCACTTGCAATTCTGGCATAATAGTGAACTAATGTAAATACATTCACTCAATGTGCCATCAGAGCAATGCGACGCAGGCAAGCTACAGCAGCGAATCAGAGCACAGCTTATTATTATAGGCGGAAAAATGAGGCGCTCTATTCGAGGGCTATTTCGTTAGCTTACAGAGGGCCCTGTCAAGGTCTCTCTAGACTGTTTTCAGCCTGACTGAAGTTGCATACCATCTTTGGAGACTTCAGAGAACTACTTGAAATACCTGATAGATGTATGGCAAGCACCTGTAAGCCATTGTGTGAAAAGCGATTGTCGTCTTGTTTGTGTCAGTTAAACATTGGCTAGCCATGTAGTACGGAAGGTCCGTTAGATTTTGTTGCTGCATGAGAAAACCAGTGGCGTTGGTGGGTATGGTTCAGTCCATGTTCCTCTCACACTCACTGGGCTTCAGGTTCTAAAAGAGCAATAGAAGTGATAGATCGACACAAGAACATGGCACAATGTGATCGGCTGTTTCCCCGTTTGCTGCGCAGTTTTACATTTGTTGACCTTGCGTAAATTCTGTCCTAATTGCTGGTTGATAGGCCTCCTGTTTTGCCAGCACTGGAAGCAGTGAAAAAAAGCAGCTGTAAGGGGGAAAAAAAGTAACCTGACATCCTGTATGTTTTAGAAATGTACCATGATTGAGGGATCTGTTCAACGCCACTGCCTCACACCCACAGCTGAATTGCTGACAATGTCCTTAATGACTTAAGATCCCTAACTAGCAGTTTACGAACACTTGTTTGTACAACCGTGTACAATTGTTTTTTTTTTTTTTCTTTAAAATTGAGTTTATTTTTTCTCATCTAAAAAAAATATATATCCAACCTAGAAGTTCCAGGCGAAGAATGCGATGACTTCACAGGCAAAGCTGAGTCAGAGAGGTTAGTCGGGCAGATTACTTGGTGCACACAGTATACATTGTTAGTCGAGCAGATTACTTGGTGCACACAGTATACATTGTTGCAAAGTTATTTTTATACTCGTTCTTATTCCTTTGCTGCTCTGCCCCGCTCAAATTGTCAAATGTAGTGTTAAAACTCACTGCATCACATTTGGTACTCTATGCTGCAACAATGAAAGGAACACGTCATGCACTACTCTGGTCGTTTAGATATGAAATGTGCAGAATATGTGTTAGCAGAGTGGACTTGGAGTTAAGTTTTCTTTGAATCGAAAAGGATTACTCAGTCCACGGGTCGATTGAGGCATAAAGGAAAGCATTCAACGATTCTTAGAAGGCAACATAGTGCAACATTTTGTAGGTTAATATGATGCTATCTAGGAAGCCTCTTTTGCAGGCTGGCCAGTTTCAATTCAAGCAAAATGTCACCATTGCCAACAGCACTGTTGTTTGGCTACGAAAGAGAAAGTAGGCCAATTACAGTATGCAATCCAGATTCTCCCGCTTACTTAAGCTGATCAAATAAGACTGGCAGGAACTGACACAGAGGCATCAGGGTGCAGTGTCATCACTGAACTTATTTGCCCACTTTAGAGAGAAGAGAAAGTGAATCAATATGATTGTTAGAAAATAGTTAACTTGATGACCTCTTGTCCTATTTAAACAATACTTGGGGCAAGTTAGATTGTTTGTGCAAATGTCTAATGCACCTTCAGTTTCAGCCACACTAGAGATAGCCAGATAGATTTTTATGTGGGGGTTTTGCTGGATGGACGCTAGGTGGTGCAGGTGTACCCTGAAGTAGTGTTGATGCTTAATATCCATGGTCTTCTGCTTGAATTGCAGGAGCTTGACTGGTCTTGACTCAGTAGATGGGGTCAGCTGCAGAAAGAAATGAAGGTGGAGGCAATTTCTGAGTTGATCTCTGT
>JAIFZK010000003.1:24800000-24870000 GCA_027481765.1 Tenualosa thibaudeaui
ACACATACGTCATCTGGCTCTCCCTCAGCTTCATCACTTCACTAGGGGTGGGAATGGAGAACCTGAATGCTTCAGTCTACTGGAATCGTAGGCCTCTGCCCTTGTCAATTGCTCTGATCAATACTGCCATGATTGAGAATATGGCCAATTGGTCTTTCTGAAAGTAGAGTTGAAATAGACAACACAGCCCAACATGGCTTAACTCATTGGAATGAGCTGATACAGACATTGTAATAGTGTTGGTTACATTATAGGTTCATTTGTTGACTGTGTAGACTACCTTCTGTACTTTTAAGCAATTGATATAGAATTGGACCGATAAGCTGGATCAGTTATTGATAAAATCCTATAATTTTTTTCTGCTACTTCTCACTGACTTATCTGGAGTAGAAAAAGTCAATTCTGAGGAGGTGCCTTTAAAAACTTTCATGAGAGGCTTTTAACCTCTTGTAGCAGGCACAGACCGTGTGCAGTGGTGATGGGTCAAAGCTTTATCATGCATGCATGCAAAAAAGAAAGAAAGGAAGAAAAAAAAGGCTTAAGTTGAAATGTGTTGAGAGTTTGCAGCAGAAAACAGCAGCCAGTGGTTTTCACAGGAGCCCGTGATGTGTTAGCAACCACAGACCAAGACACCCTCAGGTTACAAGAAACTGCACAATATCAGTATACACCAAAAAAATCTATTTGAGACTCTGAAATGGAAGACTGTCGGAATCAGAGTCATACTGTGTGACACAGCATTCCATAGATATGTCAACGTTTTGCCTCTTTGACACATGTTTAGCATCATCAGTGGAGAGCTCCAAAGAATATCTGTGTGTGTTTTTGTCTGTGTGTGCATGCGTGTGCAAATAGTACATTGACTCTCTACATACGACTCAGTTACATAACATAGAAGTATAGTCCGGATAACACCTGGGTATCGTAAAGGCTTAAAAGTTCCCTTTTGTCTCACACTCATTTGCAAGGCATGGCAGATGGAAATGGAATCTTTAGGACACAATTATACAAGCGTGTGAACCATCTGATTAATGTCTACAGACTCTTGTGCGTGTGTGTGTGTGTGCGTGTGTGTGTGCGTGTGTGTGTGCGTGTGTGTGTGTGCTCTAGAGAGCCACATTCGAGTGAAGAAAAGCACCAACGGAGGCGTGAGTTTCCAAGTTCTGATTCTTTTGAACTGAGGAAGAAGCTTTGCCAGGGTCGCACAACCAGTGACAGGATATTACTCGCATAGAGAAACACATTCAGGACTCTTAAACATGCATACCTACGTACACACACACACACACACACACACACACCCTGTTATTACTCAGTTACATACTGATAGAAACACATCCTGGGCTGTAGCTCACGCACACACATACACACACACACACACATACGCACATACAGTTATTACTTTGTCTTTCACTAGCTGTCCCTTGATGGAGCATGGAACATCAGGCAGATCTGTCATCTACAGTCTTGTCCTGTCATATCTAAGCTTATGCGCGTCTGCTGGCTCATCTGTGGTTTAGCTGAATCTCACACCGAGCCTCTGACAGTTTGCCAAGCTTCTCAAAATGAAGAGCTAGTGGCTGCTTGTTCGAAGTTGTTCAAAGGCAATAAAAAGGCAGGGACTCTCTCTCCCTCGTCCTCTCTCTCTCTCTCTCTCTCATTCCTTGTGCTTGAAGCAGCTTAGTGATACTGAAAGTGATCAAACGTGCTGTGGTCAAAGCCTGAAACCTAATCATTGCACTGCTGTTTTACCTACACTTGACTGTCTGTCTCTCACACACACACACAATCATAAGCATTTATACACACACATTCTGTCATTCTGGTTAAAGCACAGTGCGGCCCTTGCTACCCACAGATGCTTACACATGTACGCGTGCACACTCACACACTCACTCAGGTATGGCGGTGATGAGTTGTGGAACTGTTGAAATTAACTAAGAAACTGAGACAGAGTGAAACTAGGCATGCAAATGCATATATGTATTTTTGGGTGGCTTCCTCCATGACTGTCATCATGAATTTTGCATGATCGCCTCAGTCAGACAGGCTCCACGATGAGAGGGGCAAGCAAGCTATGTCTGTTTCCCTGAAGAATACCGTAGTGAAACTTAGCAGCAAATTATGCAATTTTGGCCAAACTGAGCGTGTTATGTGTTGGGGTGAGGGGCTGTTTTGGTATTGCATGCTCTGGAAATTATTTTTGGGCTTGCTCAGGTCAGGCTGGGTGCCCTTATTCACTGTGGGTGTGTGTGAACTCCTTGAACTGTTGAAAAAGAGGGCTTACAGTTAAAGGTGAAAAGTTGACTGCTGTCTAGCAGACGCTGACTAGAGATGGTCTGGAGAGGGCTTAAAGTTAAAGTTGACTGCTATCTAGCAGATGCTAACTATAGAGGGTCCAGAGATGGATGGGCTGGATACTGCAATTGAAAGGATGTGCTATGTGATTTTTTTTTTTTTCATTTGGTAATTGGCACACTTAATAAAGAGGTATAGACTGTGGTAAAATACATCAGATTATAATAATTTTATTTTTGAATTGGACATGGAGAATCATGGGATTGCATGACATGCTCTCTGCTGTACAACACAGTAACTACTAGCCTACTTCATACATTCTATACCCTAATCAGTTCATGCATACTTTACTCTAATCACTTCATACATACTATACCCTAATCACTTCATGTGTATTATGCCCTTATCACTTCACGCATACTATACCCTAATAATTTAATTCATACTATACCCTAATCACTTCATGCATACTATATCCTAATCATTTCATAAATACTATTCCATTCCATTTTCCTCAACCGTCTGAAGTCCTTAGGCATCACTGGCTCTGCCCTCTCCTGGTTCAGTTCATATCTGTCTGGAAGATTCCACTACATTACCGTAAACCATCACAAATCCCACACCACTCCTGTTCTACATGGAGTCCCCCAAGCTCAGTCCTTGGACCCACCCTCTTCATCTTATACATGCTCCCACTTGGTCACATCATCCGCCAACATGGACTTCACTTTCACTGCTATGCCGACGACACCCAACTACATCACTACCAAAACCATCACCCCAGCCATCTTTTCCACCCTCACCAACTGCCTCACTGATATTAAATCCTGGATGAATCACAACTTCCTCAAACTGAACAGCAACAAGACTGAATTGATCATCTTCGGCCCAAAATCCATCCTCCCCACCTCCAAAAACTTCTCTCTTTTTATCGACGGTCACTCTGTCACTCCCTCCCCCCTGGTAAAAAAAACCTCTGAATCTACATGGACCCTGCACTCTCCTTTAAGTCACACATCAACCACGTCACCAAAACATCCTTCTTCCACCTCCGCAACATAGCACGCTTCTGAACCACTCTCTCCCCCTCAGCTGCAGAAACACTGATCCACACCTTCATCACCTCCAGACTCGACTACTGCAATAGCATCTTGTTTGGCCTCCCCTCCACTGTTCTGAAAAAACTGCAATATGTTCAGAACTCTGCTGCCCGACTGCTCATTCGCTCTCCCTCCAGAGAACACATCACCCCCATCCTCCATCAACTTCACTGGCTTCCCATAAAACAACGCATACACTTCAAGATCCTCCTCATCACCTACAAAGCCCTCAACAACCTTGCACCCTCATACTTGACAGACCTCCTCCATCGCCATTCTCCAACCCGCCGACTACGCTCTGCTGACGCTAACCTCCTCACTCCCATTACCAATACCAAATACCGCACTCTGGGAGACTTCGCCATTACTGCCACCCTCTGGAACTCCCTCCCCCTGGCCATCCAAAACTCTGATACATTGCTGTCCTTCAAACACCATCTCAAAACCCATCTCTTCAAGACTACATACAACTGCTGACATGCCTCTCCCTGCACCGCCCTCCCTCCCTCCTGATCTGTCTTGTCTTGCTGTTTTTGCTACCTTTGTATTTGTTTGTATATGTCTTTGTATGTCCACACATTTATCTCTATGTAAAGCGTCTTTGAGTGCTCAGAAGTGCTATAGAAAACCTATTTATTATTATTATTATTATTATTATTATTATTATTATTATTATTATTATTACTATACCCTTATCACTTCATACATACTTTACATGAATCATTTCATTCATACTATACCCTAATCACTTCATGTGTACTATACCCTCATCACTTCATGCATACTATACCCTAATCACTTCATGCATACTATACCCTAATCACTTCATGTGTACTATGCCCTCATCACTTCATGCATACTATACCCTAATCATTTCATTCATACTATACCCTAATCACTTCATGCATACTATACCCTAATCACTTCATGCATACTATACCCTAATCACTTCATGCATACTTTACATTAATCATTTCATTCATACTATACCCTAATCACTTCATGCGCACTATAGCCTGATCATTTCATGCACACTTTTTCTTTTTCTTTATTTCTTTCTTTACTTGCAACTTTATATTATTAGGGATAAAATTCACACTGAGCTTAAAATATCTTTTACAAGGGAGCCCAGGCTAAGAGGGCAGCACACAAGAACAAAGTGCCAAAAAAAAATCAACAACCAAAAATTAAATAAATGAATAAATGACACTTTGTTTTTACACAAGCTTTTAACTCAACAAGTGAAACTGGTGCTATACATTTAGCATGCCAAATGAATAGTGGGGTGGTGGTAGCGTAGTGGTTAAGGAACCTGGCTAGCATGCAAGTAACCTGAAAAGTTGTGGGTTTGAATCCCAGCTGCCACCGTTGTGCCCTTGAGCAAGGCACTTAACCCTAAGTTGCTCTAGGGGAGACTGGCCCTGAACACTTGATAGTTGATGAGTTGTCAGTTGCTTTGGATAAAAGCGTCTGCTAAATGAGTGAATGTAAATGAATAGTATGCATACTCCTTTGCCATTTCATATGCTATATTTCAGTGTCTTTATTTTTGACAGTTGTACAACTACAAGCAAGATTGTCCTCTTTTTGTGTCTTGGTGTTGGACTAAGTGAAATCTTACTGTTCTTAGAGGAAAAGCTGATGCCTGTTTGAATAATGAGGAGGAGGTAAAGTGGCCCAGTAGATGGGGGAATACTGGTGTGGTTCAGGAAATTCTCTAAAGGATTCCAGTGCTTCCTTCCCATTGAGAATGGGATATACACACACACACACACACACACACACACACTATTGAACACTCATGGCTGATTGTAAATGTAGCTTGATGTAGCTGAGGTCTGCATACCCTAGCCTCTGCAGTCAGAGCAATGCAGACCACAGGCGCTGAGTGTGCGTTGTGTGTGGTGCCCTCTGTCCCTCTTGCCTGGCCCCCTTCCCCTCATTTATAACGTTTTCACGAAAACCAGCTCACCTCAGGACCTGCAGCGTGACACACTGCACGCCTTCTAAGGAAATCCTCTGATCTGCCTGTGGTCAGGACAGCACGAGGCCCTTAGTAAGCAATGAATGATACAGAACTGTCCTTTACACACACACACACACACACTGCAGTGTGCCTGTCAGTTTCATCTTTATGGGAAATTAGGCCACAAACTTGCATTGTGTGTGTGTGTGTATGTCAATGGTAGATAGTGTAGATCACTCATGCGATTTTCCTAACCTCTGCCACCGTAACCCTCACTCACAGATGGCCAGGAGGCACTAAAGCAGCTAAATGTAGTTTGTTTAGCTGAAAATAGTAGACTTTGCCTTGCTCTGCTCTGATACTACAGAGAACAGTGAAGTTTTGACCTTGGCCGTGTATACTAGGACCACTTGAGGCTAAATGAACACATACCAACTGGTCACCATCTTAACATGAAATGGCATTGAATATCTAGTGGTAGCCCACTCTTAGTAAGGTTTCAGTTGTGGTGTTGCTTAAAGGACAAATCTGGTGTAAATAATTCCATAGCCCTGTTGTTTGAGGTCACTGTGTGCTGCTGTTGGGAAAAAGGAACCAGAAAATCTTATGTCGTTTTTCTTACTGAAAAAAGTCCTTTTGGATAAAAGCATCTGCTTAATGCATAAATAGACATAAAAAATAGACATAAACTACCAGTAACACAAGGAGACATAACCAACATAACACCGCATTAAGTTCATAACCCAGTCAAGGGTCATTATCACTGAGTTATTCATAACATAGTCATGGTTGTGAGGGTTGTTCATATTCCCACCGTAACCCTGCTGTCCTGTGTAGGTCATCATAGGGATGTAAGCATGACTTGTTCAGTCATCTAAACCTTCAGTCCTAAAACTTTTGACTGCTCTATGGGTCATAACCCAGCTGTGCCCTGCGATGCCTGGGAGTTGTAGTCGATGTAACATAGTATCTACAGCAGGGGTCTCCAACAGGTAGCACAGGAGCAACCAGTAGCTCACCACCTGCTCAAGGGTAGTTCTCCAAAGGGGCAAAGGAAATGTAAATAAATCTCATAGCATAAGGCAAATTCCACATTACCTAACTTCATCAAGCCAGCTGCAGCCACCTGCATCCAGCAATGCATTTTGGATTGAAAGACAAAAATGACCAGTGGGATGGGAAATTTTCAACCCCAAAATGCATTGCTGGCTGCATTTTTACCTGCTTTGCCTGGTACAAAATTATCCCAGTTTTACTGCTCTCTTCTAAGAATTGATGTTGATTGTGCATACCAGATTTGGCTAACAAATAAAGGCACCACAAATTTAGATGAGTGTTTATACTGAGCTGTATGCAAGAGGGTAAATGATGATGAAAAATACTTTTATCTCCATCCCTCCAATACTACGGATGAAAAATAGTAAAGTAGCTCTTGGCCACATTCATTTAGTCAAAGTAGAAAAAAGGTTGGAGACCCCTGGTCTACAGCAACGCAGAGCTGTCCAGGCTGGTTCCTGCCTTCATTTCCTGTGGGCTAGTCATTGTCCTGTCCAAATAAAGGCCAAGGAATGGGCCTTCAACTCCACAGTCTCAGTCTGACTGGCGTGCATGTTGTCTTGTGATGTGATGTGTCTTCAGCATGGACGGGGGAGAGCTGTTCAGCCGGATCCAGGACCGTGGGGACCACGCATTTACAGAGAGAGGTAGTCATTCTCATTCAGCCTTTCGTAGGCAACAATTTGTGCTTGATGACATGAGTCTGCCAGTCCGCTGTGCCTGGAAATTCTGCACACATTTTTGAAACACTGTTGAGTGCACAGTGTATTTAGCTTATCACTTGTGCTTGTAACTTCTCTTTTTCCCCTTTAGAGGCCATAAAAAGTCCTTAAATGTGTTAAACAAGGACAGACAGGAGTTCATCTCTGAGCAGTCTGAGGATGGCCTCCATTCTATCAGTACAGATTAATGACATTTAATGACATTAACATTAATCTGTGCTGTATGTGTTCTCTTGTTGTGAAGGCTTATGAATTTTGTGTGTGATGATCAAATTACTTTGTGTGAGATCCTTTGATATGTGTGTGTGTGTGTGTGTGTGTGTGTGTGTGTGTGTTTACCCCCTGCTGCATCTGTGTGTTTTCTGACAGAGGCCTCCGATATAATGAAGAGCATCGGTGAGGCCATTCAGTTCCTCCACGCCATCAACATCGCACACAGAGACGTAAAGGTACACAAGTGCTTTTGTGTCTGTGTTCAGCTGTGTGTGTGTGTGTCGGTGTCCAACTGTCTGACTGACTGGTTGTGTGTGTCTGTGTCCAACTGTCTGTCTGACTGGCTGTGTGTGTGTGTGTTTGTTTGTGTGTGTGTTTGTCTGTCTGTCTGTCTGTCTGTCTGTCTGCATGTGTGTGTGACTGACTGACTGTATTTGTGTGTGTGTGTGTGTGTGTGTGTGTGTGTGTGTGTGTTCAGTGGTATGTGCATCTATGTGTGTGTAAAGCTGTATGTGTGTCTGTGTGTGCATGTGTGTGTCTGCATGTCTCTGTGTGTGTACAGCTGTGCGTGTGTGTGTGTGTCACACTTGAGTCTGTGGTCCACTTTCTGTTTGACTGTTTGAGTTTCATGTCTCTGCAGCCTGAGAACCTGCTGTACTCCTCTAAAAGGCCTGGCAACGCTATTCTGAAGCTCACAGACTTTGGCTTCGCCAAGGAGACCACCATGCACAACTCCCTTGCCACACCGTGCTACACTCCCTATTACGTTGGTAAGACCAAACACCTACTCCATCCATTGCCATGGAGACTGACTATCTGCCACCAAACACTGACCCAAGAGAACTTCAATTTGGAAAAAAATGCACTGCACTGCAGAATGCAAATTGTTATTAATCAAAACAAAACTTGAAGGAAGATTCATTTCTGAAGCAATGCTCTAAGGAGTCTGAATGACTCACCTAATGAACACACAAGCTGACATTTAAATTGGTGTTACTAGTGATGGCTCTAGCATTGCATCTGGCAACCCTAGGGCTATATCACTGATTCCTGAGTGAGAGGCTTGATGGATTGATTGATTGAGTATGTGATTGGTTGATTGAGTATGTGATTGGTTGATTGAGTATGTGATTGATTGATTGAGTATGTGATTGGTTGATTGAGTATGTGATTGGTTGATTGAGTATGTGATTGATTGATTAAGTATGTGATTGGTTGATTGAGTATGTGATTGATTGATTGAGTATGTGATTGGTTGATTAAATGTGATTAAATGTTGTTGCCCTCCTCTATGTTTCAGCCCCAGAGGTTCTTGGCCCAGAGAAGTATGACAAGTCATGTGATATGTGGTCTCTCGGTGTCATCATGTACATTCTGTAAGTGCACATAAATATGTACATGCATTCATGCACACACACACACACACACACACACACACACACACACACACACACACACACACACAGTGATATGTAGTCTTTCTGGGTCATCATGTACAGTGCCCAGCATAAATTAGTACACCCCCTTTGAAAAGTAACATTTTAAACAATATTTCCATGAAAACAAAAAATATTTCCAAAAATTTTGCAGACTAAGTTTAATATCACATCTGCATAACATACAGCACAAACGTTTGCTTAGATTATATGACTTAGATTACATATGACTTAGATTACATATTTTTCAGTTTTACTCAAATTAGGGGGGAGCAAAAACGAGTACACCCCCACCAAACTACTGCATCTAGTATTTTGTATGGCCTCCATGATTTTTAATGACGGCACCAAGACTTCTGGGCATGGAATGAACAAGTTGGCAACATTGTGCAACATCAATCTTTTTCCATTCTTCAATAATGACCTGTTTTAGAGACTGGATGTTGGATGGAGAGTGATGCTCCACTTATCTCTTCAGAATTCCCCATACGTGTTCGATTGGGTTCAGATCAGGTGACATGCTTGACCACTGAATCACTCTCACCCTGTTCCTCTTCAGAAAGCCAACAGTGGCCTTAGATGTGTGTTTAGGATCATTGTCATTGTTGGAAAAGTGCACCACGACCAAGTGCACAGAGTGATGGTAGCATTTTCTTTTTCAGTATAGAGCAATACATCTCTGAATTCATGATGCCATCAATGAAATGCAGCTCCCAACACTCAGCACTCATGCAGCCCCGCATAAGGACATTGCCACCACCGTGCATCACTGTAGGCACCATGCATCACTGTAGGCTCCATGCATTTTTCTTTGTATTCCTCACCTTTGCGATGCCATACAGTTTTGAAGCCATCAGTTCCAAAAACATTCATTTCGGTCTCATCACTCCACAATACAGAGTCCCAGTAGCCTTCATCTTTGTCAGCATGGGCCCTGGCAAACTAGGCGGGCTTTTTTGTGCCTGGGCTTTAGGAGGCTTCTTTCGTGGACGGCATCCATGCATGCCATTCCTCTGCAGTGTACGGGCGTATTGTGTCACGGGAAACAGTCACCCCCGTTTGGCTTTCTACTTCTTTAGCTAACTGTAGTGAACTTGTGTGCCGATTTTCTTCAACCCTTCTCATCAGAAGACGATCCTGTCGAGGTGTTAACTTCCATGGACAACCAGGATGTCTCTGTGATATGGTCGCAGTTCCATTTTTCTTAAATCTTTGTACCACTTATGCTACAGTATTCTGACTAAGTAAAGCTTGGCTGATCTACTTGTAGCTTTTACCTTTCTGGTGTGAGGAAATAATTTTCTTTCTCAGGTTTCTCAGGTGCCATTTCTCTTGCATGTGGTGCCATTGCTGACAGCAGGAAATGGGGGGGTGTTTTCTTAGAGTAACACCCTTTTATAGTCAACTATCTGCTGGACTAATTGAATAATTAGACTCACCTGTGGTTGAATTCTTGGTAAATCAGACATTTGCAGTCTAAAATCTTGCTTTGCCCTGAGACTTTCAGTGGGGTGTACTCATTTTTGCTCCCCCCTAATTTGAGTAAGACTGAAAAATATGTAATCTAATTTATATTATTATGCAAACTTTTGTGTTGTATGTTAAGCAGATGTGATATTAAGGTTAGTCTGCAAAAATGTGAAATATTTTTTTGTTTTCATGGGCATTGTTTAGAATGTTACTTTTCAAAGGAGGTGTACTCATTTATGCTGAGCACTGTACATTCTGTAAGTGCGTGCACACACACACACACACACACACACACACACACACACACACACACACACACAGTGACATGTAGTCTCTCTGGGTCATCATGTACAATCTGTAAGTGCGCATATATATATACATGCATCTATTCATGCATAGACACACACACACACACACACACACACACACACACACACACACACACACACACAGTGACATGTAGTCTCTGGGTCATCATGTACAATCTGTAAGTGCATATATATATATATATATATATATATATATATATATATACATGCATCTATTCATGAAATGGGGGAATAGACAGTCTAATTCCTAGTCTAATTATTCCCACTTGTGATCATTTGGGGAATTGCGTAAGTATGTTAGTGCTGATCTTGAGATGAGTGTGCTGCTTAATAACTTGACAGGCATATGAAGCATTAACGCATTACCATATTCTACTTCAGCAACGCACTGCATCACACTTACTGCTCTCAAATACTAATAACATACAGTAGTATATGATTTTTCAGCAAGTCCAGTGTTGTCCCTCATTGATGTTTTGTGTGTGTGTGTGTGTGTGTGTGACCTTATTCTCTTCTCCCTCCACAGACTCTGTGGTTACCCCCCGTTTTACTCCAATCACGGGCTGGCCATCTCTCCCGGGATGAAGCGGCGTATCCGGATGGGCCAGTACGAGTTCCCCAACCCTGAGTGGTCTGACGTGTCGGAGGAAGGTAACAGGACATCCTCTGCCGTATCCCAAATACTCATTGTTTTCTGTAGGCATGTTGCCTTTGGTGCTGGAATAGGAATTAGGGCAGTCCGTGGAAAGGTGATTCTTTGTTTTATGCCAACAAATTCCAGGTATTGATTTGATGTGAATGATTCACCGTATTCTCACCAAGTTCATGTAGTTTACCCATTTGCCTGTGGATAGCTGTGGATATTCAGTGTCGGTGTTTGTTCCCTGAAGTGCTGATCTTGTAACTTTATTAATGACTTTTACAACTATATGCATGAGCAATGCCGTGTCCTGTTAGTGGGTGGTTTCCTGTCATGCTCAGTTCTATTACATCACAGCATAGTGTTCTAATCGGCATTCTAACCTTTTTGATAACTCTCTACCGTGCCGTGTGGCATTTAGTTTCATCTGAACAGAGAACATACTTTCTGTAAATTATATTATCAGCCTGTGTGTGACTTTCACTCAGGTGGCATGTCTTTCTGTAGTGAAGTGTTAGTGGAGCAGAAGAAAGCATGGCTCTGAGCACCGAGCATAGACAGACCCCGATCGCTTGGTGACTACCATAGACCTAACAATACGGAGCTTGGCCAAAATGATGCAAATAGCCACTTTTATTGAACAATGTTTTCAAATGTGGTAATATACATATTTTGTTATTTACATAAAAAAAAACTGTTGCATGGTTTATTGATGGTGTAATATTTAAGAAATTACAGTATATGTAATTTAAGGAGTTGCTACAAACAATACTATACTTGCTTAGGTTCATCCATAACCTGGAAGTGAAATTGATCGTTTTCTGCTGTATCACAGGTTTACAGTCATTTATGAGCAACATGCATTATGTGTTTTATCTGAGAAACATGATCTAAATAGTATTTAAGATGGAGCAGTTAAAAAGACATTTTTACAACAATTGTTATAAAATTGTTATATTGGTATAAACAGCATATAATGCATGGGGTCTCATGGGGAGTTCTGATGTACCTGTGTGTGTGTGTGTGTGTGTGTGTGTGAGACATTTCAGCTCATATGGGTTGAACATGTATGGGTGATTTAAAGTTGGTGCAATGGTGTACATGCATCGTAGATGTCGAAAATATATTTTCAGTTCTGAATTCACACCACTGGGTTTTGACTCACCCATGTAGAGTTTTTAAAAACCTCATATGTTGGTTCTCTGAAGAAACAAAGGAAGTTGTTGCAACACAGAGAGAGAGACAGACAGACACACACACACACAAATTAAACGGGACGCTGCGGTTCACCTCCTTCTTGGGTTCTCCGATTGGACGCAAAGCAGAGGGAAGAACTTCCAGAGAGCGCGATGATGACGTCTGTGTGTGTCTCCGTCCGTCTCTGTCTATGACAGTTTGTCTGTCTGCGTGTGCTTTCTTGCAACCAAAAACCCTCTTACGTGTGTCTGTGTCTGTTGGGCACGTGCATAAGCATGGTAGGCGTGTTTTTTCCTCACAGCCAAAGGCCTTATGTGTGTGTGTGTGTGTGTGTGTTTCTCTCGCAGCCAAAGACCTCATCAGAACGCTTCTGAAGACTGAGCCCACTGAGAGGATGACCATCACAGAGTTCATGAATCACCCCTGGATCAACGTTAGTCCACACACACACACATACACACACACACACACTGTGTGTCTCACACACTCACAAACACACACACACTCTCATCAGCCTTCTAGACACAAATGCAAACAGCTTACAGAAGACCCACACCTCACTGTAGGGACTGTTACACACTCAACTCTTACATGTCACAGCGGACACACACACACAACAAGGACAGATTCACTCTTTGCCCTGTTCTTGGGGGGGAGTGGGGATCTGGCATAAACAGCCAGTGTGTACGTGTTATGACTGCCTGTAGTGAGTGTGTGTGTGTGTGTGTGTGTGTGTGTGTGTGTGTGTGTGTGCATGTATGTACGTACTTGTAATAAGTGAGAGAGTGTGTGTGTGTGTACCTGTAATAAGTGTGTGTTTGTCTGACTGTAATAAGTGTCTGTGTGTGTAACTGTAAAAAGTATGTGTGTGTGTGTACACCTGTAATAAGTGTGTGTAAGTGCTTTTGTTTGTGTGACTGTAATAAGTGTGTGTGTATGTGCATGTGTGTGCATGCGTGCATATACCTGTAATAAGAGTGTGTGTGTGTGTGTGTGTGTGTGTGTGTGTGTATGTGCATATACCTGTAATAAGTGTGTGTGTGTGTGCATGTGTGTGCATGTGTGCATATACCTGTAATAAGTGTGTGTGTGTGTGTGTGTGTGCATGTGTGCATATACCTGTAATAAGTGTGTGTGTGTGTGTGTTCTGTATTAAAGTGCTGTTTCCCTCTCCCTGTATACCTGTAGCAGTCGATGGAAGTACCTCAGACCCCCCTCCACACCAGCAGAGTTCTCAAAGAGGAGCAGGATGCCTGGGAGGAAGTCAAGGTGAGTCAGGATGTGCACACACACACACACTGGGATTCATGATTGTAAATACACACTAGGATTCCTGACTGTGTACACACACACATACACACACACACACTGGGACTCATGACTGTACACACTGTGGTTCCTGACTGTACACACACGCGCACACACACACACACACACACATATACACTTACTCTGACTGGAATCTTGGGGAGAACCTCTTTCCCAAAGGCTGCTGAAGTGGAGCGTAACAGTGTCTCCAGAGTGACGTACAGCGCGTGAGAGCTACACAGTCATTAAGTGGTCCTTTCCTTCACCTCTTTGACCTTATACATTCTCCACAGTAACACACACACAGACGTGCACACACACACACAGCCTTTCACTTCCTCTCCACTCAGTCTCCTCTCTCTCCCTGAAATAACCACGTGTGTGTGTGTGTGTGTGTAGGAGGAAATGACGAGTGCCTTGGCCACTATGCGTGTGGACTACGACCAGATCAAGATCAAGACCATCAAGGACTCCACAAATCCTCTACTGATGAAGAGGAGGAAGAAGATTAACAACACAGGACAGAACCCATCCCCCGACACACAGAGCCCTGCACTCTGAAGAGCACAAGCGCACACACACACACACACACCCCTATCCTCAAAAAATGCATAGACGTTTTCACACTTAGCTTTGTTATATATAGAAGGAGAATGTGTGAACACGCACACACTATGCATACGTACACATGTGGAAAATATTTTAAAACAAAAAAAAAGGAAGCAATAATTCAAATATATCCTGGGAAATAGACTGCATGAAATTTATGAAACTGCCAGGATTGGAAGTTTTCCCAATGAATGTTTTTTTTTCTCCCTTTTCTATTTTAAAAATGATTTCTTTTTATTATTCTGTTTCAACAAATCTGCACCTGTGGCCTGCTGGGACCTTGTCTGCTGCCATTGTGCTTATTTCTGGGGAAGGCAAAAGATGCAGAGACAGAGATGGTATTTCAATGCAGACACAGAGATGGTATTTCAATGCAGACACAGAGATGGTATTTCAATGCAGACACAGATGCAACACAACTCTTTTGATTTGGAGATTCCACTTTTCCACGCGTTTATTCATTTGGTGTTGTTTGAAGGGTTGTTTGCAAGCCAGCCAAAGAGAGGGCACAAGAGTTCGTTCTTTCTTTCTTTCTTTCTTTCTTTCTTTCCTTTTTTCCTTCTTTCTTTCCTTCTTTCCTTCTTTCTTTCCATCTCTTCCACTCCCAAGCAAAGCCATTGGTCCATCCTTTGTTGCTGAGTACACTTGTGACATCACAAGCCTGTTTTGTTTTTCTGTCATTCTGGACCGATGTTTCTTCATTAAGGCCTTGTTTCTGTTGGGGTGTTGGCGCACGCACGTGTGTGTGTGTGTGTGTGTGGGGGGGGGGGGGGGGTTAACTACATGCATTGATTGATTACGACTCAAGGAATGTGAATAGAATTGTCTTTCGATGTGAAGCCTTTAAGTGACCCACTCTCAACAGACACACACCGAGCTCCCCTTCTTTCACACACGCACAGACACACACACACACACACCCCACATAGAGCTCCCCATCTTTCTTCCTGTTTTTGATTTTAGTGTGCTGCTCACTGCTCGTGGAGTTAAGAGGGCAGTCATGGGCTCTTACTCATCTTGAATGAGTTTGGGCAGTGTGTGTGTGTGTGTGTGTGTGTGTGTGTGTGTGTGTGTGTGTGTGTGTGTGTGTGTGTGTGCGCGTGCGTGCGCGTGCGTGTGCGTGCGTGCGTGTGTATGTGTATATGTGTGTGCGTGTGTGAGCGTGTGTGTGTTTACAGGGGTAGCTTTGGATGTAATTAAGTGAACCAGACCTGGTCTGTAGCTAAGCATGGCCTGGTTCTGAGTCTGAGCAGTTGGGTCAGAGTTGGTACTGATAGTCCACTCACAGATCAGTAGCAGGAGATGTCCGGTTCTGAAATGGATCGCAGTGGTACTGACTTCCCCTCCTTAGCTCAGTAGATATCAGTTGGCCTTTGGGACAGGATCTGGCACACCTCCGGGTTACACCCGCTTTATAGTCTGCTTTGATGCCTTTTTGGCCCTCTGGGCCACCGTTGTCTTAGTTGATAGGACACTTCTTCAAAGAATTATATTATCGTGTGAGAGCCCTTACCCCGTCCTCCCCGCACCCTGATCCTCATGTGAAAGTCATAATTCTATTTTCCTACACATAGAGATCTTTATCTTTTAGAACCCAAGTTCTCGTGATGTCCGCTGGCAGCGCTATGCATAGGTACTTTTGTTCGCTGTCAGTTGTTTCAGATGGATGAATTCCAGAGTGCTGCTGTGTTGTTCTAGAAAAGACCCCCCCCCCACACACACACACACACACACACACACACACACAGAAGCCCCTGGCCCCCCATTCCATCCTTACCTCTCATCCAGGAGGGTCTTAACCACAGTTCTCGCCCCACCCCGCCCCTATACTTCTCATCCTTAAACGTTGATGTGAGATGAAGAAACCCCTTGTAGCTTAAGAGAGCCGTTAGAAAGGTCTCATTGGCCTCTTCGTCAGTCAAGCAAGAGCTCTGACTAAGTGTCAGTCTTTCAATCAGCCTGTCGGCGCCTCATCCTGTGTGTGACTTTTGACCTTTGAAAGGCTGCCTACACGGCAAACAGAGGCGAACAGGTGTACTGGGCAACACCATCTCAAACAGATCTTTATCAGTCGTGGTCTAGAAGCACTCTGGCCCTGACCCCTGCCTGTCAGGACTACACCAGCACTGAGCCATGCAAACTCACATTATTGTGGTGTTCATATGAGTGTTGGCTGGGGGATGAAATGGACATGAGAAATGAGTCCAAAATGCTCACAGGTAAAATGAAACGTTGACAGGTAAAATGAGAAGTACTGGTTGAAGTTCCCTTCACTGCGTTTGTAGTCTGTCATTTATGTCAGCAGTTAGCATCCAGTGTTTTCTAGTGTGTCTGTGGGGTGATGCCGCTCCAGGTGAAACTGGACACTACCCGTGTGTTGTTTTTCCCTCTCTTGAGATGTTTGGAATTAGTATGCATTTCTTTTTTTCATGCAGTTTAAGAAGTGGCTTTGTCAAAATGTGTTGCATGTCTAATGGCCTGTAAATGGAGAGTAAAGGTTTTCTTCTGTTATTTTTTGTTTGTGTCCAACTGCTGTACGTGTGTTTGTTTGTTTATTTGTATGTATGTCTCAGTCTGCTTCGACTTTGAATTAAAACACACACACAAAAAAAGAAATCTGATTTCATGAATTTTGTCTTGTTTTCATAAGCCGGTGCTTTCCCTGTAGTAAAGTATCCTCCTCAAGTGTTTGTAGGTTATCCACTCTTGATGTGAGTGGTCTGCTTGCTGTGATCGGCACTCATCTGCATCAGTGTGAGCTGGAAATGGTTGTAAAATGGGGCCCCAGGACCACAGCGTCATCTCTCAACAGGCGCTGTTTTCGTTTTTGCTATACTGGTGTGGATGAGGAAGAATGCCCCTCGCCACCAAACCTCCTTCATATGTAAACCTATAGATGTAGAGAGTGAGAAGCTGATGCTGGTCATTGAGTTTTTTCATTAGCACGGGGACCACTCTCATAGGGCACTCAAGGAAGCTATTTATTGGGTTTAAAAGAATGATTGTCTGTGCATTCTTTCAATCAGAGGAAGGAAGCTATTTATTGGGTTTAAAAGAATGATTGATTGTCTGTGCGTTCCTCCAATCAGAGGCCAGGTGAGGTGCAGTAAGGCAGGACGGTTCATAATAAGATATTTAATAATATATATAATAAGATATAATATATAATAACAGGAGAAAGAATGGGTGTACAGACTCACAATAAAAAAAAATACATAGAGTTCATATCTATCCAGAACAAATTTCTTTGAACCAAAGTTCTTTGTTCTGACTGCAAATTACACTTTTATACACATTTATAAACACACTAAGAGAATATCACATCACATCAGCAAAGATCATCATTTTTATACAATCCTATTCCAAATCAATAATCAATAATGGAAATCAATAATTCCATCACCATACCAATGGCTTCTATTGTAACTCTAGTGTTTTTCTTTTCTCCAGAGGTTTTGGTCTGCACCTGGTGTAATCTCTGCAGTCTTTGAGCTGGAAAAGGTTAACCGGCTCCTTAAACCTCCTTTATAACAGGACAATGATTTGAAGCCTACACCTAACAACATAAAATACAAACAGTGCATTTTTGTAATGGCCTACATTAGTCTACTACTTGACACTCTGCGTCAAGTAAATCTGTATTTGTTTTTAAAAAGAGGAATGTTTTTGAGTACTACGAATAAACTGTACAAGTACTTGTGAGAGCCTAGGGAGCATCATACATGTTAGGCCTTAATGTAGACAGAAAACACTGAGTCATATTTGCGTTTGGTAACTGCTGATTCATCGTCGTCGTCTGGGGGGCTGCCCCCTTCTTACCCCTGCCTCATGCAAGGCTCCAAATGAGAGGACTTGGCAGTTGTCATTCAGACCGGGTCTGATTCATTCAGGTACAGCTGAGGTGTGCCGGGTAGACTGGCAGCTCTTGCAAAATGAGCAGGGGGGGGGGCATTTTGGAGCTATTACCAAAACGCCAATGACGATGTTGAGCACATATTGAACCCTGGATAGGCATTAGTGTACTGGAAGATGCTGTTTGCCGATATGGCTGCTGATGAATCCTCTATGCTAAATCTGTTGCGTTGTCATTCAGGAACTTTCACTGGCCTGTCTGCCACTTTCTGCATGTAAACGTAGGTTCACTTCTATATGTCTGTCAGTCATAGGAATCGGAACTTCCAGTCAGTTAAAGCAGAACTAGCTTTCCTCTAGCGTCACACTAAGGTTTGTTTCACCATTAAATAACATTTCAACAGTTTCCTTAAACTTTTAGTCAAAGAATTCTGTCTAACTGTATGACTCAAAAAGGATTTCAGAATTCTCAGGAATTCCTTGTTGTTATTTCCAGAAGATGCACTTCAGACATTTGCCCCATGGGTGATGAGAACTAAACTAAACACACCTTCAATTTCAACCTCGATGTCGGGTCTTACAACGAAATCGTAAACAGACTGCATTTTTATTGGGCTTATTTGTACTATTTTGAACACCCAACTACTTTTATATTGTTAGATCTTACATTCGTCCAATCACACACACACACACACACACACACACACACTGAGGCTGTACCACTAAGGGCCAGAGGACACCAGAACTTGAATCACCCAGGAGACTCCTCTTTCTGCTGGATTGCTACCAGCCTCCTATAGTTTTTGCATTCGAGGCAATCCTCTGTGAGAAGCTAGAAAGTTCTGTGAGTAAGTCCCGGGTTCTTTGGGATGGTTTAGCTGGATGAGAATCGTAGACTCGCATTTGGATGTGAGACCAGACCATTGCTCCCAGCAAAGGCAGCTTTTATTGATAGAGGAGGCACACCAGCTCCACTTAAGATGCCACTTTGCACCCCAAGTCTGTGATTTTCATCAGTGACATACAATTGAAATATAATACATCACGATCAACCACATATGGACAGTACACACACTCTGAATTCAAGTACTGTGGTCTGAAAAACACATTTCAGATGTTGGTGGGCAAAGTCCTTTACCCTGACAGTAAGACTCCATTGACTCTAGTAGCTTTCCCATAGCTACTGTAACAGTGCAACAGTGGTCTGTGTTATTTGATAATCATTTTGAGGCGATGCCATGATGTAATGCCATTTCACCCTAGATGTGAGTGTCCAGGAGGTCTGTGCTGCGTTAGTGTCATCTTGCCTCTCCTCAGCAGCAGTCTTCAGTCTTCAGTCGTGTAGCAGGATGACTCACACCTTCGCTGGACTGTTCTTTCTGTCTCGCTCTCATTCTTTCTGTGAAACTCAGGAAATCTCTAAATCTCTTATCTGCCGGGGACTCATTTCTAGAGAACAGAAGACTCTGGGTCTGCTCAGGACCTCCCTCCCCTCTCTCCACATACTATGTGATCTGTTTTTTTGCTGTCGTTGTTTCCCACTTTCCCACCAATGTAGTTTTGTGTGAAACACAGCATGTTATGTGAGATGTTGATATGTTAGAGATGTTATAGGTTAGAGGACAACACACACACACACACACCAGAGTAGCAATGCACACAAAAGAAACACTTCAAAGAGCTTTACTGTATAAATTTGTGTTAATACTTACCTATGGATGCAAAACAAAGCAGTGAATGAGAGGTCTGAGCTTGGGAGAAGCAGAAGAGCTCTAGCGGGCGTTCTTGAAATGCATTGTGGGTCCGTCCGTTATGTCGGCTCCGTTTCTTGTGTCAAACAGTAACGGAGCCGTCAGCCAATCAAATTGCGTGTGACTGATTGACTGCTGGCTGCATCTGCAGACTACTCTCCCATCCGTCAGACATGCCCTTCATCATCCTCTCCCATCCGTCAGACATGCCCTTCATCATTCTCTCCCATTCGTCAGACATGCCCTTCATCATCCTCTCCCATTCGTCAGACATGCGCTTCATCATACGTCGGATGTACACTGTGAATGTACAGTCAGTGTTGCAGTCTTTGTCAAATAAAACCAGATGAGTTGCCCCTCAAATGTTGAGATACTCTTGCAATTATAATTCAAGATTAAAACTGTCTGTCCACTTCAGGAAAACATGGCACTGTGGAGGTGTGGTGTTCAGCACAAAAAGTTTTTGCAATTGTGTGTGTGTGTGTGTGTGTGTGTGTGTGTGTGCATACATGCATTTGTCTGTGTGTATGTGTGTGTGTATATATACATACAAGGGAGGGCATTCCAGAAAACAGGGAAGCTGTAGTGAGCTAGAAAATAGGGAAGTTCTAGTGAATGGCCACAGAGGGCACCGTGGTCAGTTCTAAGTCTAAGTTGACGGTTCTCTACATCCCTGCTACCAGCCAGCGCCTAAGTCTGCATATTGGCTCTGCCAATAAGAGACTGATAGCCAATGCAGCATTTAGTGATGTAGACACTCAAGCCTCAGTTACCAAACAAACTGCCTGCACAGCTTAAAGTTAAAGTTAAAATTTAAACATCTATTTAATTCTTAATATTGAAAGTTAATTGAAGCAATTTAAAACTCCAACCACAGTTCTTTGATAGGGCAGCAAGGGCAACATCCATTGATTCAAGCTTCAGGGAATTGGGAGAAATATCAGCAAAGTATCCAAATCAACACTTGAATTCAGATTGGGGCAGATATGAAAACCAGACTACAACCAGAGTTTATCTTGCGAAAATGCCAAAGGACACTAACAGAAGACCCTTCAGCCTTGCCTGAAGGACATCAGAGAAGCACTCAGATCTCTGTTCTTCCATTTCATTTGATGTCATTTGCAATCCCAGGAACCCAGCAGCTGGGCCTTATTTATAAACTATCTTAACATATTGAAGTTCATATTGAAGAATCGAATAATGCAATGTAACATTCAGGTGGCTTAATTGCTACTGATGCAGGCTGCAGACAGACACTCAAATGCATGCCAATCGAGAGTAATCCTGAATAGCTATTTCTCCTTCCTGTGTGTTATTACTCTGCTGCAGATTAAAACTGTGTGCCACTGTGCACTTGATGTTGACAGCCCTCCACCTACTGCTCCAGTCAAACTTGTGGTGGCAAACATATCTGTGATTCGGACATATTTTGCTGTGTCCACTTGTAGGCTATTAAGGCTGTTTTTCTCTCAGCTTCTCTGTACCCCCATTGTACTTTGGTGGTTTGTTATTCATTTCCACAGACAGCCACTTCTCTCTTGTAGCATAATTTGATAACCTTGGTCAAGGGGAGGGGAGGGGTGGGTAGAGGAGGGAGGGAGGGAGGCCTGAGAGATTTCACTGGACTAGCCCAATGTCCTTCAAGAAATGTAACCAATGGGCCGTGTTATGTCTCTCATATACCGTTGTAGCCGATAAAAAATATTTATAACATTTTTTTAAAAAACCTTTTTATACATGTATTTATTTCTTTATTTTTATAAAATTATGACCAACCTGGCCCAAAAATGTGCATTGGCCCACGGTAGGTCAGATGGCCAATCCATGCCTGTTTAGAGGAAAAGTGAGCTGTTTTCAGGCCGGCCAGCACACGTTCAAACCATTTTGCGAGTTTTACTTGCCCGTCGGGAACCAAATTTTCGGTTCTCGAACACTCTGATTTTCAGTGTGAACACGACGGCCAGTTCAAGATTGCGGGAACTGGCACCGTCACGGTTCTTTGTCGGTCTGAAAATGCAAAACGTGACTTGGGAGAGTCCAGACCTATTCTTAATTGAGAGTTGCTTTGGCGACAGACAGGAAAACTAAAGACAATGTATGTCTAAATATTTCAATGTGAACTTAAGTCCTGCGGCCATCCTTTAGGTCCCTTGCACACGTGCAATCACATATTTCCACCTCAAACTTTCAAACTTATGTTTATTATTTGCTATTTACTTTAAACTTCAAACTTGCTATAAACTTTAACACTTTTTGCCGTTTTAGTCTGTGGTTTTTCATGCATGTGTTCGAGCGTTACTTCTTGGCAAGGTCTTGGATAGTGCAGTGCTTTGCAGTCAACCCAAAGGCTTTGTTATGTTGAGGCTGTCCGGGACCTGACTGCTCGGACACCGGCTAGAGGATGTGGTGGCGGGGCTTTGTGTGTGAGGATGCTGTCATGGCCTCTTTAGTGAATGAAATAATCTCTTTTGTTTTCTTCTGCTCACTTGTCTTGTGCACGGAAACAGCCTCAACCCACCATCAACCACATCAGCATCCAAAGTGTGTGGTGGCGTTTGATGTGGGGGGGTGTTGAGGATGACACATTGCTGGGCTCTGATTACTCCTCAATGCTGCCTGACCCCCCACCCCCCTTAGTCACTGTGATGACATACACCATGTATCAGCAGTCGAAGGATATCAATCATGGGGAAACAAGCTTCATGAATGATTCTGCATCGTGCTCCGTTGGCATGATGCCAGGGAATCTCAGGAGCATGTTGCGCATGAATGAGTGATGTGCTTCATTGCTGACATTTGTACACACACGCACACGGTTTGTCTCTCAGCTGTTGCTTGAACTAGTAAACTGCAGACTTGCAGACGTTGATGATGCATCTTAGAGCTGTGCGGAAAGTTGGCAGCTTTGGCTGAAATGGTCTCAATGTGGTTTAATTGCCTCGATGAGTAAAAGATAAGAGCAGTGATGAATGCAAAATAGTTCTCTCCATGATGCTTTGCATTGCATTGAATGGAATCCAGCATCAGCACATTCTTTGTGATGTGGGCTTTGCTGCTTTCAATCTACCAACTGTTCTGCAGGATCAGTGACAAACAGAGAACTCAAGAACCCTGCACAGCATTTCATACTGTGACAGTAACCAGAAAACTGAGACTGAGCTGTGGTTTCTTTTGCTAAGTGCAATATTGGTTGGGTGTGGTTGTCTTTACTGTAAATTGGAGATGATTGAGATGCTGGTAAGTGCTCTATTTAGGTCAGTTGAGACCTACATTGTCAGCATTTGCCAGTATTTTGTGAAGTTTGAGCACCCCCCTACATACACACACCCATATGCACACTCACACCACCACCACCCATGAATTGGTTCCTCCTCTCGTGTGCAGCTGTTGAAAATGGCTGCAAATAAAGATGCACCTTACTTTCTGGGTTGCCTGGCAACAGAGACATCTATTTATTTTCATTTTCGTGTCTAGCAGGGTTTTTTTCAGTCTGTCTGCAAGGATAGATATTTGTGAAGATCGAACCAAAGACAACCTCAAGCAAAAAAAAGTTAAGATTAAAAAAATTATTTATTTTAAAATATTTGTAAAAAATCAGTACAAAAAATCAAAATAAATAAGCTTTCAGTCAAATCTTTTCATAAGTTTAAATTTAAATAAATTATAAACATCATTAAAATGTACCAGAATGCACAGCATTTTCAAGTAGAAATGGATTGATACAACCCAGTGGTCAAGATAGGTTCTGCACTCTGTCTAATAACGGAAATAAATAAAGACATTCTATCAAAATAAATAAAGACATTCTATCAAAATAAATAAAGAGAATCCAGAGAAAGAAACAGCAAATCAAGCTGTTAGTGTGGAGGTTTTGGAAAGAAGTCGTAGTCCAGTGTTTGGGGTCTTGTGGTAACTCCTAAGACAATGGGAAAGCCTGCCACAAGCCTGATTGGCAAAGTCACAAGTCAAGTTAAGTTTTTCGTTTCCCCTCTCTGTCCTCAGGTCCTCAAAGACACTCCTGCTATTCAAAGTTACTTCAGGTCATCAGCATCAATGCTTCCGTCTCTTTGACACCAGATACTCTTCAATATAGTTGAATAGCACATCCAGTTCTCCCATAGCTTTGTACATGCCTTTCTTTTCCATCTACAAAAAAAGGGAGGAAGAACACTTCATCAGATGGCAGCTAAGACCACAACCCCCAAGTTCACTATGAGTACATTTAAAGTTTGTATATTTTCTTTTTGTTGCGTTACCTACCCCATTGTAAGAACTGACAATGTTTTTGATGTCAAACGGCTCCATGCAGGAGAAGTAGTTTCTCTGTTGAGGGTAAAAATAAAATGAATTGAGTTTTTTTTTTCTTATTCTTCCAGGCAGAATGTTGGAGCAGCATTAGCAGCAATCCTTGGGCACTCACTTCCTATATATTTCAGCATGAATGATTGCACATAGCAGTGACGCTCAAAGAGTGCTTTTCAGTGACTCAATGGCTTGTCACTGATATTCTTCTAAAAAGGATTCTTTTTCACTGCTCTGTTCAACAGGCTACTGTTGTATCTTTGCCAGCAAGCTCCATAGCCTTAGATAGATGTAGCCGTAGCCACATAGATGTAGGCTATGATGTAAGAACTTCAAACAAGACTACTTACGCAGGTCAGTATGTCGTGCATTAGGGTTTTGAATGTCTGTCCAATCGTGTCGATAGATAACTTGAACTGTTCGCTTTTCTGAGTGTCGTTGATCGCTGCTGGTAGGACGGTGTCCCGATAGAATCGTAATACATCGTTCACAGCGTGGCATCCGTAGCGGCTCTGCAGAGAGAGAGAGAGAGAGAGAGAGAGAGAGAGCGTGAGGAGTGTTTACAGTCAGCAGGTGCCCCTGAACACAAGCGCAAGGGTGCGCATATACACATACACACAATCACGCGTCTTCAACTCAACTTAAGCACTGAAAGTGAACGATCACGGGGTGCTTAAAGTCTCGAATGTTTGATGTGGACATTGCATTACATGTAAGTATTCAAAGACAAGAGATGAGCAAGGATAAACGAGATAAATGAACGGTGAATCAAGGCGACAACTCACCTTGAAGTTCTGGAGCACTCCATCATCCAGTAGCACCGAATCCAGATCGTCGTTGTCTTCCTGAAAATGACATGAAATCTTTGGACTTTGCACGCCGAAGCATTTAGGTCTTGAATTTCAGAAATGTCTGCAATAAGCGCAAAGGACTTGCGCACTGTTTCGGAGGTAGGCTACTTACATAGTAAGATTTGATCTCATGAAATGAGACACGAAGGTTCTTTAATCTCCCTGGCACATTCTCCACGAAAAGACAACATCTACTGTTTTTGCAGTCCACCTTCCTACTAAGAGCAAGACCTGAGAACGCAAGCATCAAAATGGAGCCGAGGAGGAGGTTTGCGGTGAACATTGTAGAGTTTTGTCTTGTATTGAGTGCGTCGCTAATGGTCTCTTAATTCTTCTTTATAATTATGCTGATGTTGATTGAAAGGCTTGGTACTGACTGTAATGGGGCAAAGTGGAGTGTATTTATAGTGTGTGGACAAGTTTGGGGTGGGGTGTTCCTGGCACCCTGGGGGTGACCTGTTGCATCATTGATGATGAAAAGGGAATTTCTTGAATAGATAAATATAGCCCAATAAACACATAAAAATGACACATAATTTTTTATCAATATCAGCAATTTCCTTAGTGATTGTGCAGGTTATGATTTTGCAATGTAGGGGCATCATATCAGAAATCCTGACATATGTATCATATTTGAGTAGCATTTTCCTGTATTGTTATACATGTTTAGATTAGCCCATCTGACTTGAAGACACACAATTTAATATTTTAGCTGTAGCCTCATGTGGCCATGTTTGGACATCTGTACTTCAGAGGATTTATTATTATTATTATTATTATTATTATTATTATTATTATTATTGTTGTTACAGATTGAATGCCAAAGACATCATGTAAAATGTCACTCTTCATTAGACCTGATGAAATCTCTGGGTTTATTTTCACTGAATGAAGCACTCTGGCTTCAGACAGTCTGTCTTAGGTTCTCTTTGATGACTGCATGAGTGAGTTTTTATAGGGATGGTGGTGATGGTGGTGGTGGTGGTGGTGGTGGTGGGGGGGGGGGGTTGTGTGTGTGTGTATTTGTGCACAGCACAGCTCTCCACTAAGCATTCGGACAGCAGGACAGCCTGTCTGTCTGTCTGACTAAGTTACCAGTCCTAAGCATGCCGTTCAACACATAGTACAGTCAACTCCGCTCAGCTTTACTGTAGTACCAATAATGAAAACATGTGGTTTTCAGACACATGGCTTCGAATGACAGTCGACTCATGTGGGAACTTTTGCCTCTTTCCCCTCCTTGGGTATTTATTGTAAGGCTTGTTTTTGTGTGTTTAACATACAGCACACCACACACCCCTGCTGGACCACAGCACTGGCCAGGTGCTCTTGCATCATCAAGGCCTTGTGATGTTGGTGTGTTCCGTGGTGTCTGTGGAAAGCTCAACCATTTACATCATTCTATTAGGGCAATTTCAGTGGCAAATTTTATTGGTTGAATTTACACCCCCACCCCAAGATTCACGGACCCATGTGGGTGAAACTGATGTGGTTACATATAAAGTCTTTGCTTAACAGTTTCCAAAAACTGATTCTATAATTACTTTTATTGTGGTATTCTATCAATGGTTCTATAATTACTTTTGTTCTGGTATTCTATCAGTCCTGTATTTTCATTTTTTCAATAGTTTAGCTGTAGTTTCCCAGTTTCACAAATATTGTGAGCAATTTTAATTTATGCAATACCAACACGGAAATTTTATGTTATGCAGAGTGTGAATGCTTACTCAGCAGTGTTTCAGATAGGCATTCACGCGCTTCTTCTTTTCTCAGATGGATCCCCTGCCTCTTAAGAGACCATGCACTATGGACTTTCATATGTAATAAATCATACAACTTATCACACAACTTACATCATGTTGATGAAGCTGATCTTTAGAGTTATTATTTATTTATTTATTTTCCACTGCCTGCAGATGAGGCCTTCATATGCTCCTCCTCTTGGACCTCTTGATCCACATGGCAAAGAGACACACTTGGACATCAGAATATTGGCTTAGGGAGAATTTATCAAGTCATGTGTTCTAGTTGTTGACTCAGAATTGAATATGATGCCACTTTCAGTTCTAAAGCATAACGCCTTTTGTTGACATGAGTAGGAGCTTGTAGACTAATTTCCTCAAATGTCCTTTCAGATTCCATGAATTCATGGAATTCATTCCACTTCATGTTAATGAGGGGAGGGTGGATGTGTGACTGTGACTAACAGTCACTAGTGGAGTAAGTAATCTGCAGCAGCTGACCACTTCCTCTGCGTTAACCCTTAGGGGTCCGGGGCCTTTCAGACACTCAGAGGCAGTCTGCTACACTTTAACATTTTTAACTCATGCCACATCACCGAGCTGCCTCCATACATACCACGTTGACCCAATGGCTGATAACACACACACACATCTTATGTATACCTGTGTACATGCACACACTCTCACACACACAGTTATAGTTGTATACACAATATTCACCGCACTCACACCTGGTCTAAACCATATAGGCATCTGATCTGCATCCTTGGCCTAGGGCCGGTGTCTCTATAATGATGGGTGATGCACTTACACATGTTCTTGATCTGAAATGATCTTGATCTTAAGAATGTTTGTTTGGCTTTCCCATGTGTTTCCCAAACATGATCGTGTAGAGTTAATCTATGGATCACTCGTACATCTATGAGTTAATCTATGGATCACTCGTACATCTATGAGTTAATCTATGGATCACTCGTACATCTATGAGTTAATCTATGGATCACTCGTACATCTATGAGCGCTTTCGCGATGTTCTTAAACAACAATGGCTTTGGGAAATAGAGAACCTTGAGAAGTTCTTAAGAGGGATTTCATAAGCTACTTAAGGCTGAAGTTGCTTTTGGGAAACAGGACCCTGGACCAGATTGGAGCCAGATCGGTTGGCAGATGCCTGAGGCTTGATGTCTGTGGGTTTAAACTGCTTTTTAGGACTTCAGGCACGGCAAATTTGTTTTCAGTCAAAGATTTTAGGCTAATTACTGGACCCTGTCACAGAAGAAAAACTAGTCCACCTCAGTTCCAGACTTTGCCAGCTCATATTTGAGAGAAGAGGAGCAGGCCTGCTTTGAAGCTAGCTTACCTTTACACAGATCTGCCAGTCACTCCGAAATCTAGCTTTGATTGTTGTTGAGCCCCAGTGGTGACAGGTAGGTTTTTCCGTCTGTGTGCTGTGTTTGTGGCCCATTGCTGGTTCGCATACTCGCTCAGTGCTGTGTTTTGACAAAGAGCCACCCTGTTTTCTGACCTCAATTCTCCTCAGAGAGGGTGCAAGAGTTTCAGAGCTCATTCTCATGCATAGGTTAGAAATAGTTGATGCTGCGGTCACATGATAACCCGTGGAATCATTCATATTATATGAAAAGTGCTGGTTTCTCAATGCAGACTCTTATTGATTGTTTTACCTTCCTTTTTTTCTTTTTTTCCTCATTCATTCATTCATTCATTCGTTTGTTCGTTCACTGTTCGTTCATTTATTCATTCATTCATTCTTTGTCACTTTCTTGTGTGTCTTCCTGTCTTGGTGACAGTGCTTTGTTGCTTCCAAAGGGAAAGGGAATTTTGTTTTGTTAGAGGCATCTGTGGGGGTTTTATCTCAAACACAATCATCTGTCAGCATACCTGAGGTTAGAGCTCCACACACTCAGCACATATAGGAGGGTGTGCCTGTGTGTGTGTGTGTGTGAGAGAGAGAGCACTTTCCAGCTTGCACTTGGCTTCTCTGAAACCAGCTGACCACAGGTGCAATGTCTGGTCACTGAGAGTAGAAAGGAGGACTTGCGCGTTACCTGCCTCCTGTGATGTGGATGGAGGTCTGGTGACGAGGTGTTGATGTGGCAGAGGTGTGTGTTACCACTTGAGAGATCTGCGGTTCACTGACATGAATGTGCATGGCTTGTGTTGCCCTGTCTCTGCTAAATTCTATGTCGACAGCTAGGCAGATTTGGCCTCACATGATGTAAGTGCCCCCAGTATGGACCAAATCTCTCAGAGCTTAGAGCAAAGGACTCCTAAAAGTTGACCTAGGCAATGACCAAAAAACACACGCTTTTATAAATTCCCTAGAGGTGAAAACATGGTCAAGCTTTTATCACAAGAAGGGTTGACTACTGCAACTGACATATTCCCAAAAAGACCATTAAAGCAACACTAGGAAGTTTTGGTGTAGATCTAATTCACTGGCTACTGAAAAGGCCCACAGATCCTCTGGTCCGATTCATAGAGTCTTACTGCCTCTGGTAGAAGATGCTCATTGGTGTTTGAGGGCCTCCAGCACAGTCAGTGTCATGCTGGAAAGGGTTTCTTAGGGTTATCCCTAGGTTTTATCCACCTGTCATGACTGTGCGCCATCCAAAATAATGTGGAGATGCTACCAAATAAACTGTCTGATAAAAAGGAGAACTTAAATAGTGGTGAAAAAGACAGTGTTGCATTAAGTGACAATAATTAATCCAAACGCTGAAGCAAGGATTCTCACTATATCAGTTAAAAAAAATGGAATGGCAGAGTTTGGCTGCTATGAACAAATAAACAGCCACACCACAACAAACAACCCAGATGACATAAAGGCTGCCCCAACTCTCTCTCTCTCTGTATATATATTATCTATATATATCTTTTTTTGCATGTTTAATTTATTTAGTCCATTTTAAAACTCCTGTTTATTACTTCTTAAATTCTAATAAATTCTTGCTTTGGATGTACACACACACACACACACACACTGGATGTAGCCCCCTCCTCCTTGAATCTGCATGTATCTTTTTTCCCCTCATCTCCTCTTCTCATTGTCCTGTGGCAGATATTGTAAAGCACTTTGAGTTTCTTTGTGTAGGAAGATAAAATGACTTTGCCTTATCTTCAACCCCAGGCCATATTAAAGTGATATAGTCCATAGTCCTGTTCTTCATGCTCACCTTATGCTGTTGTTAGGAAGAAGGAGAGGATTGGGAAGAACAATAGGCAAATATTGCACTGGCAGCTAACGCTAACAGAGTGGATCTACAAGCTCACCTTCAGTGTTGATTTCCATAGACCCATTCAGTTAGCGTTAGCTCACCTTCAGTGTTGATTTCCATAGACCCATTCAGTTAGCGTTAGCTCACCTTCAGTGTTGATTTCCATAGGCCCATTCAATTAGCGTAAGCTCACTTTCCGTGTTAATTTCCATAGGTTAAGTTTCGTTTAGTTAAGTGTATGTTCACTGCATGTTAGCTATTCGGTCTATGTGTTACCAAATTCTCTTGCTCCTCTTCCTGCCGAAAGCACAACAGGACTATAGTTGGAAGCACACCAAGCTTCCACTCTGTGTCGCTTTAAGACAAAGACTACTTCAAAGCACTGACTGTGTACACAAATAACAAACGAGATAAAATGGCATCAAAACAAAACTTTGTAAAAAGTTTTTGCTTCCAAGTCTTTGCTGGTGCAGTAAATACCCAAATCATTTTACAAATGATTACACTCGTTAGATCTGCACTGACTGCTGGCATGCAGGCAGCCATATCACCAGTCTCACGTGTAGCTTTATGCTATTTGAGGAACGTCAGCAAGGAAAATTTCAGGGATGCATGACCTAGAGTACTGTGACAAAGGATACTGATGAAGCTTGAAGGATAAGAGTGATGCACTTAGGCCCTCCAGTCTGCTTTTAGGGTGTGTGTGTGTGTGTGTGTGTGTGTGTGTGTGTGTGTGTGTGTATGTGTACAAAACAGAGAGGCTGTCATCAGGTATCTCTGATGGTTGCGCTCTATGGCTGCCACTAACCATAGACCAGCACAGGATTGCCAGCCCATTGTGTCAGTGCTCGGAACCTGCAACAGCTGGTTCCGGTCACATGGAATCGCATTTGTTTTTACTTGCTTGAGTACATGAATCACAGAGATGGGGAAGCCCTAGGCATTTTCATTACTTGATCCCTATCAGATCTGGTAGATCCTTGACACTGATATCTAATGTGTGGTTCCCTTCAGTAAGTCAGTAATCAGTGAAACTCTTCTGAGTTGCCAGCAGATCAACATATCTTTTCGAGAAATTAATTTTGTGAATAAGCAGTCCCCTCCATACACACATACACAATCACCATCAAAGCACCTAGGACGGAAGTGTGTATGAATCTGTGTGTGTGTGTGTGTGTGTGATTTTGATCTCAGTCATCCAGTAATCAAGGGCATCAGGTCTGCAAGAGCACTCTGTTTTGACTGCCTGCAAGGAAATGCTCCTGTAACCTACTTTAACATGAAGTCTTTGATCTAGAGCTGATCACCTGTTCTTGCTTATTCCTGTCAATAGAGCAGAGCTTTCAAAGAATCACAGGTGGAAGCAGTCAAGTCTGCATACCTGATCTCTGTGGATTTGCATCAGCACCTAAAAATCAATTCATAGGCCTGGTGTTTGAGGCCGCTGAGTGCTGTCAGTGGGAAAAACAACTTTAATACAGCGTAGGCCTAATAGCACATTGGCTACTAACACTGACCGAATGGGGCACAGAAACTCACTTTCTGTTTCACTTTCCTATGCCTTCAGTGGCTGTTCAATGCATTGTTTAAGTTCATGTTAGCAGCTGGCTCCTCATTCATTCTATGTTGTACCCACTTTTTCCTCCAGACAGCACTCGGTGACCTCAAACAACAGAGCTATGGATTGCTTCACACCAGATTTCTCCTTTAATACAACAGGTTTGGAGCTGTAGGTGTTTATGCTGCAACTTACACATGTAACATAACTGCAATTCATGGATGTATGGTTGGAAACAGCAGCCACTTATAAACTTCTTGGGTTGGACCACTGCTACAAACATACAAGCTTCACTTACATTTTAGACTTCATTCTCTTCTTTCTACAATGATAGTCTTTCTAACATTATAGTTGTATCCATGATTGTCTGAATTGCGCTCAAAGTTGTTAAGTGAAAAACTGATATCACTGCATTCTACATTAGTGCCACACAGAGGTAACAGTAGCGGCATCTCTGCATTAACCGGCAACCATTAAACTACAGGAATTCAGCATTCTTTGACCATATACCATTCAAGAGGAAGCAGTGTTCCTTATCTAGACACTTCTAATGGTAATAATGAGTAAAATTACTCATAAACTAAACTAGATTAGACTAGAACTAGACTGATGGCACACAGCAGTGTTTTGTGTGTGTGTGTGTTTTACACATTACTCATCTTTCTCACCAGTGCTACTACTGGTATGTGTGCTTAGAGTGATCATATAAGAAGCACGATGGTGTCACAAATCTAAATTACTCTGCTCGTCTTGATTCTTGTAAATATGAACCCAGTCTAACAGTTCTGGTGGAAGACTCATAATCTTTTCTTTATTTCATTGAACTGTCCCATACTGCTTAAATTACATTGAGAAATTTTCAAACATGCAAGTATTCCTCTTGGGCTGTGTTACTTTATAAAGGACTAAAGACAAGAAAATGATATTTATATTACCAATGGCTTGACCATGTGCTTTGTCATAATATAGTGCAGTGCTCTGGGTGGCAGAAATCTCTTGTATACCTCCTGGTCAAAGCATGTTTCTGTCTTTCACTTCAGCTACCATAAAAAACACAAGATGCTGCCAGCTTTGCATTTGATGCCCAGGGCCAGTAGACTAATTGAAATGAAACAATATCTATGTAAAGTGTTACCAGACTGACTTACAAATACATGCTTGCTTAGAGAATGTCCAGGAAAGCATTGGGGGACCTGTCAGTTTTTAGCATCTCCAAATGTAATCACATCTGTAGGTGAAGTCCAAAATGTCATTATCTGCCCAAGGTTTCAGTTGTGCAACCCGTTGAGTTTTGGCTGAGAACCAAAGTCATGTTGTGGTCAGTGAGTGGCAATGTCACCTGACACTGGAGGTCAAGTGCACTTTCTGTGACCCTCAAACCTCAAATCATCACAATCTGTATCTGCAGATTTTGTAACTATACATAAATCAGTGATTGACTTGTCTTAACAGTAACCACAGTAAAGGGAAGGTCAGTATAACAGAGTCCCTCTGATCAGGTTATCACTCAAATTACTGTCATTGACAGTAATTTGATAAGTGGCGGATCTGATGACTCTACCAATGACCTTTAGGGATCCTGTGAGAACTTGAACTTTATTATCTATTATTTATCTATTTGGCTTTATTATTGATTCTTGTATTTCACCATATTAGCCCAAATATAAGACGATATTTTTGTCCTGTAAATACTTCTGAAAAAAGGAGGTCGTCTTATATTTGTCAAATTAGTCAAAAATAGTGGGAAAAAAACTTTGCGTTAAACCGGCAGCGTCTCATTGGTCCACAACTGCCACACACATTGGAGAGGTAAGGGACAGTCTTGAACAAATTCAAAATTAGCCTCGAGTGCTGTAAAAGAATGACTGGGTTTACATGCACTTCAGCATACCTTGACTTGGTGCTGACAATACAGTGATACAGTGTTTAAATGTGCACAAAGCTATAAAAATTTTTTTAAAAAAATATTCAGGATACAGAAGTCTCCGATGCGATGCAATGGACTGTGACTGTGACTCATGTACTCATGCCAACACCTGTTACTGTTGCAAAGGTTGAAAATCAGTTATTGTGCGGTGGAAATGAGAGAAGCTGACACATCCTCTCTGCTAACAGGACACAGGATATCCAGCCCAGGTTGCCTCACATATTTTACAGGAATTTTCATTCTGTGGAAAATGAGCTGGACTAGTGAATATCTAGCCCAATAGGGAACACATCCTTACTAAACCTGCCTGGTCATGTTGAGTGCTCTCTTTAACCTAAGGTAACCTACGACCTATGGCTCTACATAGTCAGACATGTGGATGGTGAGCTGATGAGAGCGGACTGACACACATGCTGTTCTCTTCTGACAGATTTTCCTTATTCAAGCTAACGGAGCAATGTGAGGGACGTACAAAATATACAACCAGGACAAGCAAGTAACGTTTTCTGAAACCGATGCTTCCCATCACACTCAGTTAGGATATTCTAGTTGAAAACAATGTAACCAAACTAATTATACTGTCTCTAACTCTCGCTTGTACCTCTTGCAGTTAGAACACCGTGTAATGTAACAGCAGCCTCAAGGCATTCGGCTGGAGCCAGGAGTCCCAATTTTCTCATCCACATCTCAGACAGACATTGGAGAAATTCTTCCTCTACATCTTTGACTTATCCATGGTGGATTCAGTCAATTGGAACATCTTGAGACAACTGACCCACTTTAGAGAAGACATACCACATCCTTCCAAAACTCATACAAGCAAGCCTCCTTTTTAATTTGGAAAATGTACAATCAAAAAGACTGCTTTGCATGCATGGTAAAAAGACCACTCCTTCGCCCCTTCTACGCCTGGGTGTGCAATGCTTGTTTACATTTTGCAGGAGGTATTACATTGTTCAGTGTTTGATAGACCATCAGACCATCAGAGCGTTCAGAATGATCGGATAAATGCCCCTTCCACAGGTGAGATTAAATGTCAGAGCATTTAATGAACTGACTGGAATCAGGCTGTGAAGAAGATTGTGTGTGTGTGTGTGTGTGTGTGTGTGTGTGTGTGTGTGTGTGTGCGTTTTGGGTTGTTGTCATCCTTGTCACCAAGCCAATATCGAGCATTGATGTGGTAGTGACTAGGACTTTCGTTGGGTTTCTTCCACCTACATGCTGGAACGTGTTGCACCCCAGCTGTGCACAAGTCTAATATTCAGTTTTATTCACTTTACAGCATCAAATCATTTACAGATTGAATTATATGGAATTCTGTTTCATGAACAGTTTATGTCTGGTGGTGTGTTTAGGTCATGTGATCTGTATTGAATGCATATGCTGAATGTCAGCAAAGCACTGTTTAGGTCGCCATTCCCGCAAGTAACCATGATTTTAGTTTAGTCACTTCGCACTGTGAGCGGTTTTCACACCTTGGATCCTGTGACCTTAACAACTCTCTCACTCTAATTCACACCAAAATCTGGAATCAATCAACCTCTAGCCCTGTTGTTTGTGGTTGCTGAGTGATGTTTGTAGGAATAAGAATGGGAGAATGTGGTACAACATAGACTGAATTTGTGAAACGGTAACTAACTCTAACAGAAACGGGCACGGGAAAACAAAACTGAAACAGTTTCCTTGCCGTCATCAGTTTGTGTTGGCTGCCGTTTTGCTGTTTACTCAATGTTCCACCAACATTTCTTCTTATTATCGTTACCCATTTAATTGATTAACTCCAGGCTATGCTTCAATTCATGCTCCTTATGCTAGCATCTCTGAATGTCCACACACCATATGCTTGCACTAGTGAATGTCCACACACCATATACTAGCATTTGTGAATGTCCACACACCACATCCTAACGTTTCTGAAAGTCCACACACTATCCACACAATGTCCACATATGCTAGAAGTAGTGAATGTCATACATGTGTGAATACTAACATGTTTATGTAGTAACAGATGAATACAAAGATAAAAAGTAACTGTGTGTTGTTGATATTACAGATTTTGACATCTGTTCATGCTAATATAGATACTATGTCCTTACTTGTTAGTGTTCCGTACTTAGGAGTGTATGTCCTTCCTTAACATGTACATTACACTCATGTGTTCTTCCGACAGCTTAGAGATTAAAAAAAAAAAACTTTTAAGATACACCTTCCTACTTTGTACTTTGCTGACGGATTACCTGCCATGTTACTAAATGTCACAATGTTTTATTATCTAGGCATTTGTAGCTCTTGACATAGCTACAGTCTGCAGGAGATGTGGGTATAGTTGAGATACCAAATTAGAACATTTATACTCTAAGTAGAGACACAGTAAATGATTCTTATTTATGCATGTTTGACTTACATTTACATTTAGGCATTTAGCAGACGCCTTTATCCAAAGCGACTTACAAAAGAGGATAACATTCAAGCTACAACACAATGAAAGAACGAACAAGGAGTGCATATTGCTAACATAGAAACTGCACCATTTTAAGTTGAAAGTGCAGTAGTGTAGGGAAATTAATATTGTCATGCCTAGCCTTATTGTCATGCCTAGCCTCTCTATTACAGGGCTACTTGATCCTGCAGATATCAGTTAGCATTAGTTTTGCCATCTTTAAGTAATGCAGCGCTTGTGGAGAGGGACTCTGGGGTTTTTAGTGTGAGGTGCTCTTCCATGGCCAAATGTTGGTGACTCTCGTGAGATGTCATACCACTCTGTAAAACACCGAAATTACACAGGTATCAGAAAGTGTGTATGTGTGAAGGTGTGTTTGTGTTGTTCTTCTGGGTAAAGCACTAAAATTACAGAGGTGTCAGACAGTTTGTGTGTGTGTTGTCTCTATGAAAGGAGTTGTGTGCGTGTGTGTATGTGTGTTGTCTCTGTGGAAGGAGTTGTTGTATGTGTGTGTGTGTTTCACATGAGATGTTTTGCCTCTGAGTAAAGTTATGTAATGTGTTGAAGTTCTAAAGGTGTGGGTGCGGCTTACACGAGACGTCACATTTCTGTGGATGAAGATGTGTGTGTGTATGTGTGGTTAATGCAATTTCAGTTTTTCTCTGAAGTATGCTGAGATGGTGAGAGTTACAGCTGTGTGTGTAGGTGGGTGTGAAGTGATAAGGCTGAGTGATGTAGGTTCCATAAGTGACTGAAGGCAGCAGAAGGAGTGACGCACCCTTAGGTTTCAGACATACGCCTGGCGCCTGATCATGTGACGACTCACCTCACCTCTGTCCCTTTCGCAGTCTTGTCTCCCCTAATTTACATTTAGGCATTTAGCATGTGCACTGTACCAGGCTGTCATGTCATCTCCTGGGGATGGGGGTTTGGCCCATGTTGAACTGTGCTGGCCTAGGAAGTTCCTAAGACATTCATCATAGTCCACTCCCCACTGGATGAGGAAGAAGTCTTGAGTACAGTGCCATTAGTATGTCCACAGCCTGGCAACTCTCAAGACTCTCCCTGTGTGTGTGTGTGTGTGTGTGTGTGATTGTGTGTGTGTGTGTGTGTGTGTGTGTGTGTGTGTGTGTGTGTGTGATGAGTGCATTTCCCTGCAAAGAGGGACAGACACATTGCTCAATTCTGGTCTAAGCACCATTGATTACTCGCACCTGAGACTAAAGTAAAGTGGGTTAATATATGTTGTGGGGCACATCTACTGCATATTTGATTCTGGCTTCTTATGCTGATCCAATTCAAATGTAGATTTGGTTCTGATATAGATGAAGCTGCTAGATCCTGCGCCGATCCGATTAGGTGCTGGGATCCAGGGATCCAGTTCAGATTGGTGTGTGTGTGTGGGGGGGGGGGCTGAGTCCTATGGAAGTGGCAGCTGTGAGTCCCGGGGGTTTGGGTATTTTCAGCCTTGTGCATCCTGTGTCTCTGAAACAACCTAAATTCCCAGATGAGTGTGTTGATTTTCTCACGGGTCTCATGACTCTCTCCAAAAGCACCAGGACTCTCCCTTCTCATAAACAGGTGAGCTGTCATGTCCACAGTGTCCTCACTATGTGTATGGTGTGTGTCCTCTTTCTCACAGACTCCACATCTCCCAACCCCTCACAGGAAACATGAAGCACTGCATGCAGTTGATGGATGATGTTTAGCAGATAGAACAGATAGTAACTATAGCAACAGACAGTAGAGGATTATCATAATGGCGTGGTGTCTTGGAAAGTCTGTAGAGTGCTATGTCTATCAGCTGACGCTTAAGGAAATACCATTCCTCTACAGAGTGAGTGACTAACTCTATAAACAGCAAACTTGCCATGATCAAAATAGTGTCATCACCAGGTGACATAGATCAAGTGTCAACATCAGAGACCTCCATCTGAGTCCTCTAGAAAAGATAAACACAGGCATCTGAGTATTAAAGATAAACAGATCTCTAAACATATACAGTACATCAGTGTGTGCAGAGGCTTAAATAACATTTTAGAACAACACATTACATTTTCAGAGCCACAGTGGACGTGTAAAGAGGGTGGAGCTCACTAACCACCAAAGTTTAGCACCCACCCCACATAAGTCTTCTTACATTATTTTCATATTTAATATCCTCACAATAATGATCCTCATACTGTCCTCTTCTAAAGGAGCCTATCCAGCCTTACCAATCCCCTTTATTCAGCTTTACTTATTCCCCACGACCATCCCTACCACTGGTCAGTACTCCCTCCAGTCAAGCCCTGCCACTGATCAATAATGCCTAATCCACCAAGACCTACAACTGGCCAGTAATCCACCTTGACGATCCAGCCATCATGACTATTGCTTGGAGGTGCCAACAAAGCTGTCTGATATCACCAGGGAATTAAAGCTACATCTACATTAATGCCTTTTCAAACAATTCTGTTGCGGAAGCACTGTTCATCCATATTAATGAACGTCATCCTTGCAGGGAACCCCGGCAAACAACTTTGTCCATTATTACAAAGTCAGCAGCACAAATAGCAAATTATAAATGTTGTTAACCTTGCAGTCTATGCTGACTGTCACACACTTTAGGCAATATGCTTCTACGATGCAACAGTGGGCAAAATATGCGGAGGTAAACTATTATTTTACCAGTGCAAATGGGCGTATACTGTCGGATGTAGCCTGCAGAGAACCCTCCACAGAGACCGAATCAAGACCCGCGTTTGGACGGAGATAGTTTCTGTTTTGCATCACAAAATCATTAAACGTGAATTTAACTTAAACACAAACTTAAATGTAGTTTAAGATACAAACAATCTGACCAACATTTCCTTGAGAACTGGACGTATGCACACTTACTGAATAGTGCTAATGACTTTGAGAGACTTACTGAAGAGACACTTAGAAAACAACCAAGAGTCCTGCTATTACTAGACTGGGACTCCCTGTGAATGTAGCTCTGTCAGTCAGCAGAGTTAACTGACCACACAGGACACTATTAACCCCAGCCTCAACCACAAGTCCAAGGCAGACTGACAGATTTTGCTTATAGCATATGAGGGCTAATCAACTTGAAGCTGGTCCCTGCTTATCATTCAGAGAAGTTAAATGAGTAGTTGTCTTGTACAGTGTCACACGGTCCCCCAAAGTCCTTTTTAGGATCCTGTTGAGCAAATAGGCATCTGACCTTGGATGATATCTTGGTGGAGTGAATTAGACAGTACTGGCTTGCCTTAACCCTTCCTTGCCTCACAGGGGAAGAGATTCAGCAATCCTAATTTGTCAGTACTCAGCTCTCAAGACTGTTTTCACTGCTTTCACAGACACACTGTTGTCATTTTTCCTTCTCACGCTGTGTCAGAACATCCTTTGAGATGTTTCTGCAGGTTTTTATTCAAAAAAAGAAACTAAATGAAGCAAGGGCAGAACTTCTTCTGTGACTCATCAAAGGAGAACAGATTTGATAGAGTGGAAACTGCCAACTTTCATAGTTGCTTCCGGAACTTTTCTACTCTCTAAGCGTTCTCTCAAGCTTTCCTTTTGGGTTCTGCAGGTGTCATCAATCCACCGTAGATGTTCTTTGTCACAAGTGAAACCTGAAGACATCTAGGAAAGTCAGTTGAGAGGAAAACGGAACATAGATTTTTGATCCGCTGAGTAGACTAATCTGCACAGCCATGCACACTTGCACTTTAATATACTTAGTTGTACTGAACAGGGTTGCAGTTTCCAAACACACTAGGTAAAGGACAAATTTGTTTCCTACACTTAAAGCTCTGTTTTCAGACTGTTAATGATGAGATACAGTGAAAGATTAAAGGCATTAGTCAAAGATTAAAACTTTGACTAGTGCCTCTATTCTGAGAATGTCCAGTTGTTGCAGTGACAATCTCCCACTCACAGGATGGATGCATATTGCAGTCATGCAATCTTTTTCTAAAATGCATTAAACTTTAAATTTGTGGACAATTATAGATAATTGTAGAATTTGTTGTGGAACAGAGTTTTATTTAAAATGATGTGCATCAAAGGAGAGACAGCATGCTTCACATAAAGATCCACCAGCCACTCTAACTAGACACGGAAATAGCCTAACTTTAAGTACAGCTCCAGGTTGACAGAAGATCCCAGTTGGTCATCGCAGTTGGTCATCGCAGTTGGTCGTCCCAGTTGGTCGTCCCAGTTGGTCGTCCCAGTTGGTCATCGCAGTTGGTCATCGCAGTTGGTCATCGCAGTTGGTCGTCCCAGTTGGTCGTCCCAGTTGGTCATCGCAGTTGGTCATCGCAGTTGGTCATCGCAGTTGGTCGTCCCAGTTGGTCATCCCAGTTGGTCGTCCCAGTTGGTCGTCCCAGTTGGTCGTCCCAGTCGGTCATCCCAGTTGGTCGTCCCAGTTGGTGGTCCCAGTTGGTCGTCCCAGTTGGTCGTCCCAGTTGGTCGTCCCAGTCTATGATTAGTGCCAGTGTGGTCTGCTAGAGCAGATAGCCACTGACACAGGAGACAAACGCACACAGTACAAGTAGCGAAACACCCTATGAACAGAATATTCCACCTTATCTCTAATGACGGGAACAGCGAGAACTGAATGAAATAAAAACTGCCATGCCATAGGAAGCTCTGCACTCAGGACAGGACAACACTGCCTGTATGTGCAGTTTGTCCTTTTGACTCCTGATCTCTTCTGCCTGATCTCATCAGTGAAAGTGGAGCCATGTGAGTTAGCAGATCATTTCTGTTAGCAGAGCCGACTTCCCTGGAAGTCCCTGTGAGTCTCAGTGACACAAACTCCTCCTGTGATTTTGTGATGGATCTCATATTTAGCCTCATCTATAATAGCGCCCTCCCTCTCCATCTCTCTCTCTCTCTCTCTCTCTTTTTCTCTGTCTCTCTCCCTCTCTTCCATTAGGCCTGAATTATCCTGGGTGAACAATGAAATCAATGAAATAATTTGTTGGCATTTTTGCCGTTTTCATTGTAAATGCACAGTGGGTTAAACAATTAGTATGTCATGAGCACATTAAACAACTATATTGTGAGATTGTGTAATTACTGAATTGAGTATTGAGATAGACACCTAATCTGTGAATTCCTCTGCAATATGTTTTTTTTTGTAAAGGGCCTGTAAAAGGCAAGACCATTTGGCAGAGGGAAGAAAAAAAAAAAGTCCCTCTGAAATGAATATTGTACGTGTTTGACAATGCAGAATGTGACATGGAGGTAGTGATGTTTAAACTTATTCAAAATATTCAGAATGTGATACTGAGATTGACTGAGACTTCCATGTTGAAAGTAATATATAACAGAAGTATAGAAAATTGTTGTTGAATATTGGTGCTCTCACATGTAATGTAGTCTAATAATCAGTTAACCAATCTTTGAAACTTCAATATCATTCACATCCGGTAATTCTAAAAGTATCAGCTCTGTGGTAAATCCTGAAATTAGTTATAAGAACTGATGTGACTGATGTTGCCCTTGATGTCTAAAAGTCTCCTCACACCTCCAAAGGTCACCATGACTTTTGCATGTAGTCTTCTAACACTGAGGAGTAGTGCCATGAGGAGTTGCCCAAACTATGCTGACTTGTCTTTCTAAGACATGAGTGGCCTGGGCAACAGTTTCTCAATCATGTCCTCTCTTTCCACGTAATGGTTGCCTCACAAATCCTGTCGCAGGAGAATATTTTCACAGAAAGGCAGGAAGTGGACAGATTCCACACAAATTTTAGGCCCATATGTCATAATTCATTCAAAGCTTGACAGGGTATGACTGGGCAGGACACCCACATGCCATGCATTCAAGGCCCTCTAGGATCTGAGCGGAGGACTGTGACATTCAGTCAGCCAGCCATTGCATCAGTGATGTGACAATATCATGTAGCCATTTCAGGCTGGGCAGTAAAAACCTTCTACTTAGTATACTATACAATAGTAGACAGTGTAGACCATTTCAATAGGCGGTGGTAGCGTAGTGGTTAAGGAACCTGGCTAGCATGCAAGTAGCCTGAAAAGTTGTGCGTCCGAATCCCAGCTGCCACCATTGTGCCCTTGAGCAAGGCACTTAACCCCTTAGTTGCTCTAGGGGAGACTGGCCCTGAACAATTGATAGTTGATGAGTTGTAAGTCGCTTTGGATAAAAGCGTCTGCTAAATGAATGAATGTAAATGTAAAAGAGTAAGATTATTACCGCCATAGCAGCTCCTATGGGTTTCCATTTTAATATTCCAAATGGCTGCTTGATGTGATGGAAACATAGTGCTGGTGCTTTGGGAATGAGATAGAACAGTCATTAATTGTCTTATAATATATAAGATTATTAATTGATGATTTTAAACAATACACAATACACATCAATATATCATCTTAAATATTAATATTAGATTTGTAGTTCATCATTAATTTTTTTTTTTAGTTAATTTATTTATTCTATTATTGAATAATCAATCACTAAGTAAATTTTTAGATAGACAATGGCAGTGACAATCGCTGATGTGATAATGTCAATGGTCAATTTAAGAGAGAAAACCAGCATGTTCTGAGGGATTTTGGAAAGGCATAAAAGACGAGTGGAGGAATGTCATTACTCCAACTCACCACTAGAGGCCACTTTACAGAAATCGAAAAAACAAGTCTGGTCGTGCACAGTGAGTGACTCAAAGTGGTGACTCCTCTCTGCAATAGCACTCAAGCTGTACTTTTTAAGGAATGGTAGGACATGCTTTTATGAAGCCAAATTATTTGAAATCTTCCTCACACCCTGCAGTCAATAGATGTGATAACATTGAGATTAATCTGTCAAGACCTAATCAAGCACTGGCTTTAAATTCTGTCTCGAAGTGCAGTTTAATTTCACTCTTATTTAAAAGCACTTGTGTTTAATGCGTAAAATATTTGTAGAATTTGTACAGTTCTTTAGATGCAGTTCCATTTTTAACATGCTTTGAACATGCTCTACACACACACACACACACACACACTCACACACACACTCACTCACTCACTCACACGATTTAGCTCACAATTCCATCTTGTTACTTATATCAAATTATGATTTCAAGAACCAGCGAAAAAGGGCAGTTTAGAGAATCAATTAAATCGAAACATAGAAGCTTTAATGTAATGCAGTACAATGTACAAAAACATCTTCAACAGAGGTAAAAATATGTTGAATTGTAACATTATTGTAAACATGAAAAAGTCATCAGTTAATACAAACACAATGCAAAAATATTTTTCACTGTCAATAAATTAACACAACAAGAAAATCTTTGATGTCAATCTGACCATAAGTGCACATTAATACAACAACAAGAGCAGGACATTGAAAAAATGACTGAATTATTTCATCCTTAATTTCTCCTTTGAGATACTATCTATCTATCTAACAGCTGTTAAAAAAGATTCTACAAAAGCCATAAGAACGTGACACTAAAATAGCAAATGTATTCAATAAATTAACTGAGGACTTTGAAATAATAAACACATTCAATAAATTAAGAGATGATAAGCCTTGAGGTCACTGAAACAGGGACTTGTGAGGGTGCAGGGGTGTTGTTGCAGTAGGCTAGAAACCCAGGGGTTCCACTCAGAGTTTGATTGGAACCTGAGGAACCTTCCCTGCAGCAGGGATCTTCTCTAGTCCCACAGGGTGTTGTTGGGTGCAGTGGGGGTTCTCTCTAATCCTTCAGAGTGTTGTTGGGTGCAGTGTCTGTCTGTGTGTGTGTGTGTGTGGAAGTGTCTCTGTTATGGTGGAGAGACTCCAACCACTCCAGCACTGAGCCCAACTCACCAACTGCCTTTACCACAGCAGCCATGGGCTCCATCTGAGGGAGAGAGAGGGTGTGAGTTAGAGTTTGTGTGTGTGTGTGTGAGAGAGAGAGAGAGAGTTAGAGTTGTGTGTGTGTGTGAGAAAGAGAGTTGTGTGTGTGACAGAGAGAGAGTATGTTGTGTGTATATGTGTGTGTGAGAAAGAGATAGAGAGAGAGGGAGAGAGAGAGAGAGAGCATTGTGTGTGTCTATGTGTGTGTGAGTGAGAGAGAGTGTGTTTCAATGTTTCGACCTGTAGTTCTGTTAGATGGCTTTTTATTCTCTTATTTGGTACAGAAATTATGAAAATAAGTGCAAGCTAGCCTGCCAATCTAACAAAACACAGCTATGGGGCAGACACTAACTTTTATTTTGATGTTAATCTATCTGCCCCCATAGCAATTGGACACATTGAGACTGAAGTGTCCTCTGATTAGACACATTGAGACTGAAGCATCCTCTGATTGGACACATTGAGACTGAAGTGTCCTCTAATTTGGACACATTGAGACTGAAGCATTCTCTGATTGGACACATTGAGACTGAAGCGTCCTCTGATTGGACACATTGAGGTTGAATGCATATGTGTTTGTGTGCGCTGCTGTACCTTGTCAAAGCTAGCGATTATGGACTCCATCTTTAGCCTGCTCTGCTCCCCACACTGACAGTGCATCTGGTCATGCTGTCAAACAAACAGGGAACAGAGTTAGTGTGTGTGTGTGTGTGTGTGTGTGTGTAACCAATGTGTGTGTGTTACATATATGCATTAGATGTGTGTGTGTGTCTGAGTAACCTATGTGTGTGTGTTAGATATATGCATTAGGTGTGTGTGTGTCTGAGTAACCTATGTGTGTGTGTTAGATATATGCATTAGGTGTGTGTGTGTGTCTGAGTAACCTATGTGTGTGTTAGATATATGCGCTAGATGTGTGTGTGTGTCTGAGTAACCTATGTGTGTGTGTTAGATATATGCATTAGGTGTGTGTGTGTCTGAGTAACCTATGTGTGTGTTAGATATATGCGCTAGATGTGTGTGTGTGTCTGAGTAACCTATGTGTGTGTTAGATATATGCGCTAGATGTGTGTGTGTGTCTGAGTAACCTATGTGTGTGTGTTAGATATATGCGTTAGATGTGTGTGTGTGTGTCTGAGTAACCTATGTGTGTGTGTTATGTATATATCCATTAGATGTGTGTGTGTGTGTGTGTGTGTGTTAGATATATGCGTTAGATGTGTGTGTGTGTGTGTGTTTGTACAGTAATACTCACACACAGACGCAGGTCCTTCTTGATGCTGAGGAAGGCGTTGGCCAGCACTCCAGTGGTTCTCTCCTGCAGGGTCTGGGCCACAGTGTTGCTCCCAAACACTCGCTCCACATAGAAACGCAGCAGGTGACGCAGGAAACAACATCTCTGAGATGCCTGTCAGTGGAGCACCACAGCAACACTCAGTCACCATGGTTACGCTCTCCAAACATCACCTTAACATGGCTGTGTACAATGCTAGAGGCTCATTAATTTATTGCTTGACCTGAAGATTCATACAGGGCATTTATGTTGCTTTCAGAGTGATGAACATAATGTTTTTGGATGATCTTAAAGCATAATTAATGCAAATTATTGTATTTTTTACAGAGTTTTGATTGTTTTTTGATTGGTTTCAAATTTGGCCCATTGTTAACACTCAAGGGCAGTATGTCTTATTGTGATTTTGGCAAAGTGTGCGAAATATATGATAGCATTGCATTCAGGGTAGCTTTTTGTCTGCCTTTTTATGTCTATTATAAGCCTATGAAGGGTTTTATTACAGGTGAATATGGGAAAAGCTAATAACTAAACTAATAGATATCCCCACAAAACCTTTTCAGCTGATTATTTACATTAAGGCAACATTTTCTGTATTGCAAGTTTATGTTCATTTATGTTGCTTTCAGAGTGATGAACATGAAAGAAAATTTGTCCATTACCTGCACATCCTTCATAATGTCTGCCTTCAGCAGCCTGACGCCCAGCTGTGTGTCTTGGTTGACCTAGGAAGAGATTGTACAGTACTGTGTGAGAGGCTTCCTCCACAAAACAATCTTTAAGCTCCTAATCCTGTAGCGAACACAAAACTTCCAGCACTCAAAGACACAGCTGCATCTGTGGAATGTGTACACTCCCAGTGTCAGTTCTGAACCCGCTCCAGACATCCCACTACGTCACCATCACCGTGGTGAACCTGAACCAGTTAAGCTGGATTCAGTGACGGGAAACACCTCCACCAACGCTTTACCACTACACTGTTCCTGGAAGCACAACACACACACACACACACACACACACACACTACATGCCCACTGCATGGGTGCATACTGAAGAATTATAGATGCGTTATGTGCAGGTGAAACATATAACTGGGCTGGGCTAAATTTGAGATCTGAGCTGATCTAAGCCAGTCCTGGATGTGTGGTAATGTGCTGTATGTCTATGTGTGGCTGTGGCTGTATGTGGTTGTGCATTCACAATGAATGACAGTCTGTCCATTCTTTTAAAAGAGAAGTGTTGACATGCCAAAAGCCCCAGGGTGGTTTTGCACATGTGTGTGTGTGTGTGTGTGCACACAGATTTGAGTGTGTTTGTATGCATGTGTGAGTGTGATCAAGTCAAGTCAAGTCAAGTAGGGATTTATTGTCGTTTCAGCCATATACACAGTACATAGTGAGATGAGACAACGTTTCACCGGGAACAATTGGTGATGCTGGTCTCCTTGTAATCCCAAGAATATCAAAATCTACGATAGGAGGAAGACCCCTCTGTTACCGTGCACCCGTCCTGTGGAATAGTCTCCCCCCCCACATTCGACAAGCGGACACTCTCAATACCTTTAAGTCTAGACTTAAAACCTTCCTCTTTTTTCCCATAGTTAGGGATGATGCATGGCAAATAATGGCCGTAATTATCTTTGCTGAGTGTCATCCCTGCCTCATTCCGGCGGATTCTCTCACCCTCCCCTTCTGAGTGGACTACAACCAACACTACGGGAGGCCCATGTCAGGACCGACTCCCCATCACAGAGGACCTTCCTGGACGCCGATGCTGGGCCCGACTCCCCTTCCTGAGGCTTTGTGATTGATCCCCCCTCACAATGGAGCTGTCAAATGGACCCTTACTGTTACCCCCATGACCCATCTCATTCCTTTGAGTTTGTCACTATGCCTGGCCGCTGCTACATTGTCCAGCCATAATTCCTGATAACCACCTATAGACTGACTACCATGTAATGTAAAAGTGGGATAATACTCTATTATGAACTATTATGAACCTTAGCTAAAACCATAGGCAACTTATAGTCTGTCATGGTTACTACTGATTGTAATTTTTCTCAATGACCCCTGGCAGTTGGGTTAGCCCCTTGAGTCGTGGATCTGCCCAAGGTTTCTTCCTAGATTAACTGAACATAAGGGAGTTTTTCTTTGCCCCTGTTGCTCTTGGGTGCTCCTTCTGTGAAGTGCCACGAGACAATACTATTGTAAAAGGCACTGTAGAAATACAATACTATTGTAAAAGGCGCTGTATAAATAAAACTGAATTGAATTGAATTGTGTGTGTGTGTGTGTGTGTGTGTGCTCTCACCATGCTCTGGCGGATGGTCAGGAACTGTTGCTGTAGCTCATGTGTGTGTATGCTCACGGTGCAACTACCAAGTCGGATTCTCCGTCCTGACGTCACACCACACACACACAGCAGCAGCGCACACATCTTCATCATCAGCATCATCATCTTCATCATTTTCAGAGTCTACACTGGTATGAAAAAGAAATATTCCCCCAACGATCAGCATTTAGAAAGCCACACATGAACTATACACCCACACCACTGCTTTAGTAACAGAGCTGTGGACACACACCCATCCACATCCACTCAGTGTCTGTTTCAGTCTCAGTTCTGCTAGTTGAAGCTGTAAAGTCAGGTGTTATCATTAGCAGCCAACCAAACACTGAACCCACAGCAAGATGCTCGGGGTTGCTAAAGGTTTTTTGTATCAAGTGAACGCTCACTAATGTAAAAGCACATTAAACTATGATCACAACTTCACATCAATGCTATATAGTTTGTCAAGGATAACCAGGAATGACTCATATAGTTGATATGAACGTGGGTTCAGCTCTGCGTTACCTGGTTCTGGTTTGTGCTGGTCTTCAGTCGCCCGACTCTGCAGTGGTCTCTGCCCGGTCTTCTGTGGCCGGTCTCTGTGGGTCTTCTGCGGCTGGTCTGTGCTGGTGTTGTCTCCTGTTGGAGTGTAAGTGAATTGAATGCCATGCTGTCTCAGAGTGCTTATATTGGCCAGGTGGGGACTTTCGCTCACCTGTGCAAGTAAGGGGAAGTGACTGTAGAAAAAGATGCGAGTTACAATCAATCATTCACTCTTTCACCCACCCCGGATTTTCTGCATACACTGAATTTCATTTACAGGATTGAGGCAGGACAGGATCATTTTCCTTCTAAAAATAGCTCAAGATTATGACTGAGAATGGGCTCTATATTTACTCTCTCTCTCGGTCTCATTCAAATCTGTGAATCACTCCACCACTCCTAATTCTCAGCTCCTAATTCCAGAGTTCCTGCGTAACCTTTTGGATGATGCCAAAGAGGCGTTTGATGTTGTTTCTTATTCACAGGATTCCCTTCACGGCAAGCTGCCAATGAGAGAGTGGCAAGCTGAGTCTTGTAGTTACTGTAAACTGCGTACATGACATTTAGGAGTACAATAGCTATAGCAGCTAGTTGCGTCGTGTGTAGAGCATTGAAAAACAGACATAATTAGTCCTAAACTTTATTCTCGGCTCTTTTGACACAACTCACATGTGCAGCAAGGCTGTGTTCAAGGTGCACACACACACACACACACACACACACACACACACACACTAACATGCACACACACACAAACACACACACACTGAAAGCGAGACAGAAAGCGCTGAGTCGTTGTTATTAGTCTAACCATGTCATGATGACGGAGTTTCACTGCACAGTTTGACAGGTCACTAAGGGCACAAGAGATTTATATGACATGTCAAAGACATGTAATGAATCACTATATAAACAGCATCAGGTTTCAGTTTGAAAAGACGCCAAATGATTTCCTTTCAAGGGTTGAATTGGCACCTCCAGCCAAGGCCCCAGCACCTCCAGCTTACCAGCTCACTGGCAGGAAACACACAGAGAAAGTGCTTAGAAGACAGAAAGGAAATAAGAAGAACATAAGGATGATGTTCCCAGACTTTACCAATCAGACAGTGTCTTCCTCAAAAGCTGGAGCCTGAGAATTAACTTGAGCAATAAGAGCATGTTGGAGAATTAGCTTATCATTTAGCATGCTGGAGAATTAGCTGAAGTTAATGAATGCAGTGGTAAAGCATTCAACATCAGATATGCCATAGGTTGTGAATACAGTGACCTTTCTTTGTTATGTCATTGTCCAGATGTCAGATGAAAATAGACCTGGCATTTGGCATCTAGCACTGGACATCAGCTCAAGCATTTCTCAAGAGAGAGTTCAAGAGATGGCCTTGTCTTCATATAAGGTGAAGAGCTTTTCTTTAAATTAATTTACCTATAGGGCATTCCATAGTGTAGACAGAGCAATTCTCTGAAAAACAAGATATACCAGAAATGAAAGATTTGAAACCTACGTCTGTCTATTGAACGTTTCGAATTACACTGTACTTTGTGTGTGTGTGTCTGTGTGTGTGTGTGTGTGTGTGTGTGTGTTCCAGCCCCAGTCATTGTGAAGGTCTCCTTCAGGTAAGACCAAAAACCCCATTCAGAGGCTCTTTCGTATTGAACAATCTGCAATCAAATCTCATCAACTGCTGATGTGAGCTGCGGTTGCAAAATCATCTTTAAATTCATGATCAATGATCAATGATGATTCATCTTTTTTCAGACTTCCCTTTTACAAAATTGACTTTCATGACAAAAGAAACTCACTGTCTCTTTTTGACACTCCAGGAATAGCAGAGCCCAAGAGGAAATGCAGCACACTTTTGTCCTACACATCCACTGAACAGAAAAGACACTTTGCCAAATGTATGTTGTTTTACCAGACAGACAGTATTGCATGTAACAATAGTACTGAACTCAACAAGACCGCATCAATCAGTCGTACCAATAATCATTCTGTTGGTAGTAATCCATAAGACTGATCTCTATCAGTTGTGAGAGTTTACACTTCCACATGGTTTGAGCTGGCTTTATAATGAATGTGTGTCTGTGTATGTACGTGTGTGTGTGTGTGTGTGTGTTTGTACGTGTGTTTGCATCCTTCATGCTCTCTGCTCAGTGTCTAGTTCATTTGTGTGAAAGCTCATGTCTCATCACAATGTACCCCCCCGACCCCTCACCACAGTCAGGAACACTAGAGAACTCCCCAGCATTTCCCTGTTCCTCCAACCAAACTAGTTTTCTGTAAGCACAATACACACATCAGATGTGTATGTTCCTTTGGGTATATTCCACATCGAGTACTTCTGCATGACACAACTTCTACTGTTCCTCCCACATGCGTTAGGCAATAAGTTACATGTCAGACATTGTGACTTGTGACACAGACTGTGACAAAGTCTCTTGATGTCAAAGTATTTCTTTGTGCTTTTCTTCTCAGTTAAATGTGCAGCCTGGAGCAAACTTGAGCAATGAGATCTTGAGAAGATTTACTTTGTGTCGTTTGGTGAGGGGAATTCCATTCCAAGAAGAAGAAAATAGCTGTATTGATCCTAACAATAACATAGAGGGGATACCACACAAGTCAGCAATTTATTTGTGTTGACATTTACAAGAAAAGCATGAGGAACACTTCATTCTCACCGGCCTTGTGTTAATCACAAATAAGTAAGATGAGACCAACGTTTCTTCTAACCCCATGCCCAGAATCCTCAGACGTGAATGACATGAGTTAACATATCATTGGAGTCCATTTATAACATCAATGAATAAACCAGTTTTTGAGGATTCAGGGGTTAGTGCTTTGTGGGTGTCATTGTGATTCAGCCTTAGGGTTAGATGAATTGTCAAGTCAGGTGGCAGGTATTTATAAACAGTGTAAATTGATATTCATACTCTATGTCAGATGATTAACTGTTGACATACTCTATGTCAGGTAATGAACTGTTTCTAAATCTAATCGTTCAGGTAACTTGACTTGAGAAAACAAGCAATATGCAGTTGATTGCTGGACACAGCTGGAATGTTTAACCCTACTAGGGTCTTTGTTTTATTGGCACCCAGGGAGTCCTGCTAGGTCTGGTGCACCCATTGCATTTTGGGACTTTTAATTCAACATATTCAAACCTCAGCAGATGTTTACTTCATCCCATTTGCAAGTAATATAAACAATACATGCTAAATGTGTTTCCTTTACCTTGGTTAAATCACATTTATGAATAGAGATGACTCTGATTTTTGTTTCTTTTTAAATTCCTCAACCTCAGTGATCGTTAGCAGGGTGATTGTGAAATGCAAACACACATTTATCAGCCTATTTTTCTGCTCTGCTCACAAAAACAGACTTCACATCTCTTTGTGTTTCCTCTTTTAATGCTGATTGTGTTCTTCAGTGGCCAAGTGTCTGAGCAGACGATCTTCCATTCTGCTTCATTCAGCTAGCAGTGACAGGCCCTCCATATCAACAAATCACTCTCATCTAAACACACCCAAAGGCCCTGCTTGGTTTATACTCCAGACTAATATTAGGTGGTGTTTAAGACTAGACACACTGGAAGACTCTCTCCACAGGAAGCAGACAGGGTGTATAGATGGAGCCCTTGTCAGTCTGCATGTAAGCAGTTTCTGTGCTGTAGTGTCATTTCATCACCAGTAGGTGGCAAACTTCAGCAAAACGCCTTCCTCATACTCACCCCTCTCAAATTACTGTAATTATTTGGCCAAGAGGATGTAGAATCAGCTTCCTTACTGTTTGCTGTTCACTTAAACGGGTTCTTCACCATTATAATCAGCTGGTTTATTTGTGGCTAAGAGTTCAGATTAAAGAAATCAGAAATTCATACACACGTGTCTTTATGCATTTCTTGAACTGATTTGTGAAGAAACTATTTGCCTACTTTTAGAATGTATAAATTCACTAGTTTCATAACTAAACTGTTGTCACTTTCATTACTGTTATACCTGTTTTATTCTGTTTGTTTGCAGTACTTACTTTATTTATATATGCAGTTCATGCTTATACTTACTTACTTATACATACTTATATAGTACATACTTTATGTATTTATACAGTACATACTTTATGTATGTATTCTTACTGTAATTTATGTATGTACTATATGTACACTCAAGAAGTGTAATTCTTGTTTTCTCTCTTGATGAGTTGTCCGCTCTGTCCACTCCAGTGTGTGTGTGTGTGTGTCTGTGTGTGTGTGTGTCTGTGTGTGTGTGTGTGTGTGTGTGTGTGTGTGTGTGTATGTGTGTGTGTGTGATCTATGACTTCCCTTCTACTCCCTCTAGGGTACTTGGCTTGGCCTGCGCTGAATGCTCGCTTGCTATGAGCCATGTCACCACCCAGTGGCCAACCCTGTTCTCTGAGCTGTTTTACATTAGTCTGAGCGCACCACACCCTCAACTTATCAGCTCTTAAGGATCTCAGGCATGTTTGAGAAGTCCACACACACACACATGTTACAAGCAGCAGAGGACTGTGGGGTAGATTTGCAACAGATCAGAGCCAGATCAGGGCCAGATCAGGGCCAGATAAAATCAAGTCAAATCAAGCCACATTTGGGCCATGCCTGCCTCATAGTCAGCACTTGTCTGGGATGGTTCCTCAATAACTTCACAGGAAATAAGCCATTACCCAAACACGGCTTGTAAACCTAATGTCTGCCATTTACGGAGAGTGTGCCTGCAAACATATGTATTCATTCTCTTCGCTTAGTTCATTCTCAAATAACAGCATTTGTGGGAAGTTAAGCCTGTTTAATATTCATATGGCCTCTTGCATCTTAGTGAAGTCAAGCCTGTTTAGTATCCATAAGGCCTTTCATGTAGAGAACATGTAAAGACACCAAAATGCATGACATCCATGGATGTTGTTCTCTTCTTAAGAGGTCAGCATCAAAGCATCTATTTGTTGTCATTGAAAACACACTTCACACACAAAGTCAATTAGCTACAGAGGAAAGAAATGCATTTATTTTATTTTATTTTATTTTACAGAACAGATTTATACAAAATACATGTGAAAGATCTCCCTACAAACAGCGTCCTGAAGACTGCTCGTGCATCAAGGACATGTTCAACTACATGGTAGTCACGTGATTCACACAAGCCTCTTCCCTGTTCTCCCCTTGCCTTTGCATTTGGTTGGATTAGCTAAGCCTTTCTCTGAGAACTCTCTCCAACTAAGCATCTCCTCTCTGCACCTGTAGGTGGCGCTACTCCCTGGTCACCTGCTGAAACATGTAAAGTCTGTGTTTCTGCCTAAAACCTGACCTTGTTGACTCATCTGGCTCAGCTCCGAGTCACGTTTGTGGCAGTTTACAGAGCCAAGATAGCGTTTGCTTTGATGCTTTGATCACACAGACAAAATAGATAACAAAAAACAAAAACAAAAACATAAGCCTTTTGTATTAGAACGCAGACTACAACTCTGATCTTTAGGTCTGAGTGACCGCAAATTATGAGCTTGTAGTAGGCCTACTGATGATACCAGTTCTGAAATCAACATACTCAATCTGATTTACTGCAAATTACATGCTGGTGTTGATGCCAGTTTTGAAATCAACATACTCTATTGTCATGACATGAGTCAGAAACCCCCTCCCAGGGAGCCACAGCGGGCCCGGGTGGCTGACATACCTGGGCCAGAGTCGTGGGCCTGGATGCCTGACATACCTGGACTAGAGTTGTCAGCAATTTGGGTTCCTCACTCCCTCAATAAATACACATTTAGTTGAAATGATACCAGGTTGTACAGTAAAACATGTCCTCAAGTTTGCAAAGATCTCTCTCCTTTTTTCTTTTTTTTTGAAAAACAAAACAGAAACAAATAAACAAACAAATAACATTCAGACATTCAAACATATTTTTAGTTTCAACCAAGTACTATCAAGAAGGGCAGGAATACCAAGAGTAGAAAGTGTTTCTGCGTGTGTGTGTGTTTGTGTGTGTGTGTGTGTGTGAGTGTGTGTGTGCATGCACTTGTTTGTGAGTGTCATGTATTTTTTGAATGTATTCTATGTGTGCTTCTGAGTGTGTGTCTTTCTGGTTATGTATGTACTGTATGTGTGTGTGTGTGTGTGTGTGTGTGTGTGTGTGTGTGTCTTGCTTGCTTGTGACTCTAAATGACGATCGAGTGGAGGTGTCTGAAGCATGTAATGACATCTAGAGGGATTGGTGGGCTCAGGTGGTTCCCATCCAGACGCAGGTACCTCAGCCTGGGGACTGCCCCATTATCATTGGGGTCCACTGGCAGACTGTGGGGACAGATCTCTGTGCCGTTTATGTCTAAAGAAACAACAATAACAGCAGCAGCAGTGAAATACAAAGAAATACAAAGAAACACAAAGGCAGAATCTTTTTATGAATGGATAAGTGTAATCACATGAATGTGGCCATTCTGCTCCCACTCCATTTAGGCTCTGAACACAGAATGAAATTTTGAACTATCCATTTTTATGACATTATATTTGAGTGAGGACAGTGTGGCAGAGTGACAGCAGCTATTTCTTTGCACTTGCAAAGATGCTTTTATCCAAACTGGCTTACACTTTGGCCAACTATCGATTACATCAGGGCCACTTAACTAAGGGTTAAGTGCCTTGCTCTTAAGGGTACAACAGTGGCAGCCAGAATTCAAACCCACAATTTCCAGGCTACTAGCATGTTAGCCAAGTTACTTAACTGTGCGTGCGTGTGTGTGTTATGCACTTACGCTCAATCTGGTTGTGGTTGAGATGAAGATGCTCCAGGTGAGAGCTAAAGTGTGGCACGATGCTGAGCTTGTTGTGAGCCAAGTGGAGATCCAGCAGGCTGCTGATGTTGAACACCATCTTGGGGACGCCCTTGTCACTCAGCTGGTTGTAGTTGAGTCGGACGAAGGCCAGGTTGGTGAAGTCCTTGAAGTAGTCCTGGGGGATGTCCTCAATGTTGTTCCTGTCCAGGAAGAGCTGGAAGATGTTAGTGGGCACGTTGCTGGGCATCTTCCTCAGGATGTTGTGTGCCAGATTGAGCTGCATCAGGTTCTTCAGGTCCTTGAAGGCGTTCTTGCCCAGGTTGCTGTCACTGATGCGGTTGTGATGGAGATCTAAGAGGACCAGATGCTCCATCTTACTGAAGGCTCCTGCTGGGATCTTGGAGATCTGATTGCGGCTCAGTCGGAGCTGCTCCAGGTGGCCCGGCAGGTCGCTGGGGATCTCCTTCAGTTGGTTCCTCTCCATGTATAGATACAGCAGGTTTGGGATCTTCTTGAAGACCTCAGGGTCGACCCGCCACACGCGATTGTTGGCCAGGTCGACCCACTTGAGGTCGGTGGCGTTCTTGAAGGAGTCAGGTGTCACCTCGTCGATGTAGTTGTTCCTCAGATAGAGGTAGTGGATGTCAGGTGGGATCTGAGGAACCCTACGAAGGTTGCGGTTCTCGCAGTAGAGGGCGTGGGGATAGACAGGGTTGCAGCTGCACTCGCGCGGGCAGTTGTCGTAGGGGGAGGGGGGGTTCAGGATAGGAGGGGGGAAGTCGGTGGGCTCGGCTGGCTCCACTGGCACTGCCTCCGGGGCAGCTGGGCCGACAGGTGGCGGTGGTGGCGGCGGTCTCCGAGTGACGGCTGGGCGTGGTGGCTTCCTGGGTCGTCCTCTTGGAGGAGGCCTCTGTCCCAACAGAATGGGACACAACAGCAGGAGCAGGAGAGAGTATGATTCAAACCTCGCCCTCATGGTCCTGTGGAGACACAGAGAAACACACAGTCAACAATCCACCTGTATGTGTGTGTGTGTGTGTGTGTGTGTGTGTGTGTGTGTGTGTGTAAGGAGAAGCAGAGAGTCAAACTTCGCCCTCATCATTCTGAAAGGACACAGAGATTTACATCTGACACAATCTTCTGTGTTCCAGTCTAATTTAGCTCAGTGTGTGTGTATGTATGTGTGTGTGTCTGCTTGTGAGGCTTTGTACTGACTGCAGTAACACATCTCCAGTCCTGACAATAAAGACTCCAGACTACCAATTTAGGAATTGCTAGCAGGTTCATCTGCTTTTACCAATGTGATCAATTTGCCTAGGGTTTTTTTTATTAGGTAATTTTTTAGGTCTGTCAGGGATTACAAAAAAAATGTTTTTAGATGATTTAGGCAAAAAAGGTGGTTATTTTAAGAAGGTGACGATATCTGAAATTCTGCACACTGAATTGTGTAAAATATAATTCTGTGCAAAATTACACTATTCAAAGAAGTAGCAGCATAGAGTAGTATGAACAGATATAAACACCAGAGAATGGTTCTGGATTTCCAACTATGTTTTTCTAAGAAGTCAGTTTGACCTTGTTAATTCACAGCCCCATGGAGACAGACTCCTGTCAACGGCTGGTTACATAACCAATCACACACACACCCTGAGTGAGTGCTACGCCTAACACACATTACATCATCTGAAAGTTTGCTGCAAGACACGTTTCAGCTTTTACACTTTCCAGTTTTGAATGCTGATATGTTTTATCAGCATGGGCAGTGATGATTTTTCCAGCTGGATATGAACAGATTACAGGTTGTGTGTTTATTTCACAGACACCTGCAAATATGTGTGTTTATTTTACAGACACCTGCAAATGTGTGTGTTTTAGAAACCATGCAGGACCGAGAGGAAAAATGACTTGGTTATGTAATATCACTAAAGTCACTTCCTGACACACACACACATACTCTCTCTCTCTCTCACTCTCTCACACACACACATTCTCATGTCTCATGCCCATTGGGTAAGTAAGTGATCCTCAGTTTCTGCCACAGACATTTGATTTGTGTCTCTCCCTCTTTTCTATTTTTCTCCCTCTTTTTTCACTCTACCTTTCTCTCCCCATGTCTCCCCTTCTCCTCCTCCATCTTTGTTTCTCTCTCTTTCTCTCTCTCTCTCTCTCTCGCTCTCATTTCTCTCTCCTCTTTTACTGCCATAAGAAAAACCCTGGCCCCTGATAAAGCGTTCATTGTGCTTCAGAGACCCCGGGGGGAGTCTGACTCAATGAGAGGAACAAAAATGCGCCGGCTAGACCTGGGTCCGTGAGAATGCCAGAGGAAACAGAACCGCACCATCTAGACCCGGTCCAAGAGGAACCCAGAGGTAACCAGAGCCCTGAGGGCATCACTGTGTGTGTGTGAGGTCTGCTTCACTGCAGAATTGTCCAGAGCCACTTCATCTTAACACCAGACAAGAACGCTGGCCAAACCCCTGTCAAATTAACGCCAGACAAAAATAATACCAGCCAAACCTATCTCAACTTAACACCACACAAAAATAACACCAAATCCATCACCATGGTCACACCCAATAAGCTACCTTAGACCCAATAGAAAAAGTACATTTCACAGCAAAATTATCTGTTTAAAAAATAAATTAAAAAACATGCAGTATGGCGTGACTCTCTAATCCACACCAAGTAGTCCCGAAGAGCAGATACTCTCCTGTGTCTTTGACGACACACATAAAGACACTACAGGACCCTGTGTCTGTGGGAAAGCCCAGCAAGACACAGACAGACAGACAGATGACTGGAGAGGGAGGCTACATTATTGGATCCTGGATACTGGAGTCCAGGGATATAGACAGACAGACAGATGGACACACAGACAGAAAGACAGACAGACAGACAGACAGACAGATAGTTTGCACAGCTTCAGTATTCATGCAAATGGTTGGGGGAAGAAGCTCCATTGTAGCATCACATCTGGGCCTGGTACAACAGACAAACAGAGAAGCCATGTTAAAGGTTCCCTGCACCACATCTTTGTGCGAAAGACAGACAGACAGACAGACAGACAGACAGACAGATGGAGAGAGAGAAAGAGGATGAGAGACATCACATCTGATCTTGATGTAAAAAGCTAGACAGTCAGGAGGAGAGAAAGAGAAAAAGAGGGAGAGAGTCTGTATCACATCTGGTCCTCAGGCAAAAAGATAGAAAGGTGGAGAGATAGAGAACAAGGGACAGAGTCTGTATCACATCTGGTCCTGATCTAAAAAGACAGACAGGTGGAGAGAGGGAGAGAGAGAGCCTGTATCACATCTGGTCCTGATGCAGACCTTAGGTGCTCCCTTTCATCTCTGACATCATCCCTCTCCCACTATTCAAAGGTGCGTGTGTGTGTGTGTGTTTGTGACTGCAGATAGTGGTCTAAGCAAGTTTATTTAGCCAAATTAAGGTCAGTTTGTCTTGTATGTGAAAGTATTGTACATGTAAACTTGTACATGTTGCTCTGGTTCTGCTAAGTTCTGATGGCAGAACAACAGAGAGAGAGAGAGAGAGAGAGAGAGAGAGAAATTTAATTGAATTGAGAGAGAGAGAGAGGGAACCTGTATACCTCAGGTCCTGATGCAGACCTCAGGTGTACTCCTACTATTAAACATGTTAGGTGGTAGGTGGTTTGTGTGTGTGTGTGTGTGTGTGTGTGTGTGTGTGTGTGTGTGTGTGTGTGTGTGTGTGTGTGTGTGTCTGTGTGTAGACAGTGGTCCAAACAAGGTCTTGTATGTGAAAGTCTCATTCACATAGAGGCAAAGGTAGGGCATGCATAAGATCATGTAAAATAAACAGCAGCATCTTTACTTGATGTGGGGGATGCAAACCCATGGCAGGTGTGTTTCATATTTGTTTAGGAGGGGTGCAGGTTAGTATCCAGGCAACAGGTGAGTTTCACATCTGCTAGGAGTTGGACCAGGTCGAGCTACGTCATAGACATCATGTGATCAGGACCCAATGCAGGTCTGAGCCCATTGCCATCTGGTGGATGGGGTCCAACTGATCCAGGCTGTTGACTGAGTCTATAACACACATCAAAGCAGGACTACCAGCAGCACATGTGGACAGGGACGTCCGCTTGACTTTAAAGGTGTCTGCTTTGTCAGGCACATATGCTCTCCATATAGAGCACATATACATCAGACCCAAACAGGCCCATCCAGGACAATAAAACAGTGCCTCTTAACCACAACAGGTGCTATCTAGAGCCTTGCAGCTTTCTTGGCCTACACTTACTGCAAAAGTAAGTGCATTTTCAAGCTTCTACTTATAATTGTTTAAAAATGCCTTATGGTGTTCAACACTTATTCAGTGAGATCTTTTAGGACATTTGAGATACAAAAAAATGACCAAAGTAAACTCAGCCTTTTTGAGTTAGGGACCTAAGACAACACACTATTTAGGTTAGCAACCTAAGACAACACACTATTTAGGTTAGCAGCCTAAGACAACACACTATTTAGGTTAGAGAACTAAAATACTGCACTATTTAGATTAGGGAACTAAGATACTGCACTATTTAGATTAGGGAACTAAAATACAGCACTATTTAGATTAGGGAACTAAGATACTGCACTATTTAGGTTAGTGAACTAAGATACTGCACTGTTTAGATTAGGGAACTAAGATACTGCACTATTTAGATTAGGGAACTAAGATACTGCACTATTTAGATTAGGGAACTAAGATACTGCACTATTTAGATTAGCAAACTAAAAACTAAAACATGCCAGGCAGCCAACTAAGCTAGCGAGCAACTTAAGCCAAACTTCAAAGGGGTTTTGTATAGACTACACAAAAACTCTCCCACTGAAAACAAACCCAGGAGATTGTGTGTGTGTGTATATGTGTGTGTGTGTTTGAGACATTCGTATCAGTAACAGAAGAGTTTAGAGGCCTGTGGTGTTGACAGTGATGAAAATCATATGGGCCAATTTCAGGGTCCACATGTAGAGAAACCTTAAGCATTGCAGTCACACACACACACACACACACACACACACACACACACACACACATCCCGTGTTTACCTCAGAGTGAAATATGAGAGGACTGCAGCTGGGGCTTGCTTGTTAACTATCCACTAGAGAGTGATCAAGCACTGGCAGCATACGCAGACACACATGTAGGGAGGGAGCATAGACACACACACCTACAGCATACATACATCTAGGGATGGACCATACCCTCACACATCTAGGAAGGGAGTACACGCACACACACACACACACACACACACACACACACACACACACACACATCTGCCCAGTGTCACTGCCTGGCCACACAGTTGTGGCTGTAACAAGCTATGAGGTCAGTGATGAAATCACACATCTGTTTCTTACATAAAACTGAAGCCCTTTAAGTATTTTTATATCTTCAAAACCCATCATTGCTTAGAGTAAGAAAGATCTACATAGATCTATACATCTACATTCTTTCACACTCAAAGATCTACATAAAGATCCATAGCATTCATGCTGTAAGCATGTTTGGGAAAGTCAGATCACTTGAAGAGAGTATGCAGAAGTATGTAAGATCACGTAACAAATATGAGATCACTTGAGGAGAGTATGCAGAAGTATGTAAGATCACTTGAAGAGAATAGTGTGTGTGAGTGCATGCATCCAGTGTTGTTTCTGAAACTCAGCAGTGATCCAGACCCTTGACACACTCTTGCTTTCCTCAATCCTTTATATACAGTTCTCTGACAAAGCATGACATCATTATCCCAGTAAATCCCCCAATCAGTGTAATGGTTCTCTGTGGTGTTACTGGCTAAAGGCCGCATTTATCAAACCTGCCTACAAAGAAACTTCTTTGTAAACTGCACTTATTTCACCGTTGGATTCACCGGATTTGGATTCACCAGATTTGGATTCACTGGATTTTACCTATCATTGTTTTTTATCCTGTGTTTGTTTTTCAGCAAGATAAAAATGAATGTGCTCCATAAAACTCAACCTTCATCCTTTGAGCACTGACTTATTTGTTCATCAGTTCTACTTTTATAGCATAGGATTTAACTGATTTAAACAGGATTTATGGGATCAAATTAAGAAATTTCTTAGGAAGATACTGATTAATGAGGCCTACTGTGGTGCTTTACCTCAGCTGAACCAATGTCCTTTCGTGCGGTTATATCTGTTAACTGTACACAGCACACGCATACACACACTCACACACACATACACACGCACACACACGCGCACATGCACACTTGAACTAAGCAGTAGAGGAATAGGAGGCCTCAGTGACTACTGATGACCTGCAGATGTTTGGCACTGGTCCTATGTCTGATGGACAGCTGCCTCTCCATGGCGACAGGGCAGGATCTTCTCCAGAAAGGACTGGGCCCTGGGCACTGGGTCTTGGTTTATGCTGCAGTTAATAGCTCTGCTGAGGAGGACCAGGAGACAGTGCAAGGGCAGAAAATAATGGAAGTTTGTGCTCCATTGAAATGGAAAACATCACTACCATTAGCAGAAGCTTCATCTACTGAGAGAGGAATCACAGATGAATTTTGGATCAGAAATGAAATCAGAAACAAGGTTGGATAAGACATCACTAAACATGTCACTTTTTAAGAACTGCATGAAGAACTGTGTAAGTTGTATTTGTCTGTGCTCCCTCACACATATTCCATTTGGGCTCCATACGGGCTCAAGCTTGATAAACACAGCACATTGCAAGTCATCGAAAAATAGGGCAACAATTAAGTGTGTCCTGCCAAAAATAATAAATCTGAAGCATCCAAACAGCAGCTCAGCAGCCCTGCCCAGAGTGGCCATGGACTCTCAGCTAAGAAAAATATGTCTGTCCATGGAGAACAGGAAAAGGGGCACAGGAATATTTTCAAGAGTCCCGGTAGAGAGCAGAACCTGGTTGGACAGGCCTCCACTTTCTCTCTCTCTCTTTCTCTCTCTCCCTCCCTCCCTTTTTCTCTCTCTCCCTCCCTCCCTTTCTCTCTCTCTCTCCCTCCCTTTCTCTCTCTCCCTCCCTCCCTTTCTCTCTCTCTCTTTCTCTCTCTCCCTCTCTTTCTCTCTTTCTCTCTCTCTTTCTCTCTCTCTCTCCCTCCCTTTCTCTCTCTCTCGCTCATTCCCCTGGCAGGGTCTCCAAATTGATGGAATTCAGTGGAAGATTGGATGGAGCTCACAGTGTGACCAGACTTATGACCTATTTTTCATTCCAAGTTCAAGTTGAGAAATGCCAATCAAAGTTATCAGTAGGAGGGGAGGAGGAGGAAAACAGAAAGAGAGAAAGAGAAAAAAGAAAGAGAGAGGAAAGAAAGGAAAGGAGCAGAGGAAAAACAAAACTCTAGACCTGATCACATGCCACCCCCCAAAACACTTACACAAAAAGGGTAGCTCACACACACACACACCTCACCCAAACACTCACACAAAAAAGGGTAGCTCACACACACACCTCACCCAAACACTCACACAAAAGGGGTACCTCACATATTAAGGCACTGCAGAGTCAGGCATAATAGCCTAATAAGTGCCTGGCTAGTTTCTCACACAGGAAAAATTGCTCTCTGGATGGCAAAACACAAGACATCCCTTTGGGACGTGTTGTTCCCACCTAGGCATTAAGAGTGAGAACTTGTTTGGTTGCTTATAAACACACTTAATGCAGAGAATATGAACACCACAGACTGTAATGTCTAAAGACAAAAACAAACAAACAAACAATGTCTTGCTTGGAATGCAGTTGTTCCCAATCACACATGAGCACAGGCAAACATTGAACTTTATCTGCACATCAATACCACATCAGTTGCTGGGCAAAGATTATTGCATAGACACACAAATGTTAACAGAGATGCCTTATATGTGAGTCCAACTGGTCAAACGTGCTTCTCTGCTATGAATTGAACTGCTGCCAGAGTAAGCAGAAGTTTACTTGGGAATTTACATTTACATTTACATTTACATTTACATTTATGCATTTAGCAGATGCTTTTAAAAAAAAGTGACTTACATTTTTCAGCTATCAAATTTACTGATGGTGAAAAGGTAGATCAGAGAAAACTTGTCAGTCGTCAGCAGGTCATCGTATTTGGTACTAGCAACCGACTCTGTGTGTGTGTGTGTGCTTACCCTGCTGCCCTGCTGATTGTGGATTAGCCTGAGTAGAGACATGTGCTCAAGTCACACACACACACACACACACACACACACGCACACTCACACACACACATACACACACACACACACACACACAGACTCAGTGGAAAGGGCCAGTGTGCACACGGGCACAGGGTTTCTATACAGACACTGTTCTTATGTTCAAGTGCCCTCCTGTGCCAAGTTCCAGAGCTGCGGGTTCTGCTGTGTTGACAGTGGTCAAAGCAACACGGTTCCACTGCGCTGACAGAGAACCAACCCCCAACCCCCTGGCCTCAGGAGGAAAAGAAGCAACAAAGAAAGAGAAAAAGAAAGAAAGAAACAATGTCTTACCTGCTCTCTGGTACCTGCCCTCTTTTCAGAAGCTGCTCTCTTTCTCTTTTCACGTGTGAATAAGTTCTCCCTCCTTTCTCTGCCTCCTCTCTCTCTCTCCCTCTCTTACTCAGACTCACTTAGTTCTTACTTCCTCCCCTCTTTTCTCTCTCTCACTCTCTCTCTCTCTGCTTTTCTCCTTCCAGGAGCTCTCTGTAGGGTCCTCTCTCTCTCTCTCTCTCTCTCACACACACACACACTCACACACTTTTCCCTGTGAAGGTCAACAATGCAGTCTCTCTGTCCCTCTCTCCGCCCTGAACTAATGTGCTGTAGTCTGTCTAAATGCCCATCCCTCACGTGGAGGATGGAGGGTTTTCTCTCGCTCTCTGGTTTTATGTGTGTGCTTGGGTGCTTGTGTCTGTTACAAAGAGGCAGGGTGGGGCAGTGGATTAGAAATATTTTGGTTCACATGTACCAAACATTTCTTTTCTCTCTCTCTCTCTCTCTCTCTCACACACACACACACACACACACACACACAGACACACACACACACAAACGATTATTTCCTCAGTCATGAGTTGCTCTCATTGATCTCCTCTGAATTTTCTCCTTCAACTCAACTTAACTAAACACAATGTCCATCAGTGACTGTTAATAATCCACATCTGTGCTGCTGGACCAGTCATTGAATACTGTCTCTCTCTCTCTCTCTCTGTCACTACCTCTGTCTCTTTTGTTCACTCTCATTCTCTCTCTGTCTTTCTTCTTTGCTCTCTCATTCTCTCTCTCTCTCTCTCTCTCTCTCTGTGTGTGTGTGTGTGTGTGTGTGTGTGTATCTGTGTTCCTGCTTTCAGTTAAAACCTGTGTGACATGTTGTGGTCGTCTAGAACCCTCTCAATTTGAAGCCCATTTGCCCTGTGGTTGGAGCCTGTGGGTAGCCTGGCTCGTTTAGGCCGGGTCAGGATGGTTCTGTTTGCACTTTCAGGCAGGGCTTAGTAGAACCATTAGCACTGCATTCCAGCTCCAGGCCTGACCCAACCCTGCACACACACACACACACACACACACACACACACACACACGCTAATGGGCCCGACCAGACCCAACCCAGCTCAGCTGTGTAGAGAGTTGGCCAGGCCTGTTGGCCAGAGGGTGAACTAAAGGCACACACACACATTCTTTCTGTGCTTACATGCAAACACTCACATGCAACTCAAACACACAACTCACTAACACACCAGCAGCCCCTCTCTCAGAGACACAACTGTCTCCCTAACACACCAGCAGCCCCTCTCTCAGGAGAGCTGACACACACACACACACACACACCAGCAGCCCCTCTCTCAGGAGAGCTAACACACACACACACACACACACACCAGCAGCCCCTCTCTCAGGAGAACTGACACACACACACACACACACACACACACACAAGCTGATAATGACGACACAGCAGGGTCTCGAAAGGGACTCCTAGTCTCACAGAAACACATAAAACATACATCAAGGATTTGTGTGTGTGTGTGTGTGTGTGTGTTTGTGTGTGTGTGTGTGTGTGTGTGTGTGTGTGTGTGTGTCTGTGTGCATGTGTGTTTGTGTGTGTACACAACTTTCATTTCTGTATATTCTTATTTTCCTAATATATTCTCTTTAGGCTTTTGGCTACAATGTATTTGAGAAAGACACAGAGAGAGCCAAAACAAGAGAGAGAGAGAGAGAGAGAGAGAGAGATAGATAGATAGATAGATATAGAGAGAGAATACACTGGTACTGGCATTGATGTTGGTTGGGTTGGACTCAAAGATGACCACACTGGTTTGTGCAGGGCTTGTTTTAATGGTCAGTAAAGCATGGCTCTGAGGAAACCTCAGTGTATGTATATCATTCATGCTCATTACTGAAACTATAAAACTTTACTCCTGAGGCCTGGACTGGGCTCACAAGGCCTTTTGTTCACATCCCAAAGGAGGCAGAGGACCTTTGCAAATGAAAACAAAAATGTGCTGGATGGATTGTGAATTGTGTGTGGAAAATGGTTCCCTAAATCTTGTCTTCTCTCTTTGTGATAAACATAGATAGACAGACATACAAATAGACAGACAACCATGCAGAGCAACAGGGGGGTAGAACAGGGGGGTATTCCAAGTAGGTGGAGAAGTGATAAATCTGGCTTAGATAAACTGTAAAATCTGTCACCACCTCCACCACCACCACCTCCACCACCTCCACCACCACCTCCACTACCTCCACCACCACCTCCACCTCCACCACCACCTCTACCACCTCCACCACCACCTCCACCTCCACCACCACCTCCACCTCCACTACCTCCACCACCACCTCCACCAACACCACCACCTCCACTACCTCCACCACCACCTCCACCACCTCCACCACCTCCACTACCTCTACCACCTCCACCACCTCCACTACCTCTACTACCTCCACCACCACCTCCACCACCTCCACTACCTCTACCACCTCCACCACCTCCACTACCTCTACCACTACCTCTACAGACACATGCAAAGATAGACAGATACAAACATACTACCAGTAGGACAGACGGGCAGAGATAGACAGATACAAACATACTACCAGTAAGAGAGACGGGCAGAGATAGACAGGCCAGCAGACAGACACATGCAGAGATAGACAGATACAAACAAACGACCAGTAAGAGAGATAGGCAGAGATAGACTGATTAAAAAAAAAACAAGCTGACCTCTGACCTTGGACTGATTCACTGTTGACCACTGACCTTGGGTCGATCCACTGTTTACTGAACTTGGGCCAATCCACTGTTGACCTTTGACCTTGGGCTGATTCACTGTTTACAAGTCTGGATGCTTAAGGTCCACATTTCTGTCCAACAGACGATGTCAGACTTAAGGCACTTGGCCTTTGCTGCTCAGTTTGCCTGAGACACAACAGTGGCTGTTACGTTAGTGTTCTCAAGAACACATTGCAGAGACTAAATAAATGCCAGGGTTATGGCGAATGGAATCTGAATGGCTTTGTTAGTCTTGCTTTCTAAAAGTGGGGCCGCTGGCAGGATGTTTGCATAGTTTTCTCAGTGCTTCACCCTGCCATTCATGATACACTGGACTAACGCGAAACAGCCATGATGGGTCTGAGAACTCCAGGTGAAAAAATACATGATATACACACGGCTCTCTCAGTCGCTGATGCATGTGTAACAGAGGCCAGCTAGCCTAGCTGTGCATGTGGAACGTTAGTAAACCTCCCTCCCGACAACTCAAGAGCCTGCTAGTCAGCTAGCTTGCAGCCTGTGCGTTTTGCTCAACTTGCTAGCTCACTCAATTCCAGATGTTGCTTTGAGGTACGAGTCCTGGGCTTGAGCATGCGGGATGACCTTGGTCACACATTCATGTATGGCACTGATACTGAACAGCCATGATGGCTCTAAAAGCCCCAGTTGCATGCTTTGTGTTGGAGAGAAGTGAAACAGACAGGAAGAACAGGTTTCATTCCTCCCTTTAGGCTCTTCTTGTCCTGTTTTCCCATTCTGACTGGCAGACAGTGTGATTATCATATTGCAGCTCACCAAAGCATCAAGAGAAACTTACATAATGCCCTACGTCTGTTACATTCCTCATTTCATTACCAGTCTGTTGCTTCCACTCATCAACAATAGCTTACCACACTTGTTTTCTGGAAGAATTCTTTGAAACGCTGCTCGTCACCCATCTCAATGTTCACTTTCCATGGATCTCCACTGCCATGAGTTAATGGTCTACTTGTGGAGTCATATGAAGACATGAACCTGAAGCACAAACATGTCGCTATTGCTTTCAGCAGCATGAAACAGTTTTATCTGCTCTTCAAATGTTGGAAAGGCCCATTCAAAGTCAATGCAACCTGCTGCGGAATTCTGGATAATAAAGACATAAAACAATCAGAAGCTTCTGTTCTTCTGACAGCATTGTCACGTGTATGTGTGTGTGTATGTGTGTGTGATTGTGTGATTGTGTGTATCTTAGTCCAGCATGGAATCTTTCACCTCACAGTGAAGTGAACACACACACACACACACACACATAGAGGCCTCATTGAGAAGCTCATCCCACACTGAGTTAATTGAGATCAAATGATCAACAGCAATCTTTCCTTTGGGTGCAGCTGCGGAGGAGGAGGAGCATGGAGCCAAACCCCACTGTGCCTCTCAAGACTCAAAGACTCAAAGACTCAAATACAGCAATTTCCTCCTGCAACACCGCACCACAAGCCCTCTGGCTGGAACAGAGAGAAGGAGATGGAGGGACTCACAATCAGAATCAGACTCAGACTCAGACTCAGACACGCACACACACACACACACACACACACACACACACACACACACACACTCACTCTCTCTTAATCAGAATCTGACTGGGAAGGAGTAGCAGGCTCTCTGGAGTGGGTGGTTTGGATGTGTTTCACACATACTGAAACCATAAAGCATGAATGGCTCATTTATAAAAGTGGTGGAGTGTGTGACTGTGACGGTAAATGATAGTTGATTTATTTACATGAAACTGTATCCAGAAGTAAAACCTGTAGGTATGTATGTAGATGGGATCATATGGCCAAATATGATACCACAGTGGATTTGAAGCTAAGTTAAATACAGAGCAAGCACTTACGTGTCCAAAGGTTTTGAGTCTGGATGGCCCTGATGCAAATGCAGGATATGATGCTTTCATTGCCTGCATGGAGGAGTGTGATCACTCTTCTCTCTCTCTCTTTCTCTCTCTGTCTTTCTATCTGTCTCTCTCTCTCTCTCTGTGACCCAGATACTGATGCTTTGAATTATGACAGTTTACTCAGTTGCTCTGGTACATTTCTCAGATCAGAGTTCTCAAACTAGTTCATCCTCTAATTTATCCTTCCACATCATCAAATCACTTATGGACAACATAAAAGCACTTCAATGCTTGAGTGATGAGTTGTCATTTGCAACCCCTCTAGTGTAAATCTGCTAGTTCTATACATTTTTGGAAAGGACATCTCTGCTATGAAACTGGTCTTTCTCCCTCGATGGTCATGCAGTACATAGTCTGGTAAGGAACTGCAATATAAACAATAATCAAATATGAATCCTATCCTCTGCAATGTCTTGCTTGGTTTGGAAAACAAAAACCTGCAGTCTTGTGCATTGTTGATAGCAAAATGTTTCTAGAGTAAATTGTCCTATTGAGAACATGACTAATCATTTGACTAGCTTTGTTCATAAACAATGACACAGGAACTTTTCATTCTGATGGCACTGACAGTTTCACTGGCATAAATATTTGCTTTTGAGAAATAAACCAAGCATTTCTAGGTCAGCCACTGTGCTCTGCAGTTTGCATATTAACAGTTCTGAGACACACCTACTGTTGTGCCAACTTGTTGCCAATGGTGATATGAGAAGTGCACCAAAGTGACAGAGACACACTAAGTAGCAGAAGTAACTAGGTTATCCAGAGAAGCAGCACCAGTATGTGCTTCTGCTCCAGTTCCCTCAGGAAGTACTGGCTGCCATGGCAACACTATTGCATCTTGATCTCTGTTACCATTTGAGCAAATAGTTTAGAACTGTGATTGCAGCAGGATAACTAAGATAAATATCACAATGAAATGAAGCCTAACAGCACTGTTTCAGCGTTCACTGTGTCTGTAACTCTAAACAAGAAATCTGTCACTACATCCAGCTGCGGCCTTTTGTTTAGCCCAACAGCCAGTCAGCCAATCTACTTGAATCTACTTCACGCTCAGAAGGAGATTTGCTGAGAACCCCAGTGTATGAAGATGTTTGGGTGTTAAAACAAACCTTAACAAAAACATTTAGTGACTCTTAACATGCTCAGTACAGTGACTGAATCTGTCAAACAACAGACAGACAGACAGATACAGTTAGATAGATAGATAGATAGATAGATAGATAGATAGATAGATAGATAGATAGATAGATAGATCTCCACATTAAAATATTCTCTGGAATTACACTATTTTGCATTGCATGGTCCTTACTTTATTGAGAGATAAACATGGTGTGGTGTGGTGTGCAGTAGGACCATGAAGTATGACAGGTGGAGGGTGGTGTGGTGTGTAGTAGGACCATGAAGTATGACAGGTGGAGGGTGGTGTGGTGTGCAGTAGGACCATGGAGTATGACAGGTGGAGGGTGGTGTGGTGTGGTGTGCAGTAGGACCATGGAGTATGACAGGTGGAGGGTGGTGTGGTGTGGTGTGTAGTAGGACCATGGAGTATGACAGGTGGAGGGTGGTGTGGTGTGTAGTAGGACCATGAAGTATGACAGGTGGAGGGTGGTGTGGTGTGGTGTGCAGTAGGACCATGGAGTATGACAGGTGGAGGGTGGTGTGGTGTGCAGTAGGACCATGAAGTATGACAGGTGGAGGGTGGTGTGGTGTGGTGTGCAGTAGGACCATGGAGTATGACAGGTGGAGGGTGGTGTGGTGTGTAGTAGGACCATGAAGTATGACAGGTGGAGGGTAGTGTGGTGTGTAGTAGGACCATGAAGTATGACAGGTGGAGGGTGGTGTGGTGTGGTGTGTAGTAGGACCATGGAGTATGACAGGTGGAGGGTGGTGTGGTGTGCAGTAGGACCATGGAGTATGACAGGTGGAGGGTGGTGTGGTGTGGTGTGCAGCAGGACCATGAAGTATGACAGGTGGAGGGTCATGTGCTCATTTCCTTTAGTATTAATAAGAGCCAATG